>CM056059.1:258634340-259031840 GCA_029574335.1 Rana kukunoris | reverse complement strand
ATTACTTTGTTTTTAGTATGACCTGTATTAGCTCCTGATGAAGCTCTATCTGAGCGAAACATGTTGGGCATCCTTGATACAGGTTTTCATGGACTCTTTGTTGAGCTGATCATGTCCTCTGTGATAATATCGTGTTTGTTCAATCTCTCTTTGTTTTAAAATGTATATATGTTAAAACAATACATTTTGTATTATATTTATCTATTTGATTTATTGTTATTGATTTTGACACCCATTTCCATTTACAATAGTTTCATGGGATGCGGTGTCCAGATTTGACCTCCTGTGCCTCACAAACATTGTTAGCCACTGATTACTGTGTAAATGTCACTGGGGGGTAATCAATGTGTTAAGGATGTTTCCCTGGGTGTGTTCTAAATGTAGGGGGGATAGGCTCACTGGAACATGAGAGAGATCACTGTTCCCGATCACTGGAAACAGTAGACCTCTGTCATGTCACTAGGCAGAACAGGGAATCACCTTGTTTACATAGGCAGTTCCCCGTTCTGCCCCTCCTCACTGCATCAAGTCCATGGGATCCACGGGCAAGCGCCCGCTAACCACCCTGCACAGACCGACGTACAGGTACTTCCATTAGCGCAAAAGAGCCGACCTGCCTCAGTATATCTGCGTGAGCTGGTAGGCTAATGGTTACCAGGAGATAAAAGATACAAATTATACTCACAAAGCAGAGTATATTGGTAGCGTATCATAAATACAAAAACTAGAAGTCCACCTGCTAGTCTCATAGGACCATACTGATCACAGGACCATTTGATGAGTTTTAGGGACTTAACCCTTTCCTTGGCTCTGAGGAAACGGGGGTCAGTCCCCCAAAACATGTCAGGAGGTACTGTCGTCCGTTTGGTCTTATGAGGCTAGAGAGCGGACTTCTGATTTCTGTATTTCTGATATGCTACCAATCTACTGTGGTTTGGAGGTATAATTCACACCCTTTTGTTTTTTGTTGCTAGTTACGGGAGATTTTATTGCCAGGTCCAGGTCTATTGTAAACTGATGACCGGGTGGGAGCACTTTTATCAAAGGAAGATATCATATGATGTCCTACGTCCTCCCACTCACATGCCCCGTGCACTCTAGGGAATCCACAGCTGTGCAATCTGTCAACTAGACACAGCGGAAGGCTGATTCTTGTACTGGGCCGGCCCCAGTACCATGTGACCAATCACAGCGATCACATGCCAAGCCAATCGCACTCCTGGAATTTGTATTGTGTACTATGGTGACCTCTGTGATTGGTCACATTGGCCAATCACAGCAGGTCTGTACCATGTGATAGCTGTGGCCAATTACAGAAATCCCAATAGTACAGAATGGCACATTAGTGAATGCCATAAACAAAAATGATTGTTTAACCACTTAAGGACCGCCTCCTGCAGCGAATCTCCGTGACCGCGGGACCGATTGCCACTGGAGTCCCACGATCGGTCCCCGGGGCTGAAGAACGGGGAGAGCTGTGTGTAAACACAGCTTCCCCATTCTTCACCGTGGTGCCGTCATTGATCGTCTGTTCCCTGATATAGGGAAACACAATCAATGACATCACACCTACAGCCACACCCCCCTACAGTTAGAAACACAGATGAGGTCACATTTAACCCCTTCAGAGCCCCTTGTGGTTAACTCCCAAACTGCAAATGTCATTTTCACAGTAAACAATGCATTTTTGATGCATTTTTTTTCTGTGAAAATGACAATGGTCCCAAAAATGTGTCAAAATTGTCTGAAGTGTCCGCCATAATGTCGCAGTCATGAAAAAAAAACGCTGATCGCTGCCATTAGTAGTAAAAAAAAAATGCAATAAAACTATCCCCTATTTTGTAAACGCTATAAATTTTGCACAAACTAATCGATAAACGCTTTTTGAGATTTTTTTTTTACCAAAAATAGGTAGAAGAATACGTATCGGCCTAAACTGAGGAAAAACATTGTTCTTATATATTTTTGGAGGACATTTATTATAGAAAAAAGTAAAAAATATTGTATTTTTTTCAAAATTGTCGCTCTATTTTTGTTTATAGCGCAAAAAATAAAAACCACAGAGGTGATCAAATACCACCAAAAGAAAGCTCTATTTGTGGGAAAAAAGGATGCCAATTTTGTTTGGGAGCCACGTTGCACGACCGCGCAATTGTCAGTTAAATCGACGCAGTGCCAAATCGCAAAAACTTGCCAGGTCCTTTACCTGCCTAAAGGTCCGGGTCTTAAATGGTTAAAACAGTGATCAGATCATCACTGTAAGCAATCATATGGAAAAATCTTGATTACCTCCCTAGAGGAGTACAGAAAAACAAACCGGTTAAAAAACGTAAAACTTCTTTTTCACTGACATCAATATGTCTGGTGGCCAGAACACATTCATATGAGGATGTTGTAGTGCTCTGGTGACAATATGTAAAAAAAAAAAAATCTATAAAAAAAGTGAAAAACCCACAAATTGTATTTATTTATTAATTTTCCAAAAAATTGTGACAATATATTACAACTTCTAATATACCATTTCACCATGCATCTTACTAATAGTTTACAGTGCATCTAGAAAGTATTCACAGCGCTTCACTTTTTCCACATTTTGTTATGTTACAGCCTTATTACAAAATGGATTAAATAATTTTTTTCTTCAAAATTCTACAAACAATACCCTATAATTATAACGTGAAAGAAGTTTGTTTGAAGTCTTTTCAAATTTATTAAAAATAGAAAATTAAAAAAGTCACATGTACATAAGTATTCACAGCCTTGGCTTAATACTTTGTTGAGGCACCTTAGGAATCAATTAGGCCGCGTACACACGTCCGAGAACCTCATCGGGCTAAACTCATCGTTCCGCCCGATGAGGTTCCCATGAGCGGTCGGAAAGCTTGTCGAGCCAAATTTCCTCATTGAACAACGAGGAAAAAGAGAGCATGCTCTCTATTTTGGCGCGACAAGCTTCCCGACAGGACGCTTGTCGGAAGTGTACACACAACCGAGAACCTCGGGAGAATATGTCTCCCAGCGAGCTTCTCGCTGGATTCTGCCGAGAAGCTCGGTCGTGTGTACGGGGGCCTTACAGTCTCAAGTCTTTATGGTGCTACAAGCTTGGCACCAGTGTTAATTTTGGCAGCAATTTTTGATTTAGTTTTAGTCTTAGGGCTAAAATGGCATTTTTAGTTTTAGTCCCATTTTGGTTTCTGCAAGGGTTTTAGTTGTATTTAGTCAACTAAAACTCCAGTACTTTTTAGTCGACTAAAATGTCCTACACAAATGTCCTAAGGCCCCACCATCACCCTTCAGGCTGCAGATAACAGCCATTGATTTTCTAACCTTCCACAGACAGCCTCCTATCTACAAATGCTGGGCTCCATCCAGAGGAAGCAGGCAGATCTTAGTGGAACCTGGAAGTTCTGAGGGTAAACCTTTCTGCCCTACATTTTCGTTGGTTAAAGAAAATGGAATTGATTTTCGTCAATAGACAAAAATGGTATTCTTTTTGTTTTTTGTGACTGTAAAAATGCTACTGATAAAAATTATGATGAAAATGTTTTCGTTGACGAAATTAACACTGCTTGGCACACCAATTTGTGGGCAGTTTCTCCCATTCTTCTGCAGGACCTCTCAAGCTTCATCAGGTTGGTTGGGGAGAGTTGGTGCACAGCCATTTTCAGATCTCTTCAGAGATGTTCAATTGGGTTCAAGTCTGGGTCACTCAAGGACATTTACAAAGTTGTCCTGTAGCCACTCCTTTGTTATTTGTCCTTTGTGTTTAGTTTTGTTGTCCTGTAGGAAGATGAACCTTCACCTTAGTCTAAGGTCCAGAGCACTCCGGAGCAGGTTTTAACCAATGATGCCTCTGTACACTGCTGGATTCATCTTTCCCTCGATCTTGACTAGTCTCCCAGTTCCTGGAGCTGAAAAACATCCCCACAATATGATGCTGCCACCGCCATGCTTCACTGTAGGGATGGTATTGGCCAAGTGATGAGTGGTGCCTGGTTTCCTACAGACATGATGCTTGCATTCAGGCCAAAGAGTTCAATCTTTATTTCATCAGACCAAAGAATTTTGTTTCTCATGGTCTGAGACTCAGAGGGGCTGTCATGTGCCTTTTACTGAGGAATGGCTTCCGTCTGGCCACTCTACCATACAGGCCTGATTTTTAGAGTGCTGCAGATGGTTGTTCTTCTGAAAGGTTCTCTTCTCTCCACAGAGAAACGCTAGAGCTCTGTCAGAGTCACAATCGGGTTCTCGGTCACCTCCCTGACTAAGACCCTTCTTCCCCGACCGCGCAGTTTGGCCGGGGGGCCCGCTCTAGAAAGAGTCCTAGTGGTTCTAGGCTTCTTTCAATTTGGGATGATGGATACCATTGTACTTTAAGCCGAAGGGGACACCCTACAGAAAACCTCTAAGATACAGAACGGGACAACACAAGCTAGGAATTCACTTCTGCTGGCTAAGGCAAGCTAACTTTCTGCTTAATGTGATTTCCCCTTGTGCTGTGCTGATTTTTGTAAGTCGTGTCATAGAAAGTACCCTTTACAAGAACCTTGACTGTTAAATCGTTTTATTTTTTTTTCTTCTCCCTTTTTACTTTACACACTATCAGTCACTTTGTACTGCCCTTTGTATAAGTGTATTATAGTGAATGGCTTGCCCTATTTCAGGCACAATGTGTGCTTAGCTAGGATTTATGCAGTTCCTGCACCTGGGGTGACCGGCCAGATAAGAGATCGGGTTGTTGGATCTCTGAGGTATCATTTTTCATTCATCATTCATATCAATGTGTGCTTAGCTAGGATTTATGCAGTTCCTGCACCTGGGGTGACCGGCCAGATAAGAGATTGGGTTGTTGGATCTCTGAGGTATCATTTTTCATTCATCATTCATATCAATTTGTGCTTAGCTAGGATTTATGCAGTTCCTGCACCTGGGGTGACCGGCCAGATAAGAGATCGGGTTGTTGGATCTCTGAGGTATCATTTTTCATTCATCATTCATATCATTCATTTTTTTTTTTTTAAAACAGCACTGCTTGAAACCTTAGTACCAGTGTCGAATGACTCTCTATAAAATCACACAATTAGCAGAAGTACTGACCCTCCTATTCTGCAAACCGTGTCTATAAACTGAAATGAAAAAAACTTAACCTGAATAGGTGTAAGAAAATTGCAGCGCTAATTAATATAATAATAAATAAACAATAACATATAAACTAAATAACACCACGTGACAAGTGATATAAAGTCCATAAAAAAATTGATTAACAAATTCGATGAGAAAATTCCTTATTCTGTGAACCTTCCACCTCACCACCGTGCTGCGATAACTCCCCCTCTGAAAAACGCACTCACCAGGTGGCTACAGTTTTACTAGCTTCACTGACTAGAAACACTGTTGCTGTTTAGACAACTTGCCGTTACTGGGAGGCGGGAATCTGGAGTGTGGTGACCCTATACCAACTGAGCACACACCTCAGGTCTGCCATGACCGCCTAGCAATGTAGAGCCAACTAAACACTGATGTTTGCTGTGATTTGTTTGAAGTTGACTTTTAATTTCTTCCATGTGAGTTTAATGAATGAAGTGTTGCTGTGATTTTGAATTAAACTAATGGTACAATTTTACACTATTGGAGCACTTCTTTTGTTTTCATGTACATTATTGAGGGATTATGACGGTGGTCCAGCTGAGATTCGTTTATCCATTTGTGGGATCATACACAAGTGATTTAGCCTAACACGAGAGTGAAAGGCACATCCGTCTAGTGAGTGAGTTTTTCAGAGGGGAGTTATCACAGCACAGTGGTGAGGTGGAAGGTTCACAGAATAAGGAATTTTCTCATCAAATTTGTTTATCAATTTTTTATGGACTTTATATCACTTGTCACGTTATGGTGTTATTGAGTTGATATGTTATTGTTTATTATTATATTAATTAGCGGTGCAATTTTCTTACACCTCTTCAGGTTAAGTTTTTTCCATTTCAATTATTCATTCACTAAGTAGCAGCTGTAGTTTATTTCACTTTTTTTTTTTGGCGCAGTGGTGATATAGGTTACCCAGGGCGTTATTATCCTATAATATATAATCATATATTGTCAGTGTCTATAAACTGACATGGATGACTTGTCATATTCTATACTCTATCTCTTACAGACTCTAGAATTTTCTCCTATTGGTATTTTGGTTACTGTACTGCATCATTTGTTGTAATGTGATGTGTATGTCTCCTGCACAAGTGGCTTTTCTAATGGAGTGCTTTTTACATTCTTGAACTGTTTTTATCTCTCTGTGTGACCCCATTCAGTTTGTGTAACTGAACCCCACTCAATAAACCCCTATTCAATTATGTGTCCGTCTGCATGGCTGATTTGTGCATTCTATAGTTTGGTATATTGGGGCTAGATATACAGTTCTTGCTATTACCTAGGTTCATTGTGTCTGTGTGACGTGGGGACCTAATAATAGATTAATTCTTCAGGAAGTCTCATCACTGTGTGAGATGGGGAATTGGGCCACTGCATACACCTCAAATGAGGATCTGTATGATCCCATTGTAAACCCTTCCTGGACTGGCAAAGATTATATAATATATAATTTGGAGCAGGGACGGTCCATCCCCTGAAGAAATGGAACTGAGGCACACAAGGGTTTATAACTCTGGAAGGGAAGCTTGACCCTAAGTTCTGGAAAGAATGTAAAATACTATCCAAAATAGATGCGTGCAAGTGAGCAGTGTGAAAACATGTTGATGTACACTACAGATCAAAAGTTTTGACACCTTCTCATTCCAAGAGTTTTCTTTATTTTGAGAACTATGAAAATTGTAGAGTCACACTGAAGGCATCAAAACTATGAATTAACACATGTGGAATTATATACATAACAAAAAAGTGTGAAACAACTGAAAATATATGTCATATTCTAGGTTCTTCAAAGTAGCCACCTTTTGCGGCAGACACATCTCTAGAACAACTGTTAAGAGGAGACTGTGTGAATCAGGCCTTCATGGTAGAATAGGCAACAAGCAGAAGAGACTTGTTTGGGCTAAAGAACACAAGGAATGGACATTAGACCAGTGGAAATCTGTGCTTTGGTCTGATGAGTCCAAATTTGAGATCTTTGGTTCCAACCACTGTGTCTTTGTGCGACGCAGAAAAGGTGAACGGATGGACTCTACATGGCTGGTTCCCACCGTGAAGCATGGAGGAGGAGGTGTGATGGTGTGGGGATGCTTTGTTGGTGACACTGTTGGGGATTTATTCAGAATTGAAGGCATACTGAACCAGCATGGAAAAACAAAAAGCGGCGCCCTCTAAGCGTAGTAAAAGATTTATTAGTGTGACAAAACAGGACAATTCTTATGAAGGTACTACTCACAAGAGTGCAGGGTTCATGGGCATAAAAGGTGTCATCCGTGCCTGACTTCCGGAGTGAGTGTACTAGGCTGGTGTCGGTAATCCTGTGATGGCTGAGTGCTCTGGATTCTCACTATGGAGGAGAATGCTGTACAATTCGTCAGCTGATCCAGAAGTCCATGGGTGTCCCTGAGTGTATTCCAGCGCTGATCGGGCAGGGAGCTGTATGGACGCGATGGGACAGCGTGATGGAACGCAGCTGTGGAGCGCAGGCAGCGGAGCGTCACTTCCGGGTTAGGTCACAGGGCGGTGCGCGCGTTCGAGGCATGCGTGCCTCTTCCTCAGGCTCTAATAGAGCCTGAGGAAGAGGCACGCATGCCTCAAACGCGCTAATAGAGCCTGAGGAAGAGGCACGCATGCCTCGAACGCACGCACCGCCCTGTGACCTAACCCGGAAGTGACGCTCCGCTGCCTGCGCTCCACAGCTGCGTTCCATCACGCTGTCCCATCACGTCCATACAGCTCCCTGCCCGATCAGCGCTGGAATACATTCAGGGACACCCATGGACTTCTGGATCAGCTGACGAACTGTACAGCATTCTCCTCCATAGTGAGAATCCAGAGCACTCAGCCATCACAGGATTACCAACACCAGCCGAGTACACTCACTCCGGAAGTCAGGCACAAGTGACACCTTTTATGCCCAAGAACCCTGCAGTCTTGTGAGTAGTACCTTCATAAGAATTGTCCTGTGTTGTCACACTAATAAATCTTTTACTACGCTTAGAGGGCGCCGCTATTTGTTTTTCCTGTATTGTTTCAGAATTGCTTCTTCTCGGCAGCTGGCAGCCCTCACAGCATGAGTATTACTACTATATTAGCCACATATGAACTTGATCCAATGGACTGAATACTTTCATAAACATTTGTCGTTCAGTGGAAAGGAACTGTTCTGTTCTTGTTTCATTCTCACTCCTAGATCCAGTACTTGTCACTTACCCTTCCCCATATATATATACACACATATCTACTTCCTTTGGAGAGCGCTTGATTTATCTGTTTGTTCTTTGTGATACTGAACCAGCATGGCTACCACAGCATCTTGCAAGGGCATGCTATTCCATCCGGTTTGCGTTTAGTTGGACCATCATTTATTTTTCAGCAGGACAATGACACCAAACACACCTCCAGGCTGTGTAAGGGCTATTTGACCAAGAAGGAAAGTGATGGGGTGCTGCGCCAGATGACCTGGCCTCCACAGTCACCGGACCTGAACCCAATCGAGATGGTTTGGGGTGAGCTGGACCGCAGAGTGAAGGCAAAAGGGCCAACAAGTGCTAAGCATCTTTGGGAACTCCTTCAAGACTGTTGGAAGACCATTTCACGTGACTACATCTTGAAGCTCATCAAGAAAATGCCAAGAGTGTGCAAAGCAGTAATCAAAGCAAAAGGTGGCTACTTTGAAGAACCTAGAATATGACATATTTTAAGCTGTTTCACACTTTTTTGTTATGTATATAATTCCACATGTGTTAATTCATAGTTTTGATGCCTTCAGTGTGAATCTACAATTTCCATAGTCATGAAAATAAAGAAAACTCTTGGAATGAGAAGGTGTGTCCAAACTGTTGGTCTGTACTGTATATGCTGATGTTTCTCTCAAAGATAATGGTAACATTCAAGATGCTTTTGTACCCCTTACTTTTTCTAATTTCCCACATGTAAATTTAGACAGTTTGGTTGATACTGGGGTGGCCAAAAGTGTTATAAAAGCAGAAAATATACCTTCTATTAGTATATCTAGTATACGGTCAGAAAAAATAATTAATGGCATTGGAACTGGGAGAAGTTCCATGCCTACTACAAGAAACCAAACCTGTTAAACTGAGATTAGGAAACCAGAGATCATTAGTAGTCTCTCTGTATCCTCATCTACTAATCTAGGGGTTGATGTGTTGTCACAAATATAAGCCTGCATTCAGTATACACCTGATGAGGTGTTAAATCAAGTAACTGCTGCCATACTACTGGCTAAGTGTGTAGCTACAGCTGACACACCTGACTTGAGACAATACCTGAAACTCTGTGGGAAATTGACGGGTATGATGTTGGATTGTTGAATGTGACACCTGTACATGTCAAACTAAAGGAAGGCGCTCACCTTCCACGTAAGCCCCAGTATCATCTGAACCGACAACAGATAGAAGGGATACAATTACAACTTGACAGATATCTGAAAAAGGATGTAGTTGCCAAATGTACTTTACCTGCAAATACTTTATTTCCAGTAAAAAAAAAAAAAAAAGGGGGTGAACCAGGACAACCAACTGTATACCGGTTGGTATATGATTTACGGGAGGTGAATAAGCTAATAGAAGAAGATACGCCTATTGTTCCAAATCCCCACACTCTGCTGACTCAAATTCCTCTTCTTCTTCTTTTGTGTTCTAGGGTTCTAGGGTTCAGTCCACTTGTAATGAAGAAACTATTAGCTTGCAGAAGGAAGCAGAAAGTCACGCAAACTTGCGTCTCTTGACCCGATAGGGCTACCAAAAATGTAGCGTTAGTGGTCAGGCTCTCTTTTTTTGTCTCTTCTCTACTTACCATCTTCTGGACAGCCTCTTACCTAGTTTGCTGATGGTGATCTGCGAGGGCAGTGGCCTCCATGAGGGGATAGCAGAGAGACAGCCTGGAAAAATGTGGAAAGGAGAGGGAAAGCGAGACGTTAAAATATGTCCCCCCCCCCCCCATGAATTTTATCTATTTATTTATTGTTTTTTGGGGGGGGGGGGAATTAATTATTTTTTCTCCTTATTATGTACACACACACACATACATATACACACACACACACACACACACACAGTATATATTTAGGCTGTCAAATAAAAGCTTGGCCAGCTGGGCTGGGACATCTGTGGCACAAACCTTATGAAATCTTCACTCTGGATAAAGCAGAGCGGCAGCCTCTAGCACACAGCCGTAGGACTGTGTTTTTAAATTCGGCACCGCCATCGTGGCGCAAATGATGCGTTCGCGCATGGAAGACGCCTGAGGGGACAGGCGGCGTCATTATTGTGCTGCGCACATGCGCAGAGCGGCGAGAAGGATGCGGCGGTGACACAGAGTATGGGGGTGCCAGAGGAACCACAGGGCTCAGCGAGGGCTGATACCAACAAAAAGGTACCAAATCTGAATAAAACCCTGGATGGCAAATGTGATTGTTATAAATACATTCATGGCAGCACGTACCGGAGAGAAAAGAGAGAAAGAAAGTGGGGGCCGCTGTTAGAATTTAAGCTTCTTTAAAGCTTGCTTCAGATGTGCCAGTATACTTCCATGTGCCCCTGAGACCACCAGAGCGGGGTTCCCTCCGTAAATGTTCCTTTAGAGACTGTACAGGAAGGACTTCCAAACAGGAGAGGCTTGAACCTGCTGGGGCGATGTGTGGTAAGAGGTATTACTTGCGTGTCCGTCCAATCCGTCAGGTGAGGATAAAAAAAAAGAGAATGGTGCCAGGCATCTCCCCTTCAAATTTATAACTAACCAATCCTGTCAGGTTATGGGGGCGGAGTCAAAACCCAGTGTTTGCTGCCATGAATGCGTCAGGAAATGTTCCAACCTCCGCAGGTAAACCCATAAAACATTCACATCGTGTTCAGTCTATTGATAGACCCTTTTCTACCAAAATATGTGGGCATTATAAAAGTTCAAGCACATATCAAAAGATACCTCAGAGGAAGCAAAAGGAAATGCTTACGCTGACAAAGTAGCAAAACAAGCCGTTCTGTTAAAAATCACATTTCCTTGCACACAGTGTGCTTGCCAGAGACACCTCTTTCTCTAAATGTTAGCAAAATTGCAGGCCCAGGCATGCCTAGACCCGATCTGATGACAATTTGTGGAAAGATGAGGTAGGGAAATTATGTCTTTCTCAGGTTCTTTTTTCTATGTTAGTGTCTACACTACATTCCCAAGCTCATCTTTCCAAGGGGGGGATGCAAGGTGTTATACAAAAAACTTGGATAGGTCCAGGTATAACAACAGCAATCACCAAACACACTCAGCAATGTATGACGTGTGCCAAGCATAAACCAGACACCTCTATTAAAACACCTGTAAAATCACATCCAAAAGCTGAATACCCATTCCAATGGTTGCAAATAGATTATATTCAGTTGCCAAAAACAGGAATACATGAGTATGTTTTTGTTTGTGTTGACATGTTTTCAGGATGGCCTGAGGCCTGGCCAGTGGCGATAGCTACAGCAATAGCTACAGCCAAGGAACTGTTATCTGTAATCTGCAGGTATGGTGTCCAAGAAACTGTAGAAAGTGACCAAGGTACACATTTTACAGGAGAAATCATGCAGACTATTTTGTCCCATCTAGGGATAGAACAGGCTTTTCATACACCTTACCACGCATAAATAAGTGGAAAGTTTGAAAGACTGAGGCCGCGTACATGCGATCAGTCTGTGTAAACACAGAGCTCCTCGTCCAGTCAGGGAGAGGAGACCGATGCCGTGTCCCTTGTACATAGGGACACAGATCGGTCACCTCCCCCAGTCACCCCCTCCCCCTACAGTTAGAACACTCACTAGGCTACACTTTTAACCCCTTCCCAGCCCCCTGCCAGTCACATTTATACAGTAATAAATGCATATTTATAGCACTGTTCACTGTATAATGTGAATGGTCCCAAAAATGTGTCAAAAGTGTCCGATGTGTCCACTATCTCACAGTCTCGAAAAAAATCGCAGCTCGCTGCCATTCCCAGTAAGAAATAAATAAATCATAATTATGTCCCCTATTTTGTAGGCAATATAACTTTTGCGCAAATCAGTCACTATACGGTTATTGCGATTTTTTTTTTTACCAAAAATATGTAGAAGAACAAGTATCGGCCTAAACTGAGATATATATATATTTTTTTAATGGGATATTTATTATAGCAAAAAATATTGTTTTTTTTTTTAAATTGACGCTCTTTTTTGTTTAGAGCCCACAAATAAAAACCGTACAGGCGATCGAATACCACCAAAAGAAAACTCTATTTGTCGGAAAAAAAGGACATCAATCTTATTTGGGAGCCACGTCACACGTCCGCGCAATTGTCAGTTAAAGTCTTGCAGTGCCGGAAGCTAAAATTTCGTCTGGGCAGGAAGGGGGTGTAGGTGCACAGTAGGCAAGTGGTTGATCAAAAGCAGACTTGCCAACATTTGTGCAGAATCAGGTAAAGCTTGGACAGAATGTTTGCCCATTGTACTATACTCAGAAAGGAAAACATAGCCGAGGAAAACTAATTTAAGCCAATATGAAATATTGTTTGGCTCTGTTCCAAAAACAGGACTGAATTTTCCTCAGCAGATGCAAGCTTAGGGCCAGATTCAGATACATTTGCGTATCTTTAGAGCGGCGTAGTGTATCTTCTTTACACTACGCCGCCGCAACTTAGAGAGGCAAGTGCTGTATTCACAAAGCACTTGCTTCCTAAGTTACGGCGGCGTAGCGTAGATGGGCCGTCGTAGGGCCGGCGTAAGCCCGCCTAATTCAAAGTAGGTGGAAGGTGGGCGTGATACATGTTAATGAACCGTGACCCCATGTAAATGAGGTGACGAACGAACGGCGCATGCGCTGTCCGTGGACGTATCCCAGTGAGCATTGCTCAGAATCACGTCGCAAATACTCAATGCTTTCGACGTGAACATAACTTACGCACAGCCCCATTTACGTACGACTTACGCAAACGACATAAACAACGGAAAATTTGATGCTATTCCGACAGCCATACTTAACATTGCCTGCGCCTCATATAGCAGGGGTAAATTTACGTATATCAATGCGCCAGGCGCAAGTACGTTCGTGAATCGGCGTATCTAGCTCATTTGCATATTTTTTATGGGAAACGTCTAATGCGTCCAGCGTAACTATGCGCCCCGGCATAGGCAAGTTACGCCGGACGACTGAAGCCATGTTTTTCGGCGTATCTTGCTTTCTGAATCGGCGTAAAGATGCGACGATGCACATTTGAAATTACGGCGGCGTATCAGGAGATACGCCGGCGTACATTCTTTCTGAATCTGGCCCTTAGTTTGCAGATCTTACTGGGTATGTGGCAAAACTAAACAAGCAATTGATTAAGACTCATGAAAGAGTGTTTTCTTACATTCCGGATCCAAACTCAGATCCATTAGCTCATACTCTAAACCAAGGGGATTGGGTGGTGGTAAAGAAATACGCACAAAAGGGGTTTGAACCCAGATACATGGGCCCTTTTCAGGTGCAACTAGTGACACACACAACAGTGAAACACCAAACCAAAAACTCCTGGATACACGCTAGTAATTGCAAAAAGGTCACAGCCTGCAGAATGCAGGTGCTATCACTCTTATGCTTTGTTTTACCACTAATCTTTACTTTGCATGTTGATCAAAATCATTATTGTACCTTACTTTATGCTGGACAAGACCAACTGTTGGATTTGTAGGGCACACAGAGAATGGTAAGCAAGGCTATCTGCTGACTACAACTCCATTTTACTGGAATAATGAGTCTAGTGAGTTTAACATTAGTGTTAGAGATGTATGCAAGACCAATTTTTCTATAGAACAGTATAGATTAACACTCCAATATCCAGGTAAAAGAAAAATACGGCTATAGGAGAACAGACAAGAGTACATTTTTACCGAGGAGTAATACTACCATCACAATTAGAGGTAAACACACAACAATTTTAATTCCTGATAAAAATACTACTGTATATCAACTAGGGCATAACAAATGTCAATATGAATTGAAGAATTGTACTAACACATCATCCAACTGCCAGTGTGTGAAAATCAATCAAGAAGAAGTATATTACACGGTTAATTGGACTTGTATGAATGAAATGCCGGCCATTGCAACTTTTTATCTCGCACAGTATTTGCGCAATAATTTTTCAAACGTCTTTTTTGGGGGGAAAAAACGGTTTTGTGAATTAAAAAACAACAAAACAGTAAAGTTAGCCCAATTTTTTTGTATAATGTGAAAGATACCTAACATGTCACGCTTTAAAATTGCGCACACTCATGGAATGGTGCCAAACGTCAGTACTTAAAAATCTCCATAGGCGTTGCTTATTTTATTTTTTACAAGTTACAAATTTAGAGTTACAGAGGAGATCTAGTGCTAGAATTGTTGCTGGCCCTCTAACACACGCGGCGATACCTCACATGTGTGGTTTGAATGGCGTTTACATATGTGGGCGGGACTTGCGTGTGTTTTCGCTTCTAAGCGCGAGCTACCGGGGATAGGGGCGTTTTAAAAAAAAAAAAAGATTATTTTATTTTACTCCATTTCTTTTATTTTTACACTTTTTTTTATCACTTTTATTCCTATTACAAGGAATGTAAACATCCCTTGTAATAGGAATGGTTTGTGACAGGTACTCTTTATGGAGAGATGCGGGGTCAATAAAACCCCACATCTCTCCTCCAGGGCGGAAAGCATTAGATTGTGAAAAAAAATTCACAGATCTAATGCTTTCAGCCACGATTGCGGCTGTGTTTACATTCCAGGACCCGGGCATGACGTCATAACATCGCACCCGGGCCTCCGACGATCATAGAGATGACTGGTGACCATCTGGTCACCAGTCTACTCTATGGTTTCCATCCGACGCCGGCGGATCGTTTCTACGGGTCTCCGATGGCAAAAGAAGGGCCGGAGAAGCACCGGATGGCGGAGGGAGGGCATCCCCTCTCGCCGCCTATAAGAACGATCAAGCCACGGAACCGCCGATATGATCATTCTTATGGTGCACAGAATCGCCGGCTGAAGAAATGGATATCTGAATGATGCCTGGAGCTGCAGGCATCATTCAGATATCCCCACTGAAAGTCCAGGACGTCATATGACGTCCTTGGGCAGGAAGGGGTTAAACATGTTCTTTATATGAGGAAGTAATGCTTACCGATTTATCCCTAAATACTTTCAAGGCACCTGTTATTTAGGATATGTACTTCCACAAGTTATTTTAAGCAGTAACAGTAGTAATACATTTAACAAGTATTTGCATAGCAGTCTTACAAGCGCACTTTTGGGAAAAATACACTTTTTTGAATGAAAAAATTTGAATTATTGCCCTTGCTCCAACGATTGCGGTGATACCTCACATGCTGATGCCGCCCCCACATGAAATGGGCCTTCCCAACAAATACAGTATCTCTTAAACTAAGTCCGGCCAACCTAGCAGGACAATATCTTTTATCTTTATTCCGGCCAACCTAGCGGGAAATATCTCTTATCTTTATTCCGGCCAACCTAGCGGTAAAAATCTTTAATCTACACAACCCTAACATCTACCACAGAGAAGGCTAACCTAGCGTCCCCTGGGCATAAAATACATTTTTTTTATTAAAATATGAGTGCGATCAATCGCTGACAGAGTAAGTGAATATTCTTTGCAAATAAAATCTTTACAAAGATCTTCACCTACCTGCAAGACGACTGTCCCACCGCTGCCACCATATGTTAGGTAAATAGTTCAACTAGAACCGGGTTTAAGGATAATCTGGATTTATGGAAAGTCCTCAATGCATATCTGTGATCCAAGGATTGGAACAGGTCACAGTGCAACTACCTTGAACATCAAAGACTGGCCCCCAATTTGCTCCCCTGTTTCGGTCCCAGACAACTTCCAACTGCACATTGGCCCAAGTTGCAGAATATTTTTCTTTGTCACCGATTGTTACAGGTTGTGTTCTCCTTATTGCAACCCCAGGAAAATGATATTGATTTGCGCTTTTGTTATATATATTCGACTGCTAAAATAACCCTTTGCACTATTGGAAGATTGACTAAACCCTGTGTGAAAAGGGGTAAGAGTGTCAGCATGGCGATGTTGGCCATAGAGCGGAAATGGTATAATGAGTGATTGAAAGGCAGTTACAGTTCCCCCATAGATATCAATGATTGATAGGCTATAGTTCCCCTATATTAATAATGCATTATAAGGCTTGTTAGGGTTCCCTCTTAGTGATTAATGCTTGTATCCTAAAATGTATTTAAAATGTATCCTTGAGCTTCTAGGAAGCCAGGGACCATGGCTATGGTATTATGTTATTATGTCAAAGAACATCAACATTAGATAAACTGTAGGGCACAAAGAAGATTGCAATATTTGTGACGCATATTACTTGTATAACCTAATAACTTAGATATGATTGGCTGGGATAAGGGCGTACCCTGCTTGTTTGATTATGAACAAGTATGCATGAGAAATAAACTCTAGTCTTGGACATACCATATGTGTGGATGTGGATGTTTTCTGACTACCAATGCATTAAGGACTTTCCATAAATCCAGATTATCCTTAAACCCGGGTCTAGTTGAACTATTTACCTAACAACGTCAATATCGGCGGTAAGCGCAGTGCCATCTTGGAAATGGATGCCCTCAAGACACAGGAACCAGTGTCTGGTGGGAAAAGCGGCAAACAAAGCCACATTGTAAATCACCAGGCCAACAGAAAAATGTATGAATAAATCCCGGTTTAGCCCGGGACTGACACCTCTTGAGCCCAAGTGGACTTGGATGATTGATTTTTCATCCCGTCCAAATGGTGCCCATAGAGTCCATATGGCCATAATGAGTATAAACAGAGCAGGTAGGGAACAACCTAAAAGGGACAGGAGTCAAACAAATATATAAATGTAAATAAATCAAGTTCAACTGTAAACCCAAGAATAGACAGAGTAGGTCATGTTAGATTAATTGGCAGCCGGGATGTTTGAGGACGGATAATTCATGTATCCATCTTGCCTCCCGCTGGAGGAGCATCTTGTTTTAGTCACCACCTCCATCTCCTGGAGGGATATGTTCAAGGGCAGAGAAATGCATTTTTGAACAATTAAAATTGTGATATAGGCCAATGTGGCAACTTATTGGCGTTTCCATTTTTTTTTTAGAGACCAAAGAAACATTTTTCATATACAGAGTTTTGGCAGCCCAAGCGAGACTCGCCTTTCTCCCTTTTATATATGTATCTTTCTTTTTTCATTTATATGATTATATACTATTTATGTATTATAGATTGGTAATTGATCTACTATATCTTTCTTGATTCAATTGTTTTGGATGTGTGCATCTCAAAAGCAATCAACATGACATCTCATCCATGCCCTTTTGTTATTCCCAGCATTACATGCACTATACCGAAAACTCCTGAAGAAGCTCTCTGAGCGAAACATGTCGAGCTGTATTTTTTGCAGTTATTCTTGCATGTGGCAGAACCTATAAAACTTGTTACGGATGGTTATTATCTTTTCATGTTTTTTATTTGTATAATAAAAATATTGGAATTCTATGATGCCGATATTGTGTCTCTACTATATCTAGTTTTGAACACCGTGAAAGTCCCAGGGGTTGTTGCCTCTTCCCTCCCCTGCTTCCATTTATGGATGATGGAGACCATTGTACTTATTGGGAGATTCAATGCTGTAGATATTTTTCTGTACCCCTCCCCAGATCTCTGCCTCGATACAATCCTGTTTGGAGGTCTACAGACAATTCTTTGGACTTCATGGCTTGGCTTGTGCTCTAGCATGTACTGTTAACTCTAGCACCTTATATAGACAGGTGTGTACCTTTTCAAATCATGCGCATTCAACTGAATATACCACAGATGGACTCCAATCAAGTTGTATAAGCATCTCAAGGATGATCAGTGGAAACAGGATGCTCCTGAGCTCAATTTTGAGTGTCATGGCAAAGGCTGTGAATACTTATGTACATGTGTTTTTTTTATTAAGATTTCAAACAAACTTCTTTCACGTTATCATTATGGGGTATTTTTTGTAGACTTTTGAGGAAATAACAAAAATTTGGAAAAGGTGAAGGCACTATGAATACTTTCTGGGTTGCACTGTACTTTCCAAAAAAGGTAATTTGTGGAGTATTTGTATTGTCCTGGCCTTTTACGGCCTCAAGAAACGAGATAGGCCATTAGTACATCTGGATGAATTAATTTTCAGATATACATACCATAATTTGTAGACTCTAACTTTCACATAGACCAAATAATACACATGGATTTGGGTTATTTTTACGAAAGAAATGTAGCAGAATACATTTTGGCCTAAATTTATGAAGAAAAATTATTTGCAAAATTGTATAACAGAAATTAAGAAAAACTTGTTTATTTTTTAAAATTTCAGTATTTTTTTTACGTTTATATAGCAAAAACATGAAAAACACAGTAGTGATTAACTTACGCCCCTTCCTGCCCAAGACAATTTTCAGCTTTCAGCGCTGTCGCACTTTGAATGACAATTGCACGATCATGCAACACTGTACCCAAAATTTTTATAACTTTCTTCTCACAAATAGAGCTTTCTTTTGGTGACATTTAATCACCTCTGGGTTTGTTTTTGTTAACTAAAAAAGACCAACATTTTTGAAAAAAATGTCATAAAATTTAGTTTTCTCCTTCACTGACGGGCACTGATGAGGTGGCACTGATATGGAGAATTGATGGGCACCAATAGGCAGCACTGATATGAAGCACTGATGAGGTGGTACTGAGAAGTACTGAAAGGTGTTACTGCTGGGCAGTGATTGGCACTGTGGTGGGCACTGGCAGAATTTAATGTTGGTACATTGCTGGCCACTGGTTGTCAGGTGATTGGCTGATTAGCAGCACAGCTGATTATGTGGTAAGAAGCCACTGACAGAGGCTTCTTATCACGATCGGAGATGAGGCGTGTCAGACTGAAACGCCGCACTCGCTATTGCCTCGCTGCACACCACCACGCGCGCGGGCCGGCATGTTAGCCTGCTGGACATCATATGATGCCCAGTCAGGATAACAGAGCGACTTTCCGCCCGTCATTCTGCATACGGCGGGCAGGAAGTGGTTAAATAATAGCGGAAAAAAAGCTCTGTCTCAATTTTTTTTTATAAAAATGTAATTTGAGAACAGTATTGCATGATTGAGTAATTGGCATTCAATGTGTGACAGCACTGAAAGCTACAAATTGGTCTGTGCAGGAAGGGGATGAAAGTGTCTGGCATTGAAGTGGTTGATATCATATTGCATATACAATGTGTGACAAGTCCAAAGTTTTAAAGATATGTTCTGGTCTTTACTTTACTTAATGTGGACATTAAAAAGTTGCTTGGCATAAATCATCCATTTGTAAGCCAACTTTCAACAGGTCTCCATCAACATCTTTACTAGAAGGAACATCAACTTATCTAACCATGTCTGGGAAATGCTGGCTTCTAATGTAAGAAATATATGCACTTCAGCTAAGCACAACATATAACAAAACATGTAATTTTGTTTGTATTTACGTGTAAAAAAAATTAAAAACTTACTTGGAGCTTTTCGCCAGTCATAAGGAGCACCTTTTACATCAGCATCACGAGTGTATCCCCAATCAACCATACTCTGAACAAGTGTGTGAAAATATATACCTACAAAAATTGCAGGGATTGTAAAATAAAAGACTGTAGAATACAAAAAAAAAACGGTGCTAAAAGAAATACAAGAGCTGACATTCTAACCTCCCTCTAGAAAAACAAATTGCCTGGATGTCTTTGCTTTCAGTGTTTAGCGCCAAAATCCCAGAAAAAAATAAAAAAAAAACATTCACATTACTTGTTACAAGTCATTGCCTAATAGTATTGAAGGCAATGGATCATTATTAGAGCCAGACAACTACAATTTTCAGAAAGAAAGGTCAGCAATGACAGACTCTATATTCTCTCAGAACAGGTTTTCTTTGAAACAAAATACTAAAACATTACTACCAAGTATGTACCAAGCATGATTCCACTTAAATAAAATATGTCACAATGACCTATGCCAAATTAATGTCTCTAATATTGGCACAAAGTCATAAAAACTGTGGTTTCTACACCATAAATGCATTAAACGTTCTGAGAAGCAAATGGCTTTTTTCCATCACTACAGTGCTCCCCAAACGGGCCTGCTGATATTTTTTTTACAGTCTTCCAAAATGTATGATTCCCTGAAAATTACAGTGGACTGTATTTAAGTGGCTGCAGGATTTCATAAACATTAATGAAATACATCTTAATTGACGTGTACTAGAAATTACGGCATATATATTAATATATATATATTTATATAACACACACCGACATTATATATATATATATATATATAAATGCCGTAATTTCTAGTACACGTGTATATATATATATATATATATATATATATATATATATATATGTATATATATTTATAACACACACAGACATTATATATATATATAAAAATAAACTTTTATAAAATCTTCAAGAATAAATGAGCAAAGTGGTTCTCATTTTATTTTAGTGTTTAGCTTAAATGATTTATCACACATTATGGCACACAACATTATAACAACATGCATCTTTAGGTGTTACTGCTTATATTAATAAGGGGATACAATTGGAACGTATGACTGAAGTACAGCGGCTAAGTGTTAGCACTTCCACCTGCCTAGGGCCACCGGTTCTAATCCCAAACACAAACACTACCCTGCCTGGGGTTGGCATGTTCACCCTTTGCCTGAGTGGGTTTCCTCCCACACTCCAAAGACATGCTGATAGGTTAATTGGCTCCTGTTAAAGCGGAGTTCCACTCTCAAATTTCACTTTACATTAATAGTTCTAAAAAAATATCATTATTCCTTTATGAAATTTTTTTTTTTTTTTACATGCCTTTAAACCCTTGTTGCTAGGCAGATTAGAAAAACTGCCTACTTCCTATTCCGCGGTTCTAAAGTAGGTCAGCTACACCGCACAGACTCCTGGGAATGTAGTGGGTGTAACTTTCCAGGAGTCTGTGCCTCCCCTGTCTGGAAGAATCGTGGACAATACAGGTACTGTTTACACACCCCCCCAGACAAACCCCCCCCGCGATTCGCGGCACCCCCCCCCCCCCGCGATTTGCGCCCCCCAGCGATTTGCGGCACCTCCCCCTGCGATTTGCGCCCCCCGCGATTTGCGGCACCCCCCTTCCCCCGCGATTTGCGCCCCCCCCCAGCGATTCGCGGCACCCCCCGCAATTCGCGGCACCTCGATGCGATCGGTGCGGTTTGTTGCGATCGGTGTGGTTTGCTGCGATCGGTACGATCGGTGCAGTGTGCTGCGATCGGTGCAGTGTGCTGCGATCGGTGCAGTGTGCTGCGATCGGTGCAGTGTGCTGCAATCGGTGCGGTTTGCAGCAATCGGTGCGGTTTGCTGCGATCGGTGCAGTGTGCTGCGATCGATGCAGTGTGCTGTGATCGGTGCAGTGTGCTGCGATCGGTGCAGTGTGCTGCGATCGGTGAGATCGGTGCGGTTTGCTGCGATCGGTGCGGTGTGCTGTGATCGGTGTGATCGGTGCGGTTTGCTGCCATTGGTGCAGTGTGCTGTGATCGGTGCAGTGTGCTGTGATCGGTGTGATCGGTGCGGTTTGCTGCGATCGGCGCGGTTTGCTGCGATCGGCGCGGTTTGCTGCGATCGGCGCGGTGTGCTGCGATCGGCGCGGTGTGCTGCGATCGGCGCGGTGTGCTGCGATCGGCGCGGTGTGCTGCGATCGGTGCAGTGTGCTGCGATCGGTGCGGGTTGCTGCGATCGTTGCAGTGTGGTGTGATCGGTGCAGTGTGGTGCGATCGGTGCAGTGTGGTGCGATCGGTGCAGTGATCGGTGCAGTGATCGGTGCAGTGTGCTGTGATCGGTGTGATCGGTGCAGTGTGCTGCGATCGGTGCGATCGATGCGGTTTGCTGCGATCGGTGCAGTGTGCTGTGATCGGTGCAGTGTGCTGCGATTGGTGCGATCGGTGAAGTGTGCTGTGATCGGTGCGGTTTGCTGCGATCGGTGCGGTTTGCTGTGATCGGTGCAGTGTGGTGCGATCGGTGCAGTGATCGGTGTGGTTTGCTGCGATCAGTGCAGTGTGCTGTGATCGGTGCGGTTTACTGTGATCGGTGCGGTTTGCTGCGATCGGTGTGGTGTGCTGCGATCAGTGCAGTGTGCTGTGATCGGTGTAATCGGTGCGGTTTCCTGCGATCGGTGTGGTTTGCTGCGATCGGTGCAGTGTGCTGCGATTGGTGCAGTGTGCTGCGATCGGTGCGATCGATGCAGTGTGCTGTGATCGGTGTGGTTTGCTGCGATCGGTGTGGTTTGGTGCGGTTTGCTGTGATCGGTGCGATCGGTGTGGTTTGCTGCGATCGGTGAAGTGTGCTGTGATCGGTGCGGTTTGCTGCGATCGGTGCAGTGTGCTGCGATCGGTGCAGTGTGCTGCGATCGGTGCAGTGTGCAGATATATCTACTGGAGGAGAGGAGAGTTTTTCATAGATAAAGGGCAGCTAGTTCCTCCTGTTGCTATGGAAACCTATTACATTGCTTGTGCAGCACTGTGCATGTGCGAGATCAGCAAGGCTGAAATCCAGGAAGTCATGCAGTCTGACTTCCTGATTCCCACACTTAAGAAGGCCACGGCCTATATCTATTTTATAAACTATCTAAATGCTGTAACAACCTAACAAAACGGACCTTAGTTTACAGACTAACTTTACTAGAATACATCAAGCTTGTGTATACAGGGGTATTTATATTTAAAAAGTGAAATTGTGGCCGGAACTCCGCTTTAAAATTGGTCCTAGTATATGTATGTACAGTATGAGAGTTAGGGACCTTAGATTGTAAGCTCCATGAAGGGAGGGACTGATGTAAATGTACAATATATATGTGTTAGCAATACCCTCCATGAGGGCTGCTGAGAATTGTGATTTCTGATTCTGATATCCTGCCTAGCCTTGCATTCACTCTCAGGCACTCCGAGACATAAAAGCAGTCAGTAAACTTTTTTTTTTTTTTTGAGGTGTATAACTCGGATGGGGATGGTAGCTAAAGGATTCCCAGTGTGGATCATTAGAAACAGCCATTGGTTTCAGGACAACTATGTAAACTCCCTGTACATATCTCCCTTTAGCTTCCTCCTGCACAAACATGCTTGAAGCTCATCACTCCTCAAGCACAACCCTTGCTGCAGACTCTAGTTGCCTCTAGTCACCTCCAGCACATCACTTGATTCCCGAGGAACAGCCAACACTAATTGTTGTATAGGCCTGACACTGACTCAGACAGTCCTTGGCAAATGTCCTTTGCAGGCTGGGACTGCGGGCCCCAATTGTGTAGCAGAAATGTTCTTGTGCTAGCTGCCCTAACTATGGCTACTGATCCCAGTTATCCCTCTTCAGGTCCTGCCAGCCCTCCCGGCTGCAGCTGCCTTTTTCCACTGTCCCTTCCACCACAGTCCACACTTCTGTTTCTGCCACCATCTCAGACTTAAAGCTCACAGTCCTTTCAGGTGTGCCTCCCCAGTCGTCCTGACGGTGCCTCACTCATCAGCCCTCCAGGCTGCGACCAATTGTCCTCCCTGTAGTCTCTTAGCAGTGCTCTCTCCCGCTGCCCTCTCCTTGCTCTCTCTTGTGCCTCAGGTCCAGGACCTTGTCATGTGTTCCTGAAAATGATCCCGACTGCACCCGAGCCCAGGCTCAAGGATCGTTTCGGCGGCAAACCTATGCCCTGTGCATCTCTCTGCCCCAGCTAAATCCTGTTTCTCCCCTGCCATCAGCTGCTAGAGGGAGAGAAACAAAAATGTATTTTTCTTTAATTAACCCTCACAGAATCGGCAATCACATGTAAACCGCATGGGCATTGTTATGTAAATGAGGTTGCCCGTGATTCATATGCAAATTATACCGCCTCCTCTGAATGCCGCCCACCTACAAGATGTAAACAGTATACAGGTGAGCATAGGTGTCATGTAGAGGTAATCAAAGAGGTAGGTTAAGTGTCCATATATTAAAAGACAGCAGATGGAGTATTTGTAGCTGCTGGCTTTTAATATTTTGCTTTTTAGGCAGACCTCCACTTTAAGTATTTAGAGGAGTGCCAGTGTGTCCAGGAGAAGCAGCATTTTGGCAGAAAATAATCCTCGACAAGTGTAAACAAGAGTGACGCATTTAGGGTTAAAAAGTTATATATTGGAATTTCAACATAGAATACATAGAACAGTATACAGGCATACCCCATTTTTAAGTACACAATGGGTATTATTTACTAAAGATGGAAAGCACAGAATCAGGCTCACTTCTGCATAGAAACCAATGAGCTTCTAACCCCAACTTGTTCAATTAAGCCTGGTAATAAAACCTGGAAGCTTGTTGGTTTTTATTCAAAAGTGAGCATTATTTTGCGCTTTCCAGCTTTAGAAAATAAATCCCATTGTGTACTTAAAACGGGGGTATGCCTGTAAAGAGTTAGGCCGCGTACACACGACCAAATAGATTTGTTCAAATTGGTCGGGCTGACCGATTTGAACAAATCTGCCTGCTGCCGTTTTGGTTTGATCCCGTGTACACACAATTAAACCAAAATTCCCGCCAGCAGACAGCACGCTGACGTGTCGGTGACGTTGACGCCGCCACGTCACCGCACCAGGAAGTAAAACACTTCCGCGCATGCGTACTAACGTACTAACCAGCAGACATGTCGAGCGGACGGGTTCGTAGCCGACAGATTTGAAAGCCGACCGTTTCCAGCAGATAGATTTGATTGTGTGTACGCGGCCTTACAATCTGAAAACAGTCACGGGTAAGCATAACTCTTATCACCATGTAGAACAACGTTAACATCAATGACCGCGAGGAAATACAAGAATAATATTTAGCCACAAGAGCCTTGTCAGTCATGGCAAGATTGTAACCAAAAAATGTTGGGAGGGAATGGCAAATCCAAAAGAACAAACAGAGAAAAAATGAAAATGGGGGGTCAGGAGTCTAGAATGGGGTGGGGTAGAAAAAGGAGGAAAAAAAGGGAAAAGAGGAAAAAGACAAGAGAAGTAAGCAACAAGAGATCAGAGAGAAGTGTGGGATCTACTGAGGAGACCATCAACGGAGGGTAATTACCCACTTAAGGACCACCGCACGACTATGTACGTCCATAACATGGCACGTACAGGCAGATGGGCGTACATGTACGTCCCTGCCTTTCCGTGGGTCGGGGGTCCGATCGGGACCCCCTCTGCTGGGTTCGGTGGTCGCCAAGTGTCTGGGAGCGATCCGGGATGGGGGGGGAGCTGTTTGTTTTTGTCCGCCCCCTCCAGATCGCTCCCAGCCTATCCGCTTCCTCCTCTGCCTGAACTGTAAACACAGGTAGAGGAGGTAGTGATGTCACCTCTCCTCCCGCCGGTATTTTCGTCTGGCTTGAGGAGAGGAGCTATCACCAAGCACCACACTGACACCTGTACACATAGGCACACAAATCCCTCCCCCCAGCCCCCTATCACAGTGTCACTAAACAGCAGTGATCATTTATTTACTGATCACTGCATTTAGTGTCAGTGTGACAGGCAGTTAGTGTCAGGCAGTTAGTGTTAGGTCCCCCTACCCCCCCCAATAAAGGTTTAAACCCCTTGATCACCCCCTAGTTAACCCTTTTACCCCACTTTTGCCAGCGTCACTAAGCAATCGTTTTTCTGATCGCAGTATTAGTGTCGCTGGTGCCGCTAGGTAGCTAGTTATTTTTTGAGGTTCGCCGCCATGTTTTTATAGCGTTAAAAGCCATAGCCATAAATTTTCTAACGCTATAAAAACATGGCGGCGAACCTCAAAAAATAACTAGCTACCTAGCGGCACCAGCGACACTAATACAGCGATCAGAAAAACGATCGCTTAGTGACGCTGGCAATAGGGGGTGAAAGGGTTAACTCTAGGGGCAATCAGGGGTTAAAACCTTTATTAGGTACCCCCATACATTTTCTAATAAAGGTTTTAACCCCTGATTTCACCCCCTGTTGCCAGCGTCACTAAGCGATCATTTTTCTGATCGCTGTATTAGTGTCGCTAGTGCCGCTAGGTAGCTAGTTATTTTTTGAGGTTCGCCCGCCAGGTTTTTATAGCGTTAGGTACCCACTTAAATTTTTTAAATAAAGTTTTTAACCCCTGATTGCCCCTAGAGTTAACCCTTTCACCCCCTATTGCCAGCGTCACTAAGCGATCGTTTTTCTGATCGCTGTATTAGTGTAGCTAGTGCCGCTAGATAGCTAGTTATTTTTTGAGGTTCGCCCGCCAGGTTTTTATAGCGTAAGGTACCCCCAAAAAAAATTTAAATAACGTTTTTAACCCCCAATTCCCCCTAGAGTTAACCCTTTTTACCTCCTATTGCCAGCGTCACTGAGCGATCGTTTTTCTGATCGCTGTATTAGTGTCGCTGGTTCCGCTAGGTAGCTAGTTAGTGCCAGTAACGCTTACACACATGCGTAAAGCATACACCCCCCATATGTGGAATTACACCCCAAAATACATTCTGCTGCTTCTCCTGAGTACGGGGATACCACATGTGTGAGACTTTTTGGGAGCCTAGCCGCGTACAGGACCCCAAAAACCAATCACCGCCTTCAGGCTTTCTAAGGGTGTACATTTTTGATTTCACTCCTCACTACCTATCACAGTTTTGAAGGCCATAAAATGCCAAAATAGCACAAAAAAACCCAAATGACCCCATTTTGGAAAGTAGACACCCCAAGCTATTTGCTGAGAGGCATGTCGAGTCCATGGAATACTTTATATTTTGACACAAGTTGCAGGAATATGACAAACTGATTTTTTTTTGCACAAAGTTGTCACTAAATGATATATTTCTCACACATGCCATGGTTATATGTGGAATTGCACCCCCAAAATACATTCTGCTGCTTCTCCTTAGTATGGGGATACCACATGTATGGAATTTTTGTGAGCCCAGCCGCATAAAACCAAGCACCGCCTTCAAGATTTCTAAGGGCATACATTTTTGATTTCACTCCTCACTACCTATCACAGTTTTGAAGGCCATAAAATGCCAAGATGGCACACAACCCCCCCCCCCCCAAATGACCCCATTTTGGAAAGAAGACACCCCAAGCTATTTGCTGAGGCATGTTGAGTTTATGGAATATTTAATTTTTTCCCCAAGTGATTGAATAATGACCAAAAAAAAAAAATTACAAAACGTTGTCACTAAATGATATAATTCTCACACATGCCATAGTTATATGTGGAATTGTACCCCAAAATACATTCTGCTGCTTCTCCTGAGTACGGTGATACCACATGTGTGGGAATTTTTGGGAGCCTAGCCACGTACGGGACCCCGAAAACCAATCACCACCTTCAAGATTTCTAAGGACATACATTTTTGATTTCACTCACACAAATCTTGAAGGCGGCGATTGGTTTTTGTTATACAGTAGGTGACCGCGATATTGTGTCAATTTCGTTCCCTTTCTCAGCGAGATTGACCACCTACGAGCCCCATCGTGGAAGTCAGCACCGAGCTGGCTTGCCGCGATGGAGACAAAGCCGTCATAGAAGCGACGGGGATCCAACTTGGATTCCCTCCAAATCTACACGCCGCGTTTGGTATGTATCATGAGGGGGAACTCCACGCCGAAGGGTAGGTACCACGTAGGTAGGTACCGGAGCATGATGGGACTGTGACGTCGCAAGATAGGCCTATATAAGTCGCTGGGAGCCGCGCCCGGCATAACAGCGGGAGGAAACGTCGAGTCAACATCTGGAGAAGAGAAGAAGCAGTCACAGAAGAGCGGACTGGCCGCCGCTAGTAATTGAGCTAACACGAAGATAACGGCGACCAGTCCTGAAGAAGAAGGCACCGGAGATCGCTGAGTCAACAGCGGAGAGTGGGAGAAGACCCCCGGAGAGCGGGAGAAGACCCCCCAAGAGTGGAGAAGACCCCCCAAGAGCGGAAGAAGGCCCCCCTGGTAAAACAGCTAAAGAAGAGGGGGGGGGGCGTCCGGAGCTGTCTAATAAAATACTTTAAAAACCCTGTGTTTATTTTGTTTTTACACTTTGCCTCCAGGTAAATGGGTAGGGGGCTCCCAGATTCCAATAAGCCGCCCGCCCACAGACCCCGACAACCAACGCCCAGGGTTGTCGGGAAGAGGCCCTGTCCTTATAAACATGGGGACAGGGTGCTCTGGGGTGGGGGGGCCACAGTGCGCCTCCTGCCCCAGAGCACCTGACCCCCCCCCCATGTTGAGGGCATGCTGCCTGGTACGGCTCAGGAGGGGGGGCGCTCGCTCGCCCCCACTCCTTTCCTGACCGGCCGGGCGGCGTGCTTTGGATACGGGTCTGGTATGGATTGTGGGGGAACCCCACGCCATTTTTTCGGCGTAGGGGGGGTTCTCCTTACAGTCCATAGCAGACCTAAGGGCCTGGTATGTCCCCTGGGGGGGAACCCATGCCTGAAATTTTATTTAAAAATCCAGTGTGGAGTTCCCCCTCATGATACATACCAAACGCCGCGTGTAGATTTGGCGGGAATCCAAGTCGGATCCCCGTCGCTTCTATGTCGCGCTCGCTGGAATGTGCTTTGTCTAATCCAGCGAGTGTGAGATGTCGGCACCCTGTCGCTGAGAATCAGCACGATGCTGTCGTGCTGAAAACACATTCTCGGTGACAGGTACTGTAGCATTGAAATACCTGAGTCCAGAAGGGGTGGATCCTCTCACATTCCCACCAGACATGTAGATAGGTTCCTGTAGAGGTAGGACATTGCCAGCAGGATGTACAATCTTGACAGAATCTTGTAGTTCTTTTCCTGCAAGTAGTGGGAAATCGTGGACTTATGAGTAAAATGGAACGGGGTCTGCCAATCTGGTCACGGGATGTCCTCACCCAAGCCTGCAGACCACATCCTGGTCTAAGAAGGTAGATCATTATGTGTGAGGGCCTGTAGGAGACAATATATGGCTGAGAGTAGGTGCCTGGGGGTCTCTGAAAGGGAGCACAGCCGTTTAAACTCAGTACTGGGACGGTGTATTTGAGAGGAAGAATGTAAGTGTTTTGTGAATGTAGATAAGTGTAGGGTAGTGAGCCAATCGTGAGATCCTGTCAGTGTCACCAGTGTCCCTTGTGTTGAATGCACAAAGGAGTGCGCTTGGGGCCAGTCAGTTCTTTTGAAGGGGCCTATCGTTGATGTTCCTATACCCTAAAGGAAAGGTGGAGTTATCAAATAGAGAAGACAATGGGAAAGGATCGGAGGATAGAGGGAAACACATACCCCTGTTATACCATGGTCTAAGAGAGGCTAGCCTTAGCGTAGAGGAAGAGGGTATACGAGCGAGATCAGTCTTGTATCCCCATAGTAGTGCTCAGAGATCCACGGGAGCCAGATCCTGCTCTATAGCGACAGAGGCCTTTAGGAAAGGACGAGGGAACCATTCTAGAAAATGCGCCACATGGGTGTCCTTGATATAGGTCTCGAAGTCAGGGAGGCCCGCTCCACCCTGGAGTTTTGAGCAGGTGAGCAAATTGTACTGCACCCTAGGTAACCCCTGGTTCCACATAAATCTAATAGAGAGGGAACATAGGGGAGTAAAGAAGGATTTGGGAACTATGATGGGGACCGTTTGGAGGAGGTATAAAAGTTTGGGCAGGGTGTCCATTTTCAGGGTATTGATTTGTCCGACGAGTGACGTATTTAGATGCTATCAATCAAATCCAGTGAGGGGGGAGCAGGGAGTGGAGACAAGCTGGCTTGCTATCTGGGCACCCTCAGAAGTGGAGAGCACTGGCAGGGGGACCCGAGAAGAGGAGGTACGAGACTGCTCTGTCCAAAATTATAGCACATAGCAGGTAAATATTACCATATTTATCGGCGTATAACGCGCACTTTTTTCCCCTTAAAAACAGGGGGAAATCGTGGGTGCGCGTTATACGCCGATCCCCGGTCTTTGAGCGCCGCCGCTGACATATACCGAGCGCAGTACACTTGGGTACACTCGGCTAAGCTCGGCTTCGCCCGCGCTCGTGTACTGCGCTCGGTATACGTCGGCGGCGGAGCTCGGAGACAGCGCGGGAAAAGCTGGACGGACACTGGACCCGACAAAGCTGCCGATGGACGCTGGACAAGACACCGAAGAGGGACATTTAAACTGTAAGTCATTTTTTTTCCCCAGGAAATTTCCCTCCTAGAACTGGGTGCGCGCTATATGCCCGTGCACGTTATACCTAGATAAATACGGTACTTATTTGTTTTTATTTTTGTGGAAAAGTTTAGCCTTTATAACAACTTTAACCACTTCAGCCCCGGAAGGTTTTACCCCCTTCCTGACCAAGCCCTTTTTTGCTATTCGGCACTGCGTTGTTTTAAAGTGGTTGTAAAGCAAGAAATATTGCCTTAAACCACACGGTTTAGGCTCCATGCACACTGGACTTAAAAACGTTGATTCTACAGGCATTTGACGTTTTTTTCTCCTGCCTCTAGAAGCACTTCTATTGTGCTCTATGTGTCTTTGCACATTATTGACTGTTACAGGCGTTTTCTGTCAGGGACGTTCAGAGGCAGGAAAAAAAAAACCTTTTCTATCACATTTCCTGGAGGAGTTTAGGAGCTGTAAAAACGTCAGTCTCTCCTAAACTCCTCTTATCTCTTCTGAACGTCAAGTGCCAACGTTTTTTTAGGTGTGTTGTGGGAGTAAAAACTTTTGCAGAGGGGAGTGTAGTGCAAAAAACGCCTATAAACTAAACTCTCATAGCCTCGCCTAAACTTTGTACAATATGCTTTCATTTTGCGTCTTTTATGCCATGTTTTTCAAGCTAAAAACGTTGACGTTTTTTCTGCTCCTAGTGTGCATGGAGCCTTAAGGAGATATTTTCCAGAAAATGGTCACCGATGTCTACAACGGTGCAGGCGCACTGAGCGTGCCGTTAGTGAAGGCGATGGTGCCGTCACCTCCGGGGTAGATGGCGAGGACCGAGGAGGTGATCGAGGACCGCTGCGGGGGCTTCGATCTCAGGTAAGTAATCCATAATAAGCTAGTATGCATAGCATTATGCCTTTGTCTTGCAGGTTTTTTTTTTTTTTTATGGGTCTACTTCCTCTGCACCAGATTCCATGTATGTACCAGTTTTAGTAAATCGCCTGTACACACAATCCGAAAATGGGACAACAGATCGTTTTAAAATGGAGTGATTACTAAAGTTATGAAAATTCTCGTACGGCAGAATAAAAAAAATTACCTTCTGAGTCTTTTTATCGGCTGAATCTAGTTGGAAGTGAACATCTCAGTATTTGGTTTCTCATCTGATCGGATACTATTACCACTCCTCCCCCTATTGACGCCCTCCTGTGAGCTGTCCCTGATGTCACACTAAGCTTAGTTGACCTAATGGGTGTATACTTATTTGGGTCACTATTCATCTGGTAAGCCTCCTCAGCTTTAAGTACGGTGGTGGACTATTTGGATCTCACTTGCACCCAGTCACTTCATCAATTGATTTACCTGGACATTACTACCTTCACCATTTTAGAGACACTTGGTGTTTTTAAGGGCACCTTTGGTGGTTATTACCATTATTCTTTTGCTTATGTCATTATTTGCTTTTTTACTTTATATCCAGCGCTACGCATTCTTTTTTGTATATTCTATGTTTGCTAAATTGATCATTTAGTTGTGTCAGCTGCTTTATTGTTTTTCTAGTGGCGCGGTGAGTGTATGCACCACGGTATATACCACATCGTGCTACTTCCTCTTTAACTGACCAAAACAAAATGTATGTAATTTTTTCCCCACAAATAGAGCTTTCTTTTAGTGGTATTTAATCACCTCTGGGTTTTTTTTGCGCTATAAACAAAAAAAGAGCGTAATTTTTTTTAAAACGATATTTTTTACTTTTTTTTTTATAATAAATATCCTAAAAAAAATATATACAAAAAAACTAAAATTTCTTCCTCAGTTTAGGCCAATATGTATTCTTCTACATATAACATATGTTAAGCCGCGAACACACAATAGGTTAACCAGAGGACAACGGTCTGAAGGACCGTTTTCATCGGTCAAAACCGATCGTGTGTGGGGCCCATAGGTTATTTAACCATCGGTTAAAGAAAAGCAAACTTGCTTTAAAATTTAACCGATGGATTGATAACCAATAGGTCAAAACCGGTCGTTAGTATGTAAAACCATCAGTTAAAAACCCGCGCATGCTCAGAATCAAGTAGACGCATGCTTGGAAGCATTGAACTTCATTTTTTTCAGCACGTCGTCGTGTTTTAGAGGCACTCCTTTTTGCCCTGGCACTGGAGCCTCTGGCGATATTGGTCAGGGACTCTCGGAAGATTTGTGGACTTGTGGTGGGGAAGCTGGAGGAGGAGAGGATATCCTTATATACTGATTATGCCCTGTTGTACCTGAATAATGCAGGCCCCTCACTCTTGGCTGCCCTTGACACGTTTGAGATCTTTGGTTGTTTTTCGGGGGTCAAGATAAATTGGACCAAGTCGGTAATTTTCCCACTGGATGATCAGGCCTCTGCTCCGGCTAGCTTGTACGCGCTGTGCTGGGTTACTGAATTTAAAGCGGAGCTCCAGCCGCGGGAATTTTTTTTTTTAAAGTCAGCAGCTACTAACAGTGTAGCTGCTGACTTTAAATAAGGACACTTACCTGTCCTAGGCGCCCGCGCTGACGGCCCCCCCCCCCGATGCCGGTCCCACGATCGCTCCGGGTCCCGCGCCGCCATTCACACTATGGGAAACAGGCAGTGAAGCCGTACGGCTTCACTGCCCATTTCCTAGTGCGCCTGCGTGAGTCTCACGCTGGCTTGTGAATGGGCGCGCTGCTCTGAGAACACACACAGTTCCCAGGAAGCAGCGCGCCCCATTCACAAGGAGAAGAACAAGAAGAAAACACACCGCGGTTCAGGAAGAGGCAGATTACGGACTTCCGCATAGCAACAGCTATTTCGGGTGAGTATTTTTATTTATTTTTTTTCAGGTTTTTTTTTTTTTTTTTTTTCTAACATTGTAAAATGTTGTTATCCTGGGTGGAGCTCCGCTTTAAGTATCTGGGAGTGGTGGTGACGAGGGATATAGCCCAATATTATGCTAGGAATGTTTCTCCCCTACTGACTGTCCTATGGGAGAAATGTCAGGCGTGGTCTGGGCTCCTGTTAAACCTTATTGGCCGTATCAATATCTTCTAAATGATTCTGCTGCCTAAGTCTCTCTATCTGTTTCGTAATAGCCCGGTGCGGATCCCAGTTTCCTTTTTTAGGGAGGTAGATAGGTGTATTAGTTATTTTTTTTTGGGGGGGGGGCAGTCCCTAGGCTGGCCAGATCTACTCTTCATCTTTCGGTGCAATTCGGGGGACTTGTGCTGCCTAACCTGCAGGTGTACTACTGGGCTGATGTACTAGTGTCTGTCCACTGGTGGTTTCGGGGGGGCACGTACCAACGCAGCGGTTTGTCTGGAGGCCGCATACCTGGGGTCATTGTTGGATCTCTGTAACTTGGTGTATATGGGGGTTCGCGCCTACGAATTGGTGCCGATTCCCACTGTTACCACCTACAGAGTATGGGTAGCGGCTAGGAAACGTTTCCCAGGGGAGAATAGGTGGTCTCCGGTGCAGCCTCTTTGGGGTAACCCATCTCTGCCTCACTTCTGGACGATCCCTGACCCGCAGGTCTGGGCAGGGTTCGGAGTGAAGATCCTACACGACATCATGCCTGATGGCATGCTGTTGACGTTCCAACAGCTTTGGAGGGATTTTTGCCTGCCGGGCTGGATGTTTTTCCGATACATAGAGCTTCGGCATGCGGTCAGAGCTCAGTTCCCGGGTTAGGCCCTTGCTGCGGCTGGACCCTGTTGAGGAGGTTCTGTCGCAGGAGGATTTGCCAAAGCCACTTTCGGTTCTATACGGGGTCCTACTCAGGTCTGACTCACCAAAGGTTGAGAGACTGTGGGTTCGGTGGAAGGAGGATGTCCCCACCCTGGATAGAGAGGACTGGGGGGGAGTGTTGGAGAACTGCCCTAGGCTGGTTGTCTTGGCCCGTTGTCCCCGTTACTTAGTTTTTGCATATGATCTGGGGATGTCCCAATCTACAGGCCTTTTGGAGGGAGGTATTTGAGTTGGTGAATCTTAAGCTAGATCTGTCGCTCCCTCTGATGCTGGAGCTGGCCTTTCTGGGAATCTCCGAAGATTACCAAAGATCCCATCATAGTAAGCTACTTATTGCTTACCTGTTATTCTATGCCAAAAGCGATTATCTGTAAATAGTGGTCTCCCGACCCTCCGTCTGTGTCCTCCTGGTTAGCCATGATTGACGCTGCTCTGCCACTCTACAAGTTAATGTACGTCCCTGGAATTTTGACAAGGTGTGGCAGGCGTGGCTGTCTCTGTAGGGGGACTCTCTTCTCTGCTGCCTACTGGGTGATCTGGTCATTGCTTCTGTACTCTCCCTCTCCGGTCTCCTGGGAACATGTATTGTCCGGGTGCTCTGATAGTTGGAGTGCAGTTGAGGTCCGGTTGGTATTACTGCAATACTTTCTCGCATTTCTGTTTTCTACTGCAGCAGGGTGGCCACTGTGCGCTGGATCACGTATCTGGCACATGATGAGCGCATACAGGAAATTCATGCACCTAGAGCTCACAGAGCTCTGTACCCTAACAGGCCATCTTGCAGTGGTTTTAATCCTTGCAAAACAAGATCCCAACCAGTGTCAGTAGTACAGTGGCAGTGTATGTATTTTTTTACTATATATATATATAATATATCTCACAAAAGTGAGCACACCCCTCATATTTATGTAAATATTTTATTAGATTCTTTCAAGTAGTAAGTAAACAGCTTGTATAACAGTGTTAATTTGCTGTCCCCTCAAAATAATTCAACACAGCCATTAATATCTAAACTGCCGGCAACAAAAGCGAGTGCATCCCTGAGTGAAATTGTCCAAATTGGGCCCAACGAGTCAATATTTTGTGTGGCCATCCTTATTTTCCAGCACTGCCTTAACCCTTTTGGGCACAGAGATCACCAGAGCGTCACAGGTTGCCACTGGAGTCCTTTTCCACTCCTCCATGATGACATCACGGTTCTGGTGGATGTTAGAGACCTTGTGCGCCTCCCTCTTCCGTTTGAGGATGCCCCACAGATGCTCAATATGGTACATCATGCCTCACCCAGGTTGCCATCCTTTTGTGGATGGGCCCCCACAGGGTCAGGCATGCAGATTTTTACAGGTTCACAGATGGTCACCTTTGCTTAAGGTGGTTCTGTTCACGTGTTTGTATTGTTTCTTTATTATGCTCTGTGTTTGCCTTTTTATAATCAAGAAGCATTACCGCCATGATCCACACCTGGTTCAGCTGTTTTCCTGTGGTCGTCTGGGCAACAACTCTCTGACCAGCCACGGCTATGGTTAAAGAAAAAAAAAAAAAAGAAAAGAGGTGGTTAATCCTAAATGGGAGTGTAGCTCCCACAATAGGTAACCAAGTGTTTAATTAGGCAGAAACTGGACTTGGATTGTGTTAAAAGTAGGATTAACAACAGCTTACCTGTAAAATACTTTTCTTTGAGTACACCATGGTACACAGAGCCTTAATCATTACATATTTGGTTGTATGGGTCACCAGAGGCGATTGGACACTGGCCCAACCAATGAGATCAAGCTCCCCTCCATATAACCCCTCCCATAATGGATGTACCATCGTAAGGACCCCATAGATGGGAGGGGACCTTCGTGTCCCATGGTGTACTCAAAGAAAATGATTTTACAGGTAAACCGTTAATAAAAGTACTACTCTCTTTATCGTACACCATGGGCCTTAATCATTACATATTGGGACATCCCAGAGCAATGCTTAATATGAAGGGTGGGAGACACAGATCAATCAGGCCGCCAACAGACAGGAAGCCCTAGACCATTGCCTGCAGCACACTACGCCCGAAGGCAGAATACTTATGTCCTCTCACATCTATTTGATAGAATTTGTTAAATGTATGGACTGAAGACCAAGTTGCGGCCTTACAGATCTGAGCCATCGAAGCCTGGTGATGCACTGCCCATGAAGCACTTACTGCCCTGGTCGAGTGTGCCTTAACTGGAAAAGGAGCAACCTAATTTCTTAAACCATAAGCTTGAACAATTACTTGTCGAATCCACCTAACAATGGTGGATTTTGATACCGGCTGGCCCTTTTTGGGACCAACTAGCACAGTGAATGAAACATCTGTTTTATTTGTCTGAGCCGTTGCCTGCAGGTAAACTTTTACTGCTCTCACTACATCTACAGAGTACAACAACTTTTCCCCCACTGTCTGCGGTTCAGGGGAAAAAGGAAGCCAAAACAATGTCTTGATTTAAATGAAACGCTGACACCACCTTTTAAAGAAAGGTAGGATGAGGACGTAGAACAACTTTGTCTTTGTGACAAATTAAATAAGGCTCTTTACAAGAAAGAGCTGCTAACCTCGATACTCTTCTAGCGGAAGAGATAGCAATCAAAAAGGCCAACTTTGGGGGCGTGGCTTGGCGCGGAAGCCGATGGACGTCTAAGCCCGGAGCTCCGTACAGCGAGAGATTGTAGCGGCACAAAGCGACCATCCGAACACCACTTTTGCCTTCCGAGAGGGACCCTAGACATAGCCGACCACCCGTCATGCCTGGCAAGCGGCAGAAGGATCGTAAACCGCAACGTCTGACTGATTTTTTTTCGCCGTCCTGCGGGTTCATCAGCCAAGATGGCGACAGGGCCTACTCCCCTCCGCACGCGGCCGTCACACGTAAGCTGACTGAGAAAGGTAATAAACCCCAGAGCAGGTCACCACACACTGCCGGTGATTCTCTCCCTCCGACCCCCTCCTCTTGTAGCCCGGCGAAATCCAGACCCAGGCTTGAAGGCCGAGGACTGAGCATGGCGGGGAGCCCGACGGCAAGCCAGGCCTCAGAATCCGGGGAGGATACCAGGGACCTGCCCGATTCTATTGAAACGTTCCCCACACTTAACCAGCCTGTGCTAGTTACGGTTCTAAAGGACATGTTGGTATCATTGAGGAGTACCCTACAGTCTGATATGGCGACCTGTATGCACCGTTTAGCTGGGGACATTCAGGAGGTGGGAAGCAGGGTGACCCACATTGAAACAAGAATGGGGGAGTATGCCACGACAATCAATACTCTAGTGGACGCAAATGAGGAGAGGGAGTCTGACACAGAGTGGATAAAGGCAAAGCTTGCAGACAGAGGACAGATCTAGGAAAAATAATATGAAAATAAGGGGGATTCCTGAATCTGTACAACAACCAGATCTGGGTCTCTATGTCACCAACATGTTTAAGGCTCTGGTCCCGAGCCTCACTGACTTAGATGTCACTGTTGACAGGGTCCACCGTTTGCCGAAACCATCATACCTATCTGAACAAGTACCCCGTGATGTAATACTCAGGTTACATTTCTTTCACGTGAAGGAACAACTGATGGCAACCATGCGTAAGCCGGATTCAATTCCCTCAAAGTACCAGGGTTTGCAATTCTACACAGACTTATCTCAATTTACTCTACAAAGGAGAAGAGTGCTAAACTCAGTGACTAAAATCCTTCGTAACCATGAGATAGTTTACCACTGGGGTTACCCGTCTAAACTTTCTATCACAAAAGACAACCGTTCCTACACGGTGACCTCCCTGGAGAAAGGCCTGGATCTCCTTAGGGAATGGGGTATCCTTCCAGCTGCGGATGACACACAAGGTATGACCAGCACGCCATATCGGGTAGATCCCGAATGGAAGCAAGTCACAGCCAAAAATGCTAAATCCCATTCATAAACAAGCAAGGATGGTATTTTCTTTGTTTTTTGTTTTTCCTCTCTACTAATCTCTAAAGCTGGGAGCCAGAAATCCAGCCATGGAACTTGACCCCCAATCTCAAGTTGCAGCGATTAGCTGTCACCGGAGACGAGTGGTTCTCCATGAGTGTTGCTTTAGTAACAACACGGTACTTTTTTGTTGTTTGTTTTTGCTTTGTTGTTCTCAACTCTTATTTGTTTATGTTTACGTTTTTCTGCTCTGCTCCTATCGTTTTTGTCTTGGATGCAGTCGACAGCGAATGACTCATTTCTATGCTGAGAATTTGCTGAGTGCCCTGCCAGTTCCTGTGCTGCCATTGAAAATTCTAGCCTCGTGGATGAGGTTAAGTCTACCAACAGTGAGTATTCTGACATCCCGTATACTCTGTGCTTCATTATGCGGACTACCTGTATACTGTCCAGGAGGGTGCGAATCCTGCGGAGCGCATGGTCTCCCTGTTCCCCATTACAAGCCATTCTACTACTCCTTCACTATGCCCCTTAAAAAAATATCTATTAACACCAAGGGACTTAACCACCCAGTTAAGCGGAAGTCGATGTGGGGAGAGGCACTAATGCATAATAGCGACATTTTATGCGCTCAGGAAACGCATTTCAGTACTAAAGCACCAGTTAAATGTTCCCATAGGAACTTTCCTCATGTGTTCACGGCCAATGCAGACTCCAAGACTAAAGGTGTCCTAATTGCTATTCGAGACACAGTGGCTTTTACTCTACACACCCAAGTCGTGGATCCCCTGGGAAGGTATCTGATTTTAGTTTGCGACCTGGACTCTGTCACATATACCATAGTAACTGTGTATGCACCAAACAAACACCAGATTCGCTTCTTTAACAAACTGCTGAGCAAAGTAAATAAGCACCGCTTAGGCCTGATTGTGCTGTGTGGAGATTTCAATGTTACTCCCGACTCTCTCAGTGACTCTACCTCGCATTCAAACCGCCACCAACAGTCTTTACTTCCCCATCTCCACAAACAGGAGGTTTATGACGCCTGGTGTTGTTTTCATGCAAACGAGAAGGACTTCACTTATTTCTCTTCTGCGCACCGAACCTATACAAGGATTGATTTATTTTTAGTTGATCAACAGGTTTTGCTCAAGACTAGATCAGTGGCCATAAATGACATTACCTGGTCTGATCATGCATCCATTGTTTTGTCTATTGAGACCTCTATCCCTGCCCAGCGTAGCGGGGTCTGGAAGTTCAACACTTTTTTGTTACAACAGCGAGAAGTGCGGTCTGCGCTAAACGCCGATTTGATTAATTTTTTTCAGGGATAATGAGGGTTCGGTGCAAAGCCCATTTGTATTGTGGAAGCCCACAAGGCGTACATGAGGGGATTGTGTATACAAGCTAGGGCCAGACTAAAGAGGCAGAGGCAGGTCACTGAGTTGGTAGAACAAATCTCTACCTTGGAGCTATTGAACAAGCAATCATCGTCCCCAGACCTTTCTAGTCAACTAACCAAACTTAGACATAGCCTTAGGTTACTCCTTCTTGAGAAATTCGAAAAATATTCAAAAAAGCTTAAAATGAAATATTATTCCACTGGGAACAAGGCAGGCAAAATGCTGGCCCAAACTATTAAGGGACATAGGTATAAGCTCAAAATCCCATATATAGTCCGTCACAAATCGAATCAAAAAGAGTTTCACCCCCCAAAAAATTGCAGACGCATTTAGTGAGTATTACGGTTCCTTATACAACTTGAAAGACGACTCTTCAGTTGTCCAACCTACCCCTGAGATAATAGAGCAAATTGTCCATCCCCCGTCTATCCCCAGCCCAACTGCATTCCTTAAATTTACCATACTGACGAACTTCTAACGGTGATTGGCTCGCTCCCTGCGAATAAAACTCCAGGTCCTGATGGATTTAGTGCCGAATACTACAAGTCATTTAAAGCTATATTATCCCCCTTCCTGCTACAAATATTCCAATCTGCGGCTGCCTCTGCCTCTTTCCCGCCCGATATGTTGGAAGCTCCGATTGTGGCTCTGCCTAAGCCAGGGAAGGATCCTATCTCGCCGCCAAATTTTCGTCCAATTTCCTTGTTGAACATTGATCTTAAGATTTACGCCAAACTATTAGCAAGACGTCTAATGGATGTTTTACCTACAATAATACACCCAGACCAGACGGGTTTCACCAAGAACAGACAGACGTCGGACGCTACCCGCCGAATGGTTAATATTGTCCATTTGGCGCGGGCGCAGCAAAGGCCTTCTCTGCTCCTTTCGTTGGATGCGGAGAAGGCCTTTGACCGGATACATTGGATTTATTTGGCCAAAGTGTTGACGTCTTTTGGGTTCTCTGGTGACATTATGTCTGCAATTCTGGCACTGTATACTCAACCCTCGGCACGGGTCTACATGTCTGGAGTTCTCTCCACCCCCTTCTCTATCACTAATGGTACAAGACAAGGGTGCCCCCTCTCCCCCCTAATATTCAATTTACGGATGGAGCCATTGGCCATTAGTATTAGAACACATCCTGGTATACATGGTTTTTCAGTGGGGAAGCATATGCACAAAATCAGTCTCTTCGCAGACGACATTATAATAATATTGACTGAGGTGGGCCCTTCCCTGGTGGCAACGTATGAGGTACTACAGATGTTCAATGCGGTTTCTTACTATAAGGTCAATGACAGCAAATCATTTATCTTGGGAATTGGCATTGATGTTCATACAAGCGAGAAACTTAAAGCCCAATATCCCTACATATGGAGTACAGAGGGCATTAAGTATTTGGGCATTACTTTGACCGCACATGTAAAAGATCTAGTGGAGGCCAATTATGATTCCTTCTTGGTCGGCCTTGCTGGTATTCTGAGGGATTTGTCTTGGAAGGAATCAACTTGGTCTGGCCGATTAGCGGCTTTGAAGATGATGGTGTTGTCGCAATTTCTATATCTGTTTAGATGTCTTCCTATACCGGTCCCTAGTAGGTTTTTCCTCAAAGCCCAATCCTTGGTAAACGGGTACCTCTGGCAAGGTCGGAGGGCTCGCTGTGCCTTCCAAAAATTATTGAAGTCTCGAATGTCGGGAGGGGTCGGTCATGTCCTTAAGGATTACTACTCAGCAGCTATTTTAGCACAATTGAAACATTGGTTTCCAGGGGAGTTAATCTCCAGGTGGCAAGAGCTAGAATCATTTCAGTGCCCTAAATTTGGTACCTATGGCTTAGTACTGGCTAGTGACAAATTGGAGAAACTTCCAAGTGATCTCTCGCCCACTATAATTGCAGCACTCCAAACTTGGAAAAAGTTCAGAGAGGAGCCCATTGATGCTGTTAAGGCCAAACCTATTTATCTTCCCATTAAATGCCTACACTTATTCCTATCAGACCTGAACATGACTGAGTGGGAATCGCAAGGTGTTTCCACTATAGCGGACTTATGCGTAGGCCCTGCCATTAAATCCTTTCGCTCTCTCCAGATTGAGTTTGGATTGGACCCTAAGGACTACTTTACCTACACGAGGGTGTCGCACCTCTTAGCTTCCCCTTTCGAGATGAAGGTAGATGTACCATGGAGAGTGTTTCTTTACTTTACCAACTCCAACACTTCTATTAAGGGTATTTCTCTTTTTTACAATATTTTTGGACAGAAAACTGTTTTTACCAAAACGCCCTCTATGAAAACTTGGGAACCAGACATAGATAGTCTATTCACAACAGATCAGTGGAGATGCGCTGTGACTTCTACATATGCAGCCACCAGAAGTGCAAATCTATGGGAATTGTTTCAAAAGATACTATTGCGATGGTATATGACCCCCACAAGACTGGCAGGGTTCGACAAATCTGCTTCTCCGTTGTGTTGGAGGCAATGTGGGAAAAGGGGGTCTCTGTTCCATATTCTATGGAGTTGCCCCAAACTGAAAATCTATTGGGTGAAGGTTTTTGACGTTTTGAGACAGATGACCACACACCAGATTCCAAGAACTATTTTCAATGTGGGGCTGGCGCTCGTGTCATTGGGTATAGATGAGTTTCCTGTGGCCCATAGACCAGTTGTGTCCCATGTTTTATTGAGTGCTAGGTTAGAACTAATGAGAAGGTGGAGAAAAGTGGAAATACCCACGCTTTCAGATGTGGTGAGGACCACTGATCTCCATATTACATATGAAGGCATGTTTGAGGCGTCTCAAGGCAGGTACATTGCGAGGAGCTCTCCCTGGGGACCCTGGAGGGACTGGTATAGGAACAATTTGGCTAAATTGTAAATCCTGGTGCACTAAATAAACAGATGCATCCAAGTTTCCTTTTTCTCTTTTCTTTTTCTTTTTTTTTTCTTTCCTCTAAATTCTCTACCTTGGTTCTTCTTTTCTTCTATTTCTCTTTAGCTGTTGGTAACACATTGAGGCATCCATATGGTAGTGGCTACTGGTATATGTTCAATGTTTTGATACAGGATATGTGGAAATGAATATAGACAAATGCAGATATTGATGTTTATAAGGATTAGGTTGGTCCCCCCGGGTGCAGTGTGCTCCCTATGGGGCACCCGGGGTGCGAAAGTCAACCTTGGTTATATACTGTTAAGTACTTCAGAGAAGCTTTTTTCTCACTGATAACTGCCTGATATACTAGAGCTATGTCCGTGACTCACAATTGAGTTCCATTACGTGTTTAATATTGTGAATGCAGCCAACCAATGTGTTTTTCTCTGTATATGTTTCTGATATAATTAATAAAAAACATTGTTCCAAAAAAAGGCCAACTTCCTGCTCAAACGAATCAAAGGAATATGGTAGATAGGTTCAAAAGGTTGCTTCTGCAAGACTGATTGTACACACGATCGGATATTTGATGGAATCTAATCCAATGATTTTTTTCGTTGGATATCAAATGAAGCTGACTTTCATCAGTCTTGCCTACACAACATTAGTCAAAAATCCAACCGTGCCAAAACGCGGCGACGTAAAACAGTACGACTTGATTCTGAGAATGCATGGTTTTTCGACCAATGGACTTCCACACAATCGTTTTTTTCCATCGTTTTTTTTTATCCATAGAACATGTTTTACATTTTTCCAAATTATTTTCACGGATGGAAAACAAACCGATAGGGCCCACACCCGATCGATTTGTCCGATGAAAATAGTCCATCGGTCTGTTTTCATCGAACAAACCGATCGTGTGTGCAGGACTTCAGTTCAAATCCCAGTGACACAAGGGCGACTTGACTGGCAGATTTATCCGCAGTACTCCCTGAATAAATGCCCGGTCTAGGGAATGAGACGCTAGCGGTCTCTAAAAAAAAAAAAAAAAACTTATAGAGCCAATGTTTGACCCTTGATGGTACTCAGGGCTAATCTCATATCCACTCATTATTGGCAAGAATCCTGCTTATATTATACTTTAGAGGATTCCACCCTCTGGATTCACACCAGGAAACATAGGTCTTCCAGAATCTGTAGTAGATTAGCCTAAAGGCTGGCATTCTAGCATTAATGAGTGTAAAAAAGAACTGGACCTGAGTGTCCTCATTTCTTCAAAATGTGGGTCTCGGTAGCCAGACCGTTAAATATAGCTTCTATAAGGAAGAGTAGAACATTGGACCCTGTGATAGCAGGTCGCGACATAGTGGATGCACCCGAGGTCTTCCTACCGCCATAGTTACATAGTTAGCTAGGTTGAAAAAAGACACGAGTCCATCCAGTTCAACCATAAAAAATAAATAAAAAATAAATAAAAAATAAATAAAACAGTACAATCCCATACACCAGCCGTCACTAAATGGCGGCCCGCGGTCCGAGTCCGGCCCGCGTGACACTTCTGCCCGGACCGCCAGTATATTTAGAAATTGCACCGCTGGTTTGCTGGGATCGCGGGTTTCCCCAGCAACCAGTGACGCTGCCAGTGTGCGCCCGCCCCCTGCTCCTCACCGCAGGTCCTGGAAGTAAACAAGCGTGTACGGCGGCGAGTAGGGGCGTGACGTCACGTTCCTTCACCCGCCCCCCCTGCAGCTCGTGGTCCACTCCTGGATAACGTTGCGAGTAGGGACCACGCCTGTCTGCCACCTCACTTGAGTGCCCCGCCCCCTGTTGCTCCTGATTCCCGGTGATCTGCCTATCTGGTTCGGTCCACTCCTGGCTCTCCTAGAGACGTGACGTCCCGTGCGCGTCCCGCCCCCTGCAACTTGTTCCCGCTCCCGGTTCTTTACCCTGCATTCTAGGTATGTGGCATATGTTGACGGTGACGCTGATGAGCACTTTTTTTATGTTAAGGGGCACTCTGATGGGTGCATTTTATGTTAAGGGGCACGCTGATGGGTATATTTTTAATGTGCGCACTGATGAGCATATTTTTTTTAAGAGGCACACTGATGGACACATTTTGTTGCGCCCATCAGAGTGGCCCTTAACATAAAATATGCCCATCAGCGTACACATTAAAAATATACCCATCAGTGTGCCCCTTAACATAAAAGTTTTGTTGTGCCCATCAGAGTGCCCCTTAAAATTTTATGTTAAGGGCCACTCTGATGGGCACAACAAAACTTTTATGTTAAGGGGCACGCTGATGGGTATATTTTTAATGTGTACGCTGATGGGCATATTTTATGTTAAGGGGCACTCTGATGGGCACATTATATTTTAAGGGGCACTCTGATGGGCACATTTTATTTTAAGGGGCACTCTGATGGGCACACCAACATTTTATGTTAAGGGCCACGCTGATGGGTATATTTTTAATGTGTACGCTGATGGGCATATTTTATGTTAGGGGCACTCTGATGGGCACATTTTATTTTAAGGGGCACTCTGATGGGCACAACAAAACTTTTATGTCAAGGGGCATGCTGATGGGTATATTTTTAATGTGCGCACTGATGTGCATATTTTTTAAAGAGGCACACTGATGGACACATTTTGTTGAGCCCATCAGAGTGCCCCTTAACATAAAATATGCCCATCAGCATATACATAAAAAATATACCCATCAGCGTGCCCCTTAACATAAAAGTTTTGTTGTGCCCATCACAGTGTCCCTTAACATAAAATTTGCCCATCAGAGTGTCCCTTAATAACATAAAATGTGCCCAAAGGGATTAAGGATCACGTTTTGTTGTGCCCATCAGAGTGCCCCTTAACATAAAATGTGCCCATCAGGATGCACCTTAACATAAAATGTGCCCATCAGTGTGACCCTTATTTTATGTTAAGGGGCACAATGATGAGCACATTTTATGTTAAGGGACACTGTGATGGGAACACCTGATGTAAAGGGGCGATGTGATGGGATCACCTGTGTAAAGGGGCACTGTGATGGGGACACCTGATTTAAAAGAGCACTGTGATGGGGACACCTGATGTAAAGGGGCACTATGATGGGGACACCTGATGTAAAGGGGGTCTGTGATGGGGACACCTGATGTAAAGGGGGTCTGTGATGGGGACACCTGATGTAAAGGGGGTCTGTGATGGGGACACCTGATGTAAAGGGGGTCTGTGATGGGGACACCTGATGTAAAGGGGGTCTGTGATGGGGACACCTGATGTAAAGGGGGTCTGTGATGGGGACACCTGATGTAAAGGAGGTCTGTGATGGGGACACCTGATGTAAAGGGGGCTGTGATGGGGGCACCTGATGTAAAGGGGGCTGTGATGGGGGCACCTGATGTAAAGGGTGGCTGTGATGGGGGCACCTGATGTAAAGGGGGGCTGTGATGGGGACACCTGATGTAAATTAGTGCTGTGATGAGGACCCCTGATGTAAAGCGGCACTGTAATGGGGACATGTGATGTAAGGAAGCACTGTGATGGGGAAAAATGAGGATTTGAGATTCGGACCTCGGCCCAAAGAAAATTTTAGTGACCGGACCTCCTTGAATTTTAATTCAAGACCCCTGCCATACACCCAACTCCATACCCACAGTTGATCCAGAGGAAGGAAAAAAAAACCAGCAGAGCGATGATCCAATTTGCTACAGGAGGGGAAAAAATTCCTTCCTGATCCCCCGAGAGGCAATCGAATTTACCCCGGATCAACTTTACCTACAAATCTTAGTACTCAGTTATATTACATGCATTTAGAAAAGAATCCAGGCCTCTCTTAAAGCAATCTACTGAGCTGGCCAGAACCACCTCTGGAGGGAGTCTGTTCCACATTTTCACAGCTCTTACTGTGAAGAAACCTTTTCGTATTTGGAGGTGAAATCTCTTTTCCTCCAGACGTAAAGAGTGCCCCCTTGTCCTCAGTGTTGACCTTAAAGTGAACAACTCAACACCAAGTTCACTATACGGACCTCTTATATATTTGTACATGTTGATCATATCCCCCCTTATTCTCCTCTTCTCAAGAGTGAATAAATTCAGTTCTTCTAATCTTTCCTCATAGCTGAGCTCCTCCATGCCTCTTATCAGTTTGGTTGCCCTTCTCTGCACTTTCTCCAGTTCTCCGATATCCTTTTTGAGAACTGGTGCCCAAAACTGGACTGCATATTCCAGATGAGGTCTTACTAATGATTTGTACAGGGGCAAAATGATATCTCTCTCTCTGGAGTCCATACCTCTCTTAATACAGGAAAGGACTTTGCTTGCTTTGGAAACCGCAGCTTGGCATTGCATGCCATTATTGAGCTTATGATCAACTAAAACCCCCAGATCCTTCTCCACTACAGATGCCCCCAGTTGTACTCCCGCTAGCATGTATGATGCATGCATATTCTTAGCCCCTAAGTGCATAACTTTACATTTATCAACATTAAACCTCATTTGCCACTTAATCGCCCAATTAGACAGAGCATTGAGGTCGGCTTGTAAATTGGAGACATCCTGCAAGGACGTTATTCCACTGCATAGCTTGGTGTCATCTGCAAAAACAGAAATTTTACTTTTGATCTCAGACCCAATATCATTTATAAATATATTGAAAAGTAAGGGACCCAGCACCGAACCTTGGGGTACACCGCTGATAACCTTGGACCAGAGTATGAATCATTAACCACAACTCTCTGAATCCTGTTTTTCAGCCAGTTTTCTATCCATTTACAAACCGATATATCCAATCCTGTAGACCTTACCTTACACATGAGCCGTGTGTGGGGAACTGTATCAAACGCTTTTGCAAAATCCAAGTATACCACGTCCACTGCCACGCCTCTATCCAGGGTTTTACTTACCTCTTCATAAAAGGAAATCAGGTTTGTCTGACAACTTCTGTCTTTCATGAATCCATGCTGTCTGCTGCTTAAATAGTTTGTTTCCAGCAAGAACTCATCCATGTGGTCTTTTATTAAACGTTCCAGTATCTTCCCAACTATAGAAGTTAAACTAACAGGTCTATAGTTACTTGGTAAAGACTTTGTTCCCTTTTTAAATATAGGCACCACATTGGCTCTACACCAATTCAGTGGTACTATTCCTGTCATTAATGAGTCCCTAAATATTAGATACAGTGGCTTTGAAATTTCAGAGCTCAATTCTTTTAGGATCCGTGGGTGGATGCCATCTGGTCCAGGTGCTTTATCCACCTTTGTTCTGTCTAAATATTTCTGGACCATATCACTTTTAAGCCATTGTGGATTTGGGGCTGTGTCACTCCCACCCCCATTATGGACATGAGCTCCCCCATTCTCCATTGTATACACAGAGCTGAAGAAAGCATTTAATAAATTTGCCTTCTCTTTGTCCTCAGTCACCCACTCTAGATTATTTTGTAAAGGGCCTACATGCTCAGACTTGACCTTTTTACTATTAATATATTTAAAGAATTTTTTGGGGTTTGTCCTACTATCTTTTGCAATCTGTCGTTCATTTTGAATTTTTGCATCCCTGATTTCCTTTTTACATATTCTATTATATTCTTTGTAACATTTCAACGACACTAGTGTTCCTTCATTTTTATATTTTTTAACCACTTAAGACCCGGACACATACGCTGCTAAATGACCCAAGGTGTTTTTACAATTCGGCGCTGCGTCGCTTTAACAGACAATTGCGCGGTCGTGCAACGTGGCTCCCAAACAAAATTTGCGTCCTTTTCTTCCCACAAATAGAGCTTTCTTTCGGTGGTATTTGGTCGCCTCTGCGATTTTTATTTTTTGCGCTATAAACTAAAATAGAGCCACAATTTTGAAAAAAATCACTATTTTTTTTACTTTTTGTTATAAAAAAAATCAAATAAACTAAATTTTAGTAAAACATTTAGGCCAAAATTAATTCAGCCACATGTCTTTAGTAAAAAAAAAAAAAATCGCAATCAAAAAAATAGCTACCTAGCGGGAACAGCGACACTAATACAGCGATCAGAAAAATGATCGCTTAGTGACGCTGGCAATAGGGAGTGAAAGGGTTAACTAGGGCGGTGATCAGGGGGTTAAAACTTTATTAGGGGGGGTGGGGGGGCTATCCTGGACCTAACACTAACTGATTTTACACTGCCTGTCACACTGACACTAAATGCAGTGATTAGATCACTGCATTCAGTGACACTGTGACAGGGGGGTGGGGGGGGGCGATCACAAGGGGTTAATGTGCCTATGTGAGTGTGTGTCAGTGTTGTGTTGGTGCACACTTACTGTGGATGTCTTCTCTCATCAGCAGCGGTGGGAAACACCGCTGCGATGAGAGGTGACATCATTTCCTCCTTCCTATGTAAACACAGGAGGAGGAACTGAAACGAAGGGGGAGCGCTCCCATTGGCTGGGAGCGATCGCGGGGGGGGGCGGAAAACACGGACATCCGCCCGCTCGTCGGCGATCGCTCCCTGAGCCAGGGGGACCCCCGCACGCCGCGGAGGGGGGGACGTAAATTTACGCCCTTGTGCCTGTACGAGCCATGTTGTGGCCGTAAATGTGCGTGCGGGGGTCCTTAAGTGGTTAAAGGCTATTTTCTTATTGTTTATAGCTTTTTTAACTTTGACCGTGAGCCACATGGGTTTTATCTTTAGCCTTTTAAAATGTATTGCCCATGGTAATATACTTTGCAGTGAGGTCCCAAAGAGTCTTTTTGAAGAATTCCCATTTCTGTTCTGTGTTCATCAGTGCCAATATTCCCTCCCAGTCCGAGTCCTGGAGAGCAGCCCTCATCCTTTGAAAATTTGCTCTCTTGAAATTAAGTGTTTTTATCTTTCCTGTATGTATTTCTTGCTTATAGTTAACATCACATGAAATCATGTTATGATCACTGCTACCCAGGTGTTCCTTTATCTGAACATTAGTAATAAGCTCTGCATGGTTTGAGATTACCAGGTCCAACAGAGCATCATTCCTAGTTGGGGCCTCAATAAACTGGACCATAAAATTGTCCTGCAATAGGTTTTTAAATTTTTGTCCTTTAACTGTCCCAGAAATTCCATTATTCCAGTCAATTTCTGGGTAGTTAAAATCCACCATTATTATCACTGTCCCAGCCCTTGCAGCCCTTTCCATCTGTGCAAGGAGCCGAGTCTCCACCTCCTCATTAACATTGGGTGGTTTATAACAAACTCCAATGATTAACTTTGAACTACGCACATCTGTATGCAGTTCCACCCATAATGCTTCAACTTCATCACACTCTCCATCAACCATGTCCTCTTTCACGCTTGCTTTGAGGTCACTTCTCACATAGAGACAGACCCCTCTACCTTTCCTTTTTACCCTGTCTTTCCGAAAGAGAGCATAGCCAGGAATATTAATAGCCCAGTCATGTGAGGATTGAAGCCAAGTTTCAGCAATACCGATTACATCATAGCTCTCCTCATGCACCAGAGCTTCCAACTCACCTGTTTTGCTTGGCAGGCTTCTGGCATTGGTGAACAAACACTTAAATGTATTGTTACATTTTTCGCTGGCGTTTTTCATATATTTCATATAATTTTTAGTAGTGCATATGGCACTATAATTTCTAATGGCTGTTTGCAACATGGGAACTTTCTTATCACCTGCTATAACCCCACCTCCATCTATCCCCATTCCACTCTCCATTAATGTCTGACCCCTAACTGACCTGTGTGCCCGATGTAATTCTAGTTCACTCTCCCCCTTAAGTCTAGTTTAAATACTCCTCCAGCATTCCCCTAAACCTCTCCCCCAGCACAGCAGACCCCCTTCCATTCAAGTGCAAACCATCTTTAGCATATAAGTTGCACCCCAGGTTGCCATCTATTTGATCTTGGCATACCAAGACCTCCTGGGCCAATTTGGGGCCACTAGGAGCACTGGTATTCCCTCCTTCTTGATCCTGCCCAGCAATCTCTGTAAGAGAGGGATCGGGGAATGCATAGATCAGTGAAAACTGATTCCAAGGAATTGTCAGAGCATCCGCTCCATGGGCCAGCAGATCTCTCGTCCTGGACACAAATTTGTCCAACTTTCTGTTGAGCCTGGAAGCTAGCAGTTCTACATCCGGGGTCCCCGATCTCTGGCATATTGCCTGAAAGACATCGGGGTTGAGAGACCACTCTCCTGGTGACAGTTACCGGCGACTTAGATAGTTTGCTTGCCAGTCTTCTACCCCTGGAATGAAGATTGCAGAAAGACAAGGCACATGTTTTTCTGCCCATGTCAAAATCCGATTCACCTCTTTCTGAGCATCCCGACTCTGGGTGCCTCCTTGGTGATTGATATAAGCGACTGCAGTAGCATTGTCAGATTGAATCCGAACCGGGTGGCCCTGTAACCTGTGTGTCCAGGTTTTGAGGGCTAAGCATACTGCCCGAATCTCCTGTATGTTGATGGGCAGGCACTCCCTGGTTTTGGCCCATGTAACCTGGGCTGAAGCTACTTCTAATACTGCTCCCCTGCCCAACAGGCTGGCATCCGTAGACACCACCTACCAGGTGACTGGGAGAAAAGACCTTCCTTTCCGCAAGTTCTTGGTCTTTAACCACCAACTGAAGCTTTGGCACACCCTGTAAAGACAGGTGCATGGGTAAATCCAGAGCTTGGCTTCTCCTGTTCCAGGCAGCTAGAATACTGCCCTGAAGTAGTGTCGAATGAAATTGGGCGTAAGGAACAGCCTTGAAGGAGGCCACCATCTTCCCTAATAGCCTCATGCAAAGACGAATTGATGGTCCCTTCTTCGCCCTGACCTTGTGGATTAATTTGATCTTGGCTCTGGCAGGAATACCCTGCTTTGAGCTGTGTCTATGATCATGCCCAAATACTCTACCCTTCTCAGGGCTTGTAGAGAGGATTTCTGTAGGTTTATGATCCATCCTACATGCTCCAGGTATCTTACTGTAATGAGCACCATGCAATATAATCCCACCACTGACTGATCTATCACAAGTAGATCGTCTAGATAGGCTGTCACCGTTATGCCCTGTGCTCTCAAGTTTGCCAATAGTGGGGCCAGAACTTTTGTAAATACCCTGGTTGCGATGGCTAAACAAAAAGGCAGAGTCACAAACTGGAAGTGGCGATGCTCTACTGCGAACCTTAGCAACTTTTGGTAAATGGGATAAAATAGGCACATGTAAATAGGTGTCCTTGATGTCTATAGATGCCTTGTAGTGTGGCGACCACGGACCGAATGGTTTCCATTCGGAAATGGCGAATGTTCAGAAACTGGTTTAGAGCCTTTAGATCCAGAATGGGTCTGATGTCTCTATTTGGTTTTGGAACCACAAAGAAGTTTGAATAAAACCCTGCACCTCGCTCTTTTAGGGGGACTTCCTTGATTACCCCCTGAGACAGCAAATGATCTAAACCTTGGAACAAAGATTCCCTCTTTACTGGATCTTTGGAGACCCTTAAGCTTCGGAAACCCATAAAGTGGGGTCTCTTGAAATTCCAGCTTATACCCCAAGGATACATCAGAAACTACCAACTTGTCCTGGATGCCAAGCTGCTGAAAACTGCAAAAGTCATCCCCCCACTCGGCCGAGCGGGGGGCGCCCCTTCATGATGAAGATTAGGGGCTTTGCTTGTTAGCTCTTTTCCCCCACTACTTCCTGTTTTTCTGGGCCTGGCCTTGGTCTTTAGCCTTTGAGGATGTCTGAGAATGTTGTCGCCACTGCCTGGAAGCAGATGTTCTGGGAACTGGGGAGAGAAGACGCTTGTTTTTCTTCCTCTCCGGCAATAGAGTAGTCTCGCCGCTTGATAAAATTTGGATATACTTTTGCAACTCATCCCCAACGAGGCGTGAAAGGGAAAACCAGTCAAAAGCTTTTTGCGTGGGGCTTCCGGTGACCAGTGCTTTAGCCAAAGAACGTAAGGCGAGATGCTTGTTAAATAGAATCTCTAATGGCTTCCACTGTGAAACATAAGGCCCTCGGCATATTTTCCCAAGATTTGATCTGCTCCGGAGGCAGATCTTTCAGACCCTGTTTTATCTGATCCTTTAAGACCTGACACATAACCACTGCCGCTACAGCAGGTCGGGTCACTGTGTCCGCCAGGAGAAAGGAAGACTTTAGTAAAGATTACAACTTTTTCTTCTTTTTTTTTATGAGGAGTTTGCGATTAACGTAGCAATTCTTCCTTATAAATTGTTCAGGGCTACTGCCAAAGTTTCCTCAGTGACATATGCAGGCCCAGGCACCATAGGAGAGGCTGTTACTCCTGATGGAGACAATGGCTCATCCTGTACAGGTGCATCATATATTACCAGAGAGGAAAGTACCAAGCAGGCCCGACTAGAGGCTCGCGGCTCAGGTGGCGATGCTTTGTCTTTTTTTAGTCCCTGTATTTTTCTTCTGGAAAGACATATTACTAAGCAAAAAAGCCAAGGTACTATCACATGTATATACTCCTGTGCTAGTTAAGCAGTTGACATACAGTATGCAACTAATCACACATGCTAAGTGGGTGTCCTCTTTTGGGGTTCTCAATAACCAACCAAATAGAGAGTTTACATGCCCTGTAAGCCGATGTATCCCTAACAGGGGAGAGTTGCAGGTTTGAGCGGCATTATGTACACTTCTACCTGCTTGAGCCCTGTGGAATGACGTGTGCTCGCATGTGCACATGCTCGACCCGGCCCTTCCTCCTTGTCCCCTATAAAGCGTGCGACCTAGGGGAGAGTGGAGGCATCCTGAGAGGAAGAAAGGTCTTCCTGTATCATGGCAGTGAGGAAGGACATGGTTGCTATCCATGGCAGAGCTCTGCAGCAAAGAGTGTGCTGTCTGAAACAATCTGACACTGTCTGGAGCTTGGTGAGTAAAACTCAACTCTACTCCCTCTAGTGGCGGTAATAGAGAAGACACCCACTCAAAAGGAAAAAGTCTTCAAGATATACAGTATGCTTAATACTTTTTTCCTGCTTACCTTATCCCCGCCGCAGGTTTGCTGAAAATCAGACAAAACCAATCTTCACCCATCACGGCGGGCATGTGTGCAAACCTTCAGGAGTATGGGTTCCTACTTAAAGGATGCCTCTTCTCTGGGCTTGTAAAAGACTCTGCCAGGACTTTTAGCAATTGTTAAAAAGCGAAAATGCTGCACCCCAGAGGCCAGTCTTCCAAAGAGAGACATTACAGGCGGCACCTCATGCGCGAGGCCCGGATAACCTTCCAGTTTTGGCGTAATAACTTAAGCGTCTTGGATGGACCTCTATGGCAGAGCTTCCTTTAGCACTATCCTAATCACGTCCAATCTTCTTAGACACTGGTGAAAAAACTAAGGTACTTCCTGTATGGGAGGGGTTATATGGAGAGGAACTCATTGGTTGTGCCAGTGTCCAATCACCTCTGGTGACCCATACAACCCAATATGTAATGATTAAGGCTCTGTGTCCTGTGGTGTACGATAAAGAAAGCATGCATTTTATTGTATCAACAAGTTCTAATAATAAGCGCATATGAATTCAATTTAAAGTTGACCTTCTGCCCTTGCTGCCTTGTTGTTTTAACTTTGGATAGTTAAAAAAAAAAAATCTGCCAGTAAATACATTATACGGCCCACTTCCTGTTTATTGTCTGGTAAAAAGCCTAGGCTTATGACAGAGTTTGCCAGGAAGGGAGGGGGGATGAGTCATAAGAGGGCCATAAGAGCATCAGAGCTGGTGGTGTGCCTCTGTGTGTGTCTTTTTAGATCCATGAAGTGAACAGGTAGCAGCTTCAGCTCCCACAGTTAAAATGGATGCAACCAAGAGGAAGAGGATGTGAGCATGTGAGCATGTGATGTATGTGGGCGGGCGCTGCTGCAATGCTGCTTGTATGAGATCCTAATCTCTCTCTACCGATGGCTCCTTCTCCTCGCTGCTGATTCAGAGTGTGTAAAGGACGGCAAGGGGTAGCGGTGACTCCCCGTGGTAGCAGCCGTAAGTTAGAGGAGTTGGGGGGGTTTGACAGTTGGATTGGACTTGATTTGAACTCCGGCTGGTGTCCTCTCTATGTGAGAAACAGCCTCCCCTTACATCTGCAGTCCCTCCAAGACACAGCAGGGAGGATTAGCAGGATTGAATTACAGCTGGTATCTTTTCCCTGTTGTATATGCTGTTGCATATGCTGCACACCCTGCATCCCTCTGGACGAGATCCCTTCCCCAGCATGGTTTGATACACAGTGAGGCACTGAACTTTTTCTACTAAACTCCAGCATTCCAGGCACCCCAGAATTGCGGCTTATTTGAACTTACCTCTGCGCATTCTCCTGTTGTTGTCCGCGGGCCGGGGCTGCTGTACGCTAGTTTGCCGTTTCTCCCACAGTGTGATCAGGACACCATTATCACTATATATCATCTATGTAAAGGCATCTGGACCCAATAAGGCATCAGACATGAGCTGGAGGACTCCCCGCCCGCCTTGGAACAGACTGTAGAGATAAGTACATAACTGTACATAACTGTTGCAATATTCCTATGTTTTCTGCTGATTGTCAGTTATAAGTACTACATGGCTACATGACTGCTGCATAACGCCGTTGTTAAAGGGACAGTACCCCTTTTTTTTTCTTTTTTTTCCCCCTTGGTGGCTATCACTGGGGCTCAGTGTTTTTGTTTGCGATTATCCACTGCTGCTAGGTGTCGCTGCTAGGGGTTGCTGTGATTGCCTCTAATTCTAAATTCTGACTTTATCACCAACCTGCCGCTGTAGTGTGGAACTGGTGTGGAAAGTGCTGTATAAAGGACACTTTAGGGAGGGGAAAAAAATACTACTGGGAACGGTAAATCTACCATAAGTGAACTGATATGAGGTTAAATGGCACCAAGTAAATCGCGAGCAAAAACGCATGTACCAGCAGTGACACCTTGTTCTTCCCCCCAAGCTATGGCAGCAAAAACAGTTAAAGTGACAGGGGCTACAGGAAAATCTATACAGCCCATACAATCCCCCCAGAACTCCCCAGCAAAAAGGATATCAGAAGGGACTCAAACCGGGAGAGAGGGGGAGATGGACTGTAGTGCCTCCGGGAAGGAGATACTGGAGGCTATCAAGGCAAGCAGTGATGTGCTGTTAAATAAAATTGATGCCCTGGCAGTGGATATATGCTCAATAAAACGAGAGTTCGATAAAATACAAAAAAAAACGGCAGAAATAGAAACCCGCATCTCCAAGGTGGAAGAGGAAATGAAAAAGGATAGCAAAGGCTGGCATACACTGAAAAAACAAATAAAATTACAGGACAGAGCTATAAATACAGAGGGCCACATGAGGAGGAACAATGTACGTTTCTTGGGCCTACCAGAGAGAGTGGAGGGAGACAATCCAGTTAAATTTGCAGAAAAACTATTAACTGAAATACTGAAATTAACAGAAGCAACTGTAATGTTTGTGGTAGAGCGAGCACATAGAATCTCGTTTCGTCTCCCCAAACCGGGAGCACCCCCCGTCCTTTTTTGGTGCGTCTATTGAACTACAGAGACCGAGATCAAATCCTTTCAACGGCAAGAGTAAGGGCAGACATCCAATATGAGAACACAAAGCTACTTTTTTTCCTGACTACCCGATGGAAATTCAGCAGCAAAGAAGAGAGTATACAGAGATCCGTAGAAGATTGAGAGAGAAAGGGTTAAAATATAGTCTACTATACCCCAGTAAACTACGAGTAACGGACGGGACACGTGTCCTTTTCTTTGAGACCCCAATTCAAGCGGGGGAGTGGCTCGATACCAAATAGAAAGACTGGGGAATTTTTTCTACTTTTCTTCCGGAACTTTTTTTTTTTTTTTGGGGATGGAGGGGAGGGGGAGGGTGAAGGTATAAATTGAGCTATGTGGAGAAATTGTACAGTGTTTAACCACTTGAGGCCCGCGCTACCGTCGGATGACGGCAACAGCGCGGGCCTCAATATCCAACATGCCGTCATTTGACGGCATGTCTTTCTGGCGTTCCCAGCGCGCGCTGTACAGCGCGCTGCGGGGAAGCCCTGTGTTGTCCGTGTCCCTTGGACACGGCCAATCACAGATCGCGGCAAACGGCCAATCAGAGCGGCCGTTTGCAATGCGATCTGTGGGCGAATGAGAGATGATCTCTCATAGATCATCTCTCATTGCCGGCTGACACAGAGACAATGTCCTGTCTCTGGAAGGGAGGAGCCCGATCTGTGTTCCTTCCTACGTAGGGACACAGATCGGTCACCCCCCCAGTCACCCCCCCCTCCCCCTACAGTTAGAACACACCTAGCATACACATTTAACCCCTTTCTCACCCCCTAGTGTTAACCCCTTCAATGCCAGTCACATTTATACTGTAATTAGTGCATATTTATAGCACTGATCGCAGTATAAATGTGAATGGCGCCAAAAATGTGTCAAAAGTGTCCGATGTGTCCGCCATAACGTCGCAGTAACAATAAAAATCGCAGATCGCCGCCATTTCTAGTAAAAAAAAAATAATAAAAAATAATAATTCTCTCCCCTATTTTGTAAGCGCTATAACTTTTGCGCAAACCAGTCGCTTATTGCGATTTTTTTTTGATTTTTTTTCCAAAAATATGTAGAAGAATACGTATCGCCCTAAACTGAGAAAAAAAATGTGTTTTTTTTTTTTTTTAATTGGGATATTTATTATAGCAACAAGTAAAAAATATTGTATTTTTCTTCAAAATTGTCGCTCTTTTTTGTTTATAGCGCAAAAAATAAAAATCGCACAGGCGATCAAATACCACCAAAAGAAAGCTCTACTTGTGGGGAAAAAAGGACGTAAATTTTGTTTGGGAGCCACGTCGCACGACCGCGCAATTGTCAGTTAAAGCGACGCAGTGCCGGAAGCTGAAATTTCACCTGGGCAGGAGGGGGGTGTAAGTGCCCGGTAAGCAAGTGGTTAACATATTCATCCAGGGAAAGAGGAAATATGTATTTTTTTTTTGTTGAATGAGTGATTAAGCACAAGTATGAATTGTAATATAAGTTATGACAGATTGATAGCAGTTAATAACAGTTAATTAATAATGAGCACTTAAACACTTGGGTATTAAAGAATATGTGAGAGCACCACATTTAAATAGGGAAATAGGAAATATATATGTATCTGTTGAATGAGGGATCAATTACGAGTATGAACTGGAATATGAATTAAGGCGGCCGATCAACAATAGATTATACACCTAAACGCTCGATTAACCATGAGTAAGAATTGGAATATAAGTTATGGAGGATCGGTAATAATTAATAATAGTTAATCAATATTCAATAATGAACACTTAAGCACTTGGATATTTAAAGATAATATGAGAGAGGTTTGCTTTCTGTTTTTTTTTTTTAAGGAGCGATTAACTATGAATTGGAGTATTGGTTATAATTAGGTAATAATAATTAATGGAAAGCACGTAAGCACTTGGTCACATAAAAATATGGGTGGGATGAAAGGGGGTGTTTTTTCCCCCCTCCTTGGGGTTTTTATTTTTTTTTTGTTTTTTTTCTCTGGGGGAGGGGATGCTTTAAGATATGAAGAAATATAGGTGTGCAGGGAGGATACGCAGTGAGTAGAGGCGCCCACCACAAAGTGAATGAGAGTTTTGAGAGCTAGGTGCTTCCCTTCCTAAAGCAGAAAGGAGGAAGGGTGGGGTATGTTAGATACTAGACCTAGAAAAGAGATTTGGGTCAGTAAAATAGGGGATAGAAGAAATTCCTCTCCACTCCCATCCAGGAATGGATGGAGGAAGCTACAAGAGAAGGGAGTGGGGAGGGGTAGGGTGGGTAGGGCGGGGGGAGGGGGAATGAATGGGGAAGTGAAGAGGAAATGGGAAAGACAATGGTGTGATTTAGGTACCCAAGAGGTATCACTTAAAAGAATGACGTGGCATAGTGAACAATGGAAGTATAAATCCTATATATATATATATATACTAGATACCATGCCTGGGAAGGATGACTGCTTTTCGATACTATCCTGGAATGTTCGAGGACTGAACTCAAAGTATAAACGTGCATTAATGTTTCAGTATATAAAAAAGAATTCTCCCCAGTTGGTCGTACTACAGGAGACGCACCTATTGGGGAAAAAATTAATAAAGTTAAAAAAAAACCTGGATACAGAAAACATACCATTCCATGTATTCTTCGTATGCTAGAGGGGTGTCGATCCTAGTTAATAAATATTTTATTGGAGAAATAGAGAAGGCCCATATAGATGTAAACGGAAAGTATGTTATTCTAGTCTATAAGATAGGTAAGCAGAGATATGTAACAGCTGCCGTATATATTCCACCCCCATTCTCGGTGGCAGTATTGAATGAGATAGATAATGGAAAACACTATTCAGTATATGCCAGCGAGACTGATATTAATAGGAGATTTCAATGCTATCCTATCACCAGAGTTGGACAGACCAAAACCCCCTAAACAACATTCAACAGAATTATATAACTGGGCACAGGAAATGGGGGTAACAGAAGTTTGGCGATGGAAGAACCCAGGAGAAAGGGGATACTCGTGCTTCTCCACTTCTTACAAGACGGCCTCTAGAATAGACTTGGCATTTACGGATTCCTTGATGTTAGCAGATATTGAGGAGGCCAAATATCTACCAAGTGGTCTGTCAGATCATTCTCCCCTATTTTTGTCAGTACGTATTCCAACTTCTAAAAATGCATCATTGTGGAGATTAACCCCACACTGGGTAGAACACCCAGAAATAGGAGAGAAAATGGAATCAATAATGGGGGAATACTGGGAAAACAACGCAGGATCAGCCTCGGTAGGGATGGTATGGGATGCGTTTAAAGCCTATATAAGAGGGCAATATATATCAAATATTTCAACAGTTAATAAAAAACAGAGGAAGAAGGAACAGGAATTAAAAACACAGATTGACATACAGTAGCAGTAGGGAGAGATATGGGCAGGACCCCAGTAGCATCAACTTTGATGAAATGATGGCAGCATGTAGAAACCTTCATCTTCACATAGAAGAAATAACAAGACTGGAAATGCATAAAAATAGACAGAATATTTTTGAACAGGGAGATAGGGGGGGTAGATTCCTGGCTAGGCTGGCACAACAAGAACATCAAGCCACAATTATTGCAGATATTGAAGATTTAAATGGACAGATAGTAAAAGAACCCAAAAAGATACTGGAGACCTTTAGAGAGTATTATAGTGGGCTTTACACCTCCTCTCTCCCGTCTGGCTCCTGCCCGGAGGACATGGCGGACCTTTTGGACCGGATTGCCCTGGGGTGGTTGTCAGATGGGGAGAGGAGAGAACTGGTCAGGCCTATAGGGGTGGAGGAGATTATAGAGGTTATACGAACATCCTCGGGAGGAAAGGCACCAGGCCCAGATGGAATTCCTGTGGAATTCTATAAGAGATATGGAGTATTAATAGCCCCCAAACTAGCAGAAGTATTCACAAGCGGGCTAATGCAGGGAGCCCTGCCGGACTCTATGAGAGAGGCGCACATAACATTAATATACAAGGAAACAAAAGACCCAAAGATATGCTCATCATATAGGCCAATTGCATTATTAAATACAGATTTAAAAATACTGACAAAAATACTAACATCTAGAATACAGCCACTGCTTAGGAACATAATAGACTCGTACCAAACAGGATTTATGCCACAAAGGACAACAGATATCAACCTACGGAGGCTTTACACAAATATACATACGCACCATATACATGAGGGATCAAGGACAGTGGCCTCTTTAGATATTGAGAAGGCCTTTGATACGGTGGAATGGCCGTTTCTTTGGGAAATACTTAGAAGGATGGGATTCCCCTTAATATTTATCAAATGGATACAAACAATATATGAAAGGCCAATGTCCGCAGTGAAACTAGGGGGAAAACTGTCATCGTTTTTTCAATTATATAGAGACACGAGGCAGGGCTGCCCTCTCTCTCCGACGCTCTTTGCAAATGCAATAGAGCCAGTGGCAGAGGCTCTCAGGACCACACCCAATATTCAGGGACTTCGGGTAGGGGGGCTGGAGGAGAGGGTAGCCCTGTATGCCGATGATATGTTGCTTTTTTTGAGAGATGCAGGTCCATCACTGGAAGGGGCTCTAGAATTATTAAATACATATTCGATATATACAGGGCTCAAAGTAAATTGGAATAAATCAATATTATTCCCGATAGATCAAGGAGCACTAAAAACCGCTGCTCCAAATACGTTATTAAAATGGGTATCGGAATTTAAATACTTAGGCATTAAAATATCTAGACAGATTGAAGATTTTCGAAAATTAAATTTAGACCCGGAGGTACAGGAGCTCGGGAAGAGAATAAAGATCTGGGCAACACTGCCTTTGTCACTACTGGGACGTATAAACCTGGTGAAGATGAAGGTGCTGCCAAAGTTTTTATATGCCTTCAGAAATTCTCCACAGTGGCTCCCCAAAAGCTTTTTTACACAGCTACATGGAATGCTCTCTGCATTCATATGGGCCAATAAACCAGCTAGAATTAAATTAAGTACACTCATGAGACCGGAAGGGGAGGGGGGATTAGCTTTCCCAGACTTCCATAAATACTATACAGCGGCACAGTTAGTGACAGCAGGGAAGTGGTTAAACTCGGATGGGTATGACACAGCTACGATGTTGGAAGCAACAGTGGTCCAATCGGTGGAAGCATTGCAAGGGTTACTGTATAGGGGTATTAAAACCAGGAGAGATTTAACGCCAGCAATGAGAACAACAGTAAAAATATGGAAAGCGGTCATAGGAAGAGAGAGGGGAAATAATAATCTATCTCCAAATACCCCCCTGTGGAGGAACCCGGAATTACCACATTTAGATCTGGTTCAGGATCCGGGAGCCTGGGCTAAATATGGGGTAAAGAAACTCTCACAGTTGTTACGGGAGGGAAAGTTTTTATCATATGTGGAGATGAGACAATTATGGAAAATTCCCGAGAACTACGAGTTTAGATATAGGCAGCTTAGACATGCCTTGGTGGCCCAGTTCCCAATTGATGGAATCAGATATAGAACAAATGATAAAAGGTGGGAAGAGGACAATGTCCAATTTCTATGGATACTTGATAAATACTACACCTTATGATCTGAGCAAATTAAGGGAGAATTGGAAAAGAGATGCCCCGGGCTTAGGGAACTGGGAGGAAGTATGGAAATTTCCACTGAAGATTCTGGTATCCCTCCGGGACAAATTAATACAATATAAAATTGTACATAGAAGTCATTATACACCATACAAGTTGCATAAGATTTCACCAACTAACTCTCAGAATTGCTGGAGGTGTGTAGTTGCTCCAGGAGACTTCATGCATATATGTTGGCTCTGTCCCAAAATAGCAGTATTTTGGAGTGAGATTCTGAGAATGATAGAAAGAGTAACATCTGTAAGGCTGGAACAAGAAGTGGAGATCTGTCTCTTAGGATTAATAGGGGGTAATGCTATCTCAAAAGAAAGAAAAACACAGATAGGCCTGCTGCTGTTCTATGCCAGGAAAGCAATAGTGCTAAACTGGAAAAAAACAGAAGCCCCCTCAATAGCACAGTGGAAGAACTTAGTAAACAGAAATCTGATATTATACAGAGAGACATATTGCAATAGAGGATATGGGGAGAAATATAGGAGAGTATGGGCAAATTGGATAGAGAACTCTACAACAGCGTCAGGATAAAGTGGGAACCGGGGTAATAATCACACCATTGGGAGAGTGGGGAAGGGTGAAAGTAGAATGTGTTGTGGTGTATGGGATGGAAGGATGGTATGGATGTTTTGGAGATATAAAAAGTTAATGTTTGAAGTAAAGGTAATTAAAATATAATGTATATGTATGATTGTATTTTTGTATGGAAAATGAGAAAATTTAAATAAAGAGATTTAAAAAAAAAAAAAAAATGGATGCAACCAAACTCAGTGGAGGGAGATTTCTGCAGCATATTTGGCAAGTACAGCATCACAGTATAGATAAAATATTATGCAAAGTAGTTGGAGGGAAGCTTCTGAATGGCAAAGATGTTTTCATTACAAAGTATGTAAGCAGATTGCAGCTCCTCTTGAAACAACACAATGTATCAAAAACGTGCCTTCATTACACCTTTTAAAAAAAAGTCACAATATAAGTACGTCCAAACTAATTATCTACAGTGCCTAGAAAAAGTATTCATATCCCTTGAAATTTTCCACATTTTATCATGTTACAACCAAAAACAAATGATTAAAAGGAAAAATTGCGCTAAGTGTAAATAATAAAAAGTAAATTCAAAAGGCAGCAGTAAGCGTGTAAGCGTGTATATCACAGTTACATAGGAAAAAAGAAAAACTGCACCAATATAACAAAACAGCAAAAGTCCTTGTGAATGAAGAAATGAATCCAAATAATAATGCCTGGCGACAAACAACACCCAGGTGATGACCAAGATCCAGATCAACAGAGGCTTACCAGCAGGAAATGAATGACAGCATTTTATAAATGCATTTTATTGGGATTTTATGTGATAGACCAGGGGTCTCCAAACTGCAGCCTGAGGGCCAGATGTGGCCCTTTGTTAGCCTTTATCCGGCCCTTGGGGCACAATTCCTCCCACTGACATGAGGCACTATTCCTCCCATTAACACCAACAATGGGGCACTATATTATCCACTGATACCAATGATGGGATACTATTCCTCCTACTAATAGGGGGAATACTCTTCTTCCTATGAAAGAAAAAGATTCCCCAGTGGGCCTATAGGCAGGCTACTCTTCTTCCTATTGACCACCAACCTTGAGGCCATATTTTGTTCTCACTAATGCCGGGCCCATGACATTTTCTTACCTTGCTGGCCCCAATCCGGCCCTCCTAAAGTCTGAAGGGCAATAAAGTGGCCCTCTTTGTTTGAAAAGTTTGGAGACCCCTGTGATAGACCAACACAAAGTGGCACATAATTGTGAAGTGAAAGAACAATTATAAAAATATTTTCAAAATGTTGTACAAAAAAAATATCTGAAAAGTGAAGCTTGCATTTGTATTCAGCCCCCTTTACTCTGATACCCCTAACTACAGTATCTCACAAAAGTGAGTATACCCCTCACATTTTTGAAAATATTTTATTATAGCTTTTGAACTTACCATAAAATCCTTTTCTCTGAAGTTCATTGATGGACACAGCACTTAGTCTTGACCTTAGGATTATATCACCACCTTTCAGGAGAGGACTAGGCAGAACATGTTAACCCCTCACACTGCACTAAGCAGCTCAGTTCGTCAAAAAGCAGTACAAACATAAAAAAGGAGTGGTGGGTGCTGTGTCCGTCAATGAACTTCAGAGAAAAAGATTTTACGGTGAGTACAAAAATCCTATTCTCTTTCGTCCATTGACGGACACAGCACTTAGTCTTTACCTTAGGGATTTCCCCAAGCAGTTTAAAAAAAAGCGAGGAGTGGGAACAGCAAGCAAACTCCACCCATAACAGCCAGAGCTCCTCAACGGAGGAGTTGCAACCTTGAACAGCCGCCTGCAAAACCTTGCGGCCGAAGGAAGTATACGCAGATGCACTCACATCAATCTTGTAAAATTTTGTGAAACTGAACGGACGACCATGTCACCGCCTTACACACCTGGGAAACGGATCCTTGGTATCGGAAAGCCCAGGAGGCTCCAATTTCCCTGGTCGAATGCGCCGTGACAGGAAAGGGGGGGGGGTGCCTGCCCTTTTAGGGCGTAAGCCTAAATCACGATCTGTCTGATCCATGAGAAATGGTGGTCGACAAGACTGCCAGGCCCTTCTTTGGACCAGCTACGGACACAAACAGTGAGTCTGACCTCCGAAATGATCCATAGCAGACAGATACACCCGCAGAGCCTGGATCACGTCCAAGAAATGCAACACAACCTCTTGGGATGCGAAGGCCGAGGACAAAAGGATGGAAGCGCAATGTCCTCATTTCAATGAAATGCCGAAACAACCTTGAGAAGAAAAGAAGGCTGCAAACGTAGCACCGCCTTTTCCTTGTGAGGGATCAGGTAGAGAGACTTGCAATAAAAGGCCGCCAACTCAGAAACCGTCCTAGCAGATGTAATAGCCACTAAAAAGGCTACCTTCTGAGAGAGCGTCAATAGTGAGATCCCTCTGTTTTTAAACTGCGGTTTCTGAAGTACTGAGAGTACCAGATTCAAATCCCACGGAGGAAGAGGTGGTCTAACCGGAGGGGCCACATGTCGAACCCCCTGTACAAATGAACTTACCAATGAATGAGTCACCAAAGGTCCCTGAAAAAAAGACAGCCAAGGCTGATATCTGCCCCTTAATGGTGCTTAAGGCAAGTTTTTGAAACCAATTATGTAAGCGGACGCCACCCCATCTCCTCACACATGGAGATGTAGGCCTTCCACGTGCGATGATAAATCTACCGAGAAGATGACTTCCGTGCCCTCAGCATGGTGTAAATTACCGAATCTGACAGACCTCGGTCCTCAGCACCTGTCTTTCAACAGCCATGTCGTTAAAGCCAGCAACTGTAAAGCAGGATGAAGTATAGGACCTTGCGACAGAAGGTCCTCTTGCATCGGCAGTCGCCAAGGAACATTTGCCACCAGCCGCACCATGTCGGCATACCAGGGATGCTGAGGCCAATCAGAATCACCTTTAATTCCCTCAGACTCCACCCTGCGAATCAGATGAGGAAGGAGTTTTATCGGGGGGAAGGCATAAATGAGCCGATAATGCCCCCATGGAACCACCAACGCGTCTGCCGCATCCGCCCAGGGATCCTTGGACCTGGCCAAAACCTTGGTACCTTCCGATTGAACCAAGAGGCCAGGTGATCCACATCCGGCAAGCCCCACCTCAGACAAAGGAGATAGAATACATCCGGGTGTAGCGACCATTCGCCTTGGTCCAGCATCTGACGACTTAAGTAGTCTGCTTGCCAGTTTTCTACTCCCGGGATGCCCACCACAGAATGTGAGCGACTTCCAATGCTGCAGCCGAGCTTCTTGTTCCTCCTTGATGGTTGACATAAGCCACGGCCGTGGCGTTATCTGACTGGATCCTGATCTGGGCGCATTCCTCTGACAGACCCATCCCCCGAGAGGTACGGGTGACATGCCCGCTGACATCCGACCCGCTCCAAACCGCCAAAGTGTGACGGAGGAAAAAACCTACTTTTCCATCGGTCTGGCGGATCAGATGAACACGGACAGGCGGTCTGTGTTCATCCGATCCCCCCATAGGGGAGAGCGGAGAAAAGACAGGGCAGTCCCTGCACAGTGTGCGGGGACTGCCCTGTGATCCGCCGGCTCAGCGGGAATCAACAGAGCGATCCCCGCTGAGCAAGCGTAGGTTCACGGGGCAGATCATTACTGATCCGCCCCGTCTGAAAGCTCTGAGGGTTTATAGCCAGTAGGACTGCCCCCTTGGTGGTACTGAAACGTACTGAAACGTGGTGATATAAATTGTATATTTTTGGTCCAATCACTGAAAGCACACCGTATTGAATAGGCACCACATCCCAAACATTTGAAAAAATGGAAAAAGAGGAGGGAAGGAAGTGGGATTTTCTAAACGGTGCTATTAACAAAAGATTATTATTGTCAGCAAGAGAAAGAAAATATTGTACGAACCAGAAAGTACAAAAGTAAAAAATATCATTTATTCAATATACATCAATACAATAATTATTCACAGAAAACAAAAAAAGTTCTATGAATATTAAAACAGACAAATGATCGGTCAGAGGTAAGTAAAGTCAGGTTTGAGCCAACAGTTGATTGTTGTATCCCGACAGTTTCGCTTATAATAAGCTTCCTCAGGGGTAGATGGTAACAATCACGGCTTTTAAATTGATTAAACTACAAAAGTGTAGAAAAACATCATTGTTAATTTTATACATACACAAAATGTAGGTACAAAATATACATATACATATTAAACATGATATTACTGGGCTGCAGAGGCTACAAACAATTGAGCTCACCCTTTGACCACAGGGAAACATAAGCCATCTCGTATTTCGCCACCAGGGGGAGCAACACCGCCCACCTTGGAACACACAGGTGTAAATAGACCAATTCGACAGCTTGATCGTGTGGATCGACAGGAGGTCTGGTACTTAATAAGAGAATGGAAATTAATTGTGGTAAACAGAAAGGGAGGGAATAGGGGGAAAATTGTATCTAGAGTTGAATCAGAGGAAAACAACTTTACTTACATGGAACCAATAGTGTACTGGGAATGGAGATGGTTAATAGGAGAACACTGGACGTGAAATGCAGGTGTGCTTAAATAGCACATATAACTCTGAACATAATGGGAAAGAAAGAGGTAAAATGAGAAATAGAAAGTGAAAACGAGATGTAAGTAGAGAAGGGGACTTAGAGTAGTTTGCATGGATTTTAAAAGATTTTTATTTGCAATAAGTATTATGGAGAGGACCGAAAGTCTCAATTCCGTAGACTTGCAGGGAAACATTTAACATGAATGCATAAATACAGGGGAAATTTCCCAGTATAAAGTACTGAGAGACATTGGGAGGACATTTGTTTCAGAATGAGATCGTACCATACGATGGTGTGAGCAGCTACAGCCAGTGTCATCTGCGCTGTGTTGTAGGACATGCGGCTATTTAAAGGGAATACTCGTCTGACGTAGAAAACATGCGACGTGGCGGGCGTATGACGTAGAGAATACTGGTCGTTGAGGCAGGAAAAGACCGACCGAGACTACACATCCCAGAAGGCAACGGGATGATCACGTGTGGACGTTCATGACGCCGCAACGTGAGACTCGGGCGTGTTTGTGCAGAGAACGCCGCCTCTATGCAAATGCGCAGCGTATTGAGACTAAGATAGACAAAAGAGGCGTGTCGAAAAAATGAATAATCAGCAGCGTATGGATGAAACTTAGAGAGGCATTCAGAGAAATGTAGCTGACGTGGGCCGGGTGTGTAGAGGGGGGGGGGGGTTTGTTTGCTGAACCGGGCGCCGAAGCAGAGACAGACCAAGCACACAAAAGGGGAAAGGGGGAGCATATGAAGGAATCGGAGGGTAGACTGAAATGCCTCCGATAATTTCCTAGTGCCTCTGCAACCCAGAAAAAATATAAAAGATGAAAAATTATGAAAAGGCAAAAAAACGAAAAATATCATAAAAGATCAAAATATACTCAAATACAGTTTATAAACATTAGTTCACTAAATAGGTACAGATAATCGTTACTCAACAGTGTATCACAAAATTATACATAAAAGCATACCTCGGGTTAACAAAGACCCAAGGAAGTAGTGTGCTGCCAAAAAATAAAAGGAAGGGAAAGTGGCAAGGATAGGGAACGGGGAACGGGGAAGGGGAAGGGGAAGAAAGGATGGGGAAGAAAGGCAAGACCAGGAACTAGTTGTTAGAGGTGATGGGAAATGGAACTTAGGAACTTAGAAACTAACAGAGTGACCACAAAATATCATATAAAAGGTTTAAAGCTAAGACTCTCATTAAACCCAGGGTAAATGGTAGCCCTGAGCTTGTATATCCAGCGTGCTTCAAGCTGAAGCAGTGTTCCATCAACGCTGCCTCCTCTTGAGTCAGGCGGGATATGTTCAAGGGCAAAGAACTTTATAAAGTTTGGATCGAAATTGTGATGGGTTCCCACATGTCTACTAATAGCGGTGACTATTTTATTTTTAAGAATTGGTTTTATATGATCTTGAATTCTTTTGAAGAAAGGTCTTTTAGTTTTTCCTATATAAAAGCCACCGCAGCGGCATTGAGCTAGATAGATCACACCTACTGTTTGACAAGTGATGACATTTTTGGTCGAGTGCCAGTTACTGTTGGGCAATTTAAATTGTTGTTGGTGTCCAACAAACATGCACACATCACATTTGCCACAAGGGGCAGTGCCACCTTTGGTTGATATTTGAGACTGATCAACCATATTAAAATGGCTATGTACTAGGCGATCTCTGAGTGATGGAACACGTCTAAAAGTTACTTCTTGAGATTCTCTAATGAATTTTTTTAATTTTGGATCTGCAGATAGCAAAGGCCAGAAATTCTTTAAAATATTACGCATCTCTCTGTGCTGACTGGAGTATTTAGTAATTATTCTTACTGTGTCCATTTTGCTTTTAGTGTTAGAAGAGAAAATAAGTGAACTTCTCTTTTGAACTTTCACACGGTTATACACACGTTTAAGTAGCCTGTGGCTATAACCTCTTATTCTCAGTCTGTGATAAAGATCCTTTGATGTTTTCTTGAAATCACTGTCAAGGCTACAATTGCGTCTCAACCTAAGTTACTGACTGTAGGGAATACTTTCAATTAAGGAGGCTGGATGCGAGCTAGTAGCGTGGAGGATTGTATTTCCAGCTGTAGGTTTTCTAAAACAAACAGGAATGTAGAAAGCCCTGTTTGTCTTTGGAGATTTTTAAATCTAAAAAGTCAATGTCAGTTTGGCTATAACCAAATGTAAATTTTAAATTAAAGTCATTAAATTTAATTAGTTCCATGAATTCATGCAATTGCGATTCGCTACCAGACCAAAAAATCAAAACATCATCGATATATCGATGCCAACTAACTATGTAGTCCATAAGGGGTGTTAAATCATCACGGGAAAAGATGTTTCTCTCCCACCCCCCCAGGAACAGGTTGGCATACGATGGGGCACACTTAGTCCCCATCGCAACCCCCTGTACCTGGAGGTAGTGGGAGGACCCAAAAACAAAAACATTGCGACGAAGAATGTAATTCAAAAGTTTAAGGACAAAATCGTTATATTTGGAGGCTTCCGGTCCTCTCTCAGATAAGAGACCGGAAATAACCTCCAAACCCCTATCATGGGGGATGGTATTATACAGACTTTCAACGTCTAGGGCTACCAACCATGTCTCAGGTGGAAGTTGGATACCTTCAATAGTTTTAAGCAAGTCTATAGTATCTTTAATATATGAACTTAGTGATGTTACATGTGGGGATAAATAACAGTCAACCAGAGAACTGGCGTTCTCTGTTAAACTAGCACAGCCTGATATAATAGGCCGGCCAGGAGGATCTAGTAAAGATTTGTGGGTCTTAGGTAGAGCATAGAAGGTTGGGGTTCGCGGATCTTTGACCTCCAGAAATTTCCAAGTATCTTGATCAATGATTCCTTAATGGAATGCTTGATAAATTAGTTAGCGATATTGCGTGTGGAAATTAGCTAGCACCGTTTTGGAGATAGGTCTATACCACTCTACATTAGATAAGATTTTAATGCACATAGCTTCATAGTTACTTGTATTCATAATTACTAAATTACCTCCTTTATCAGCAGGTTTTATAGTGATTTCTAGATTTTTTTGTAATGATTTAATGGCCTTTTTTTGTAGTATTGTGAGATTTGATTTAGTACACGGTCTGAAGTTGCTTTGTTCTATGTTTTGCGTGACCGGTTGTACGAAAGCCCATAAATTTGGGTTCGTATTGAGTAGAGGGAAATGTCTAGATTTTGGTCTGAATGTTTGAGGCGGGGGGAAAGACATCCCCGCGACTGATGCAGTGGAGGAAGAAATACGAGATGGCCTATGTTTCCCTGTGGTCAAAGGGTGAGCTCAATTGTTTGTAGCCTCTGCAGCCCAGTAATATCATGTTTAATATGTATATGTATATTTTGTACCTACATTTTGTGTATGTATAAATTTAACAATGATGTTTTTCTACACTTTTGTAGTTTAATCAATTTAAAAGCCGTGATTGTTACCATCTACCCCTGAGGAAGCTTATTATAAGCGAAACTGTCGGGATACAACAATCAACTGTTGGCTCAAACCTGACTTTACTTACCTCTGACCGATCATTTGTCTGTTTTAATATTCATAGAACTTTTTTGTTTTCTGTGAATAATTATTGTATTGATGTATATTGAATAAATAATATTTTTTACTTTTGTACTTTCTGGTTCGTACAATATTTTCTTTCCCTTGCTGACAATAATAATCTTTTGTTAATAGCACCGTTTAGAAAATCACACTTCCTTCCCTCCTCTTTTTCCAGTGGTGATATAAACCTAAGGTCAAGTTTAAGTGCTGTGTCCGTCAATGAACGAAAGAGAAATTACATTTTGCTACAATGTAAAGTAGTGAGTGTACAGCTTGTATAAAAGTGTAAATTTGCTGTGCCCTCAAAATAACTCCACATGCAGCCATTAATGTCTAATCCGCTGGCAACAAAAGTGAGTACACCACTAAGTGAAAATGTCCAAATTGGGCCCAATTAGCCATTTACCCTTCCCGGTGTCATGTGACTCGTTTGTGTTACAAGGTCTCAGGTGTGAATGGGGAGCAGGTGTGGTTAATTTGGTGTTATCGCTCTCATACTGGTTACTGGAAGTTGAACATGGCACCTCATGGCGAAGAACTCTTTGAGGATCTGAAAAAAAAAAATGTTGCTCTACACACAGTAAAGATGGCCAAGGCTATAAGAAGATTGGTAAGCCCCTGAAACTAAGCTGCATCACGGTGGACAAGACAATACAGCAGTTTAAACTGACAGGTTCCACTTAGAACAGGCCTCGCAGTGGTTGACCAAAGAGGTGCACATGCTCAGCGTAATACCCAGAGGTTATCTTTGGGAAATGGACATATGCATGCTGCCAGAATTGCTGCAGAGGTTGAAGGGGTGGGGGGGGGGTCAGCTTGTTCAATCCTCAGACCATACGCCGCACACTGCATGGCTATCATCCCAGAAGGAAGCCTCTTCTAAAGATGATGCACAAGAAAGCCCACAGTTTTCTGAAGACAAGCAGACCGAGGACATGGATTACTGGAACCATGTCCTGTGGTCTGAAGAGACCAAGATAAACTTATTTATTACAGATGGTGTCAAGCATGTGTGGCGACAACCAGGTGAGTAGTATAAAGACAAGTGTGTCTTCTCTACAGTCAAGCATGGTGGTGGGGGTATCATGGTCTGGGGCTGCATGAGGGTTGCTGGTGTTCTATCGATATGTGCCCGAGGTCGAAAAGTGCCCATGCATGCGCAGAGCGGAAGGAGTTGCCGATCAGCTGAAGTGCTGTCACAATAGCGCACATCACAGGAGTTGTGATTTTATGTGAGATACCATTTCACGGCCAAAGAGCAGAGGGACACTGTAGATGTCTGTAAATATCAGATTGTCCCTCGCTGTAAGCCCACAGCGCAACAGCGAGGCACAAAATGACATCCTGCTTGCATAGCATTCAATTGTGGCCAAGAAATGGTATCTCCCGTCGAAAAAAGGCTCCTACGATGTGCGCAGGCACTTTTTGACAGGACACCGGCACTGGGGAGCTACAGTTCATTGAGGGAACCATGAATGCCATGTACTGTGACATACTGAAGCAGAGCATGATCCCCTACCTTCGGGGACTGGGCCGCAGGGCAGGTTTACAATATGATAACGACCCCAAACATGCCTCCAAGACCATCACTGTCTTGCTAAAGAAGCTGAGGGTAAAAGGTGATGGACTGGCCAAGCATGTCTCCAGACCCAGAATGATGTGGTCCAAAGCACCATGAGTAACTGGCCTCCATTCCAAATTTGAACAGAAAAAGAGTTTGGTCAGGGCAACTTTAAATGAAGCCAATCATTATATAGAGTAAGCATGTGGGATATAAAACACAGTATTACCTATATGGGTTTCGACAAAAAAGGGGGGAGTTTATTAGGGACTGTGAATAAGATGTATACCAAAAAGCCTCCTTAGAAATGGGCATTATACCTTATGAGATCGTGTACAGCATACTGAATGACAGAAAAAGGCATACACAAAATCGCATAAACGCAGAGCATTCTAAAAAACACATATACATATTGATGCCATGGTACTTTGCATATCATAGAGTAAAGACAAGCCCTGCACAACATGAACCACTGAAAGGGCCAGATGATATTGGAAAATCTTGGAGTAAAATAACATAAGACATAAAATCATGCATCTATATATAAGATGAACGCGTTTCGTTGGGGTGTACCAACTCTTCAGGGGCGAATGCAATGATGATCTATAAAGAGAAATAACCATATGGTATAATATTGTAGCTGAATAATAGGAATAAATAATGGGTGTAAGGGACAAGCTGGACATCCCTATAAATACTCAGGTCAACTGCATAGATGTGAACAGAGGATCTGAGCTGTTAGAGATTTTGTTCTCTTCTAGTAACAAAACAAAAATTTCCAGGGCCACTTAATCATCCTCCTCAGTCTGTTGGTTATGATTTTAGGGTTTCTCTTTTTGATTTTATAGTGTTTTTAAGAAGACCTTAAGTAAGAACACCACAACATCTTTATATACCATAATCTTGTCCATGTTGTCTGTGGGGGGAAAAAAGACATTCTTCTCCAAAGCAGTTGTATATGTCTAGTTGCTAAGGGAAAGTCTGAAAGGTAAATTACCTTTCACCTGTGGCACACTCTCCATCAACTAGGTCCTCTTTTACACTCGCTTTGAGATCACTTCTCACAGAGACAGACACCACCACTTTGTTTTACCCTGTCTTTCCAAAAGAGAGCACAGCCAAGAATATCAATAGTCCAGTCATGTGAAGAATGAAACCAAGATTCAGCAATAGCAATTAAGTCATAGTTCTTTGGCCATGCGGTCTCCTAAAAAAAGAGAGGCGAAGGACCTACTGGGCTGGCTGAGCGGGCTAGACCCCCTCACTTCCTCATAGGGGGAGTCCCTCTGCCCCGTTGGGCCCCGTCGGGCTCCCAAGCGGAGCAGGTAGGGCGGGGTGAGTGGGAGTCCCTCACACCCGCCATTGCCACCCGGGGGCATGGAGAAGGATGGCAGATTGCCTCTGGGGGGAGGGTCTACCTACTCCCAACTCCTGCAGTCCAACTCCGGATCCTTCTCTTTGTGCACCAAAGCGTTCAACTGAAGCATTATAGGTGGAACTGCACATGGATGCACATACTTCAAAAGTACTGTATTTATTGGCGTATAACACTCACTTTTTTACCCCGAAAATAGAGGGTAAACTGTGCTTGCGTGTTATACGTAGGGGGCTGTGGAAAGTTTTTTTTCCTGAAACTTCAAAGTTAGAGTGCGTGTTATACGCCGATAAATACGGTAATTATTGCAGTTTGTTATAGGCCACCCAGTGTTAAAGTGATTATAAAGTCTCAATTTTTTTTAGTTAAACATAGCAAGCATGTTATACATGCCTGCCCTGTGCAATGGTTTTGCACAGCGTAGCCCAGATCCTTCTCTTTTCGGGTCCCTCTTTGTTGCTCTTGGCCCCTTCCTCCTTTTGAGAGTCCCCACAGCAAGCAGCTTGCTATGGGCACTCAAGCCAAGCCACAGCTTCTTGTGCCTATTCAGACATGGAGCCGTGGACCGGCTAGGCACCCTTTCTGAAGAAAGGGAGGGGACATACATAGCATGCATTTAGATAGAAAAAAACTTCTGCCTTTACAATCTTTTTAATGTGGAGGTGGAGACTCAGCTCCTTGCAGATAGAAAGGGCTGCAAGAGCTGGGACAGTTATAGTAATGGGGGATTTTAACTACCTGGAGATTGACTGGAAAAATGAAACTGCTGGAACAGTTAAAGGGCAAAAATGTATAAACCTATTACAAGACAATTTTATGTTACAGTTTATAGAGGCCCCCACTAGGACGGATGCTCTGTTGGACCTGGTAATCTCAAACCATGCAGAGATTACTAATGTTCATATAAAAGAACATCTGGCTAGCAGTGACCATAAAATGATTTCATTTAGACCCCCTTCACACTAAGGCAGTTTTCCGTCACGCTTTTTTTCTTTTTAAGGTCACGTGACTCAAAAGAACCATCTTTGCAGTGCTTTTCGTGCGCTTTTATATTGCTTTTCATTCATTTAAATAGACAAGGGCATTTTTTAAAGTGCTCCAAACATACTCCAAAGATGCTGCTTGCAGCACTTTTTCACCGCCCCGCCAGCGCACCACCCCAGTGTGAAAGAATCCTTTGATATTAATAAAAAAATACAAGAAAAAGGGTGCCTCTGAGTATATATAATAATAATAATTTAATAAACAATATCCACTCACATGGAGAACAGGTAAGTTGCATTCAAATCCGGTTGCTGGGCTGAAGAGATAAAAGTGGGACTACAAGTCCTGTAAAGCTGGCACCACATCAGATCCATGCAGGATGGAGTGGGATGGCTGAGCACAGCGTGGCTTTCTTCAAGGATCCAGGCTTGGGCATATCTTAGTCTATCAGGAAAAGTCCATCCGATAAGAATATGGGTTCCAAGTAAAAGGTGTAATGGAGAGGGACAAGTGTCAGTGGTTATGGCAAGCTGCGCTGTGGCTTCGGTGTGCACTTTGTATCTGTAGAGTAGAAAGTAACACGGCCACGTATTCCGAGTGAGGCTAGGAGAACTTACCTGTTCTCCATGCGAGTGGATGTTGTTGTTTATTAAATTATTCTTATGATATATAGGAGAGGAGCCCCTTTTCTTGTTTTTCCTAGTATACTGGAACCGACTTTTGGTTTTCTTGGTGGCTGCCCTGACTGATACCTTGCCATATAGTTCTATGTGTGCATATATATATATGTGTATATACACACCTTATTGCCTTTGCCCTTGGACTATTGGGTACTACTACTTGAGGTACCTGTTCTTTGTGCCTTTTTTACTTGTTTAGCATTGATATTAATAGGAAGCAGTTTTCAGGACCTTTTCAGGCAATTTTCTGTCATGAAAGCGCCTGAAAAGCGTCTCAGTGTGAAAGGTATCTTAATGTTAGCTGTAAGCAACAAGTTCATCCTGGAAATATGAAAACACAACTTTAAGGGCTGCTATCTAAGACTTAGACTGGGAAGGAATATTGGCATAGATGAACACAGAACAGAAAAGGGAATTCTTCAAAAAGACTGTATGTGAACTCACTGCAAAGTATATTCCCACAGGAAGTTTAAAAAGCTAAAAATAAAACCCAAAGTTAAAAAAATCGACTAACTTCCTTAGCGGTATTCCCGAGTGTGGCTTGGGGTGAAATTTCAGTACCATTAGTGGCAACCCCGAGCCAATGTACTCCCGCTGTGTACGGCGGCCAGATCTTCCACCTGATGCACTGTGTGTTCTGGCTTCTCTTCCCTGCGAGCGTCGTGACACAGGGGGGTGGAACTGGCGGCAAGTTCAAATAATATAAGTCACAACACACACACAATACATTACTAAATAAAATAAATTGACCTTATTTTGCCCCCCAGTGCTTTGTCCAGTGCCCTTGACTTCAGTTTTACTGTACTTTCTGCCTGGAAACTGCGAAACTACCATGGCCTCAAAAAAACACGCCTCCACCTCAAAAGCGATTTTTGACCTGCTGGAAAACAGCGATAGCGATACAGAATCGCTTGCACGTGGAAAGTGATTTCAGCGACGATCCTGCGACTGACCTCAATGATGTGCGGACTTAGTGCTCTATTGACTGCAGTACGGAACAGGCAGCGCCCCCCAAGATTCACATTTACTGGAGCACCTGGTATCAAAGTGGTTGTTAAAGATGACAACCCCTTGGCATACCTCCAACCATTTTCCACTGATGAAAGTAGCAGAAAATGGATGGATGGCCGCACACCAAATAACTCTCGAGTTGTCTCAAGAATTGTAAACACCCGACGCGTTTCACAGCTGGTCAGTGCTTATTCATGGCCTTGAATAAGCACTAACCAGGTGTGAAACGCATCGGAGTGTTTACGATTCTTGCTGTGTATTTGCGGTGTTTGCTTATGTTTTTTCAATAAAGACAACTCGAGAGTTATTTGGTGTGCGGCCATCCATCCATTTTCTGCTACTTTCATTGCCTAGTGCATTGCCAGCACCCATATTTACCTGGACTTATCTATGATTGCACTCGGGACCTCCCTGGAGCGGTGAACCCTTTTCGTTTGTTCTTTGGATTCCTGCATTTTCGACAGATGAGGTTATTGAAAAAATAGTTACGGAAACAAACTGGTACCAGGAGCGACAAGCTGCTACACATCAGAGGTTTTCAAGAAGCAGAAAGTGGGAACCAGTGACCAAAGAGGACATTTGGAAACTACTGGGCCTAATAATTCTTCAGGAAGTGGTATTGAACAACCAATCAATTACTAGCCACTCTTTTCTTTGGTACGTCATGTCGGAGTACAAATTTTCAAGAAGATTTGGGAGGTATATCAAATTATTCAGAAAAATTCTCAACAGAGCTAGCTATGTACAAGATAGAGACATCAGTATAGACAAAAGTCTTATGGCCTACAAGGGAAGTCTCAGCTGGATACAATATATGGCGTCAAAAAATGCACAATTTGGCATAAAATCATTCATGCTATGTGAATTGAGCACTGGTTACATTTGGAATTAAGTCCTATACACTGGGAAAGGAACCAAATTCAACCAAAAATATAGTAATTATGGAATGGCAATATCTTCAGTTCTTACATCGATTGCGCCATTTCTAAATCAGGGCTATTGTGTAACTACAGATAATTTTTACACATCTCCTGAACTCTATGAGTTACTTCTACAGAACAAAACGGATGCCTATGGAACAGTTAGGGCTAACCAGCGTGACATGCCGCCAATCTTTGGCAATAAAAAGCTCAAGACAGAAGAAATGGTTGCCTGGCAGAAAGGCAAAATGATGGCATGGAGATGGCGCGACAAAAAATATGTGTGCCTAATGAGTACAATTCATAACACCTCCACTGTCATGGTACACATAGAAAGGTGGAAAAGACACAAGTGTTGATAAACTACAACAATACCATGGGAGGCATTGACAGAGCCGACCAGGCAATGACATTTTATCCAGTGATGAGAAAACAACAAAAAAAAGTATTACAAGGAGGTCTTCAGATATCTTCTTGAACAATGCTTGTGGAATGCCTTCATTCTGCCAACAAAAAAAGAAAAAGAGTGACAAGCCTGTGGTTCATGCCGACTTTGGTTCCTTTAGAAAGATCAGTTTGGCAACTTTCCAAACACCAACGGCTGTAAATAGCTGGACATGGTGCTGCTGGCGTTGTCAACCTGGAACGCCTTACTGGTCGTCACTTTATGGACCACATCCCAACAGAAAGGAAGTCAGCACCCACAAGGATGTGCGTGGTTTGTTGCTCTAAGCGTGATGACACTGGAAGGAAAATCTAAAAGAAAACCAGGTTCTATTGTCCCAATTGTGATGTCGGACTTTGTGCATTCCCATATTTCAAAATTTACCATACCTGGGATGTTTACTGAAGCAATAGGACTAGTAATATTGCACCCTTGTTTGGCCAAAAAAAACGTCAGTGTTTTTAATCGGATTATATTATTGACTAAAATGTATTGAATAAAAAGTATTATTATAATATTATTTGTTATCATTTATAGTTATTTTTTGTAAAGGTACAATTTTTTTTCCCTAATTAGCTTGCTTTACCATAGTGCGATTTTGCTTTTAAATCTTATTATTTCTTCTGAGAAATCCTCACTTCCTGTTCTTCTGTCTAACTCCACACAGTAATTGCAAGGTTTTCTTCCTGGTGTGGAGTGTCATGCTTGCCCCTACCTTGGACTACAGGAGAGTCAGGACGCTCTCTACGTTGCGGATAGAAAAAGGAGCTGTGCATTAGAGAGTGTCCTGACTCTCCTGTAGTCCAAGGGAGGGGGCGAGCATGACACTCCACACCAGGGAGAAAGCCTTGCATTACTCCCCTTCCCCCTCTTTTCGCATTAACCTCAGGGTACAAAAATTGACTTTTTCCTTACTCTGAAAATTTTAACCATTGTGCCCAAGGTTCTGAATAAGTCTCATGCCGTTTTTGAGCTGATAATAGCAAATCCTCCATCCTATTCACCTCTCCAATTCATGTAAAACATGAAAAGATTGTTGGAGATCTCGTGTCTTTCCATTGCCACGCTCTAGTAGTGTTAATAATATGGTTCAGAATTGACTTACTATATATTTTCCCCAGTATGTCCGAAACATGTAACAGAAATAAAGCTGGGTCTTCTGGAAAGTTATACTCGGTGAACTTCTGTGCTATCTGCGGTAACTGTGCTCCAACTGTGACCACCGCAGTAAAGCCTCCATTCACTGTGGTGGGTTTCAATCAGACAAGCAGGAAGTGAACAGAACAGAGAAGAAATAGAGAAACTTCTGAGCAAAAACAAACAAGGAGGAAGTAAAAAGAGGAATGTCTGCATGTAAAGGATGCTCATTATGAAAACAAAAATTTTCCTTTACAACCCCCTTAAGTAATGAGGGTGTGCGATACCATCATGATTTTAAAGTTAGTTTCTTTGACTCGTGTAGATATTGAGGATTTAAACGCAATATTTGTGATCTGCCTCTGTTGTGCCTGAGAAAACGTCCTATCCAATGTCTTTTCCCACTTCCTTATATATGGAGGGACATATTCATCGGAAGGGGCAACCAGTAATGTGTACATTTGCAAAGTGTATGAGAACAGGGACCCGTCTCCTCACATAGTTGTCCTAAGGAAGTCAGTGGTCATTGAAATCTATATATCCGGTGATGGGAGAGTATTAAAAATATGTTGCGGCTGAGCTCCACTCCAGAAATCAAGACGAAAAAGGTAATTGAATGAGGTCAACTCCGGCAATGAGGGCCAAGTCCCAGATGTTACTTGTGCAAAATGCAAAGCCTGAAAACACTGGGGGTCTAGAAGTGTTCTAAATCAGGGTTCGACAAACCCCAGGCGCCAGGTCGCATTGGCGCCTAGAATTAGTGGCCTGACTCCTGAGCTAGACTGTGGCAGATGTCTACTCTTGTCCCCATGCGGCTCCCCGAACTAAGAGGTCACGCTGGGGCTGAGGGCATTCCCTTACATTGCTTACACTGGCAGGGGATATTGCGCCCTCTTCTGGTGGCCAGAACTCACAGAGCGGTACTGATTGGAGCACTGCATGTCAAATGACCAGAAGCATGTCACAAACCAGGATGTGTCTGCATACAGTGTGCAAGAGGAGTGCAAGTAGCTGAGGATGATCCTGTCCGCCACAAACAGATGGATGGTGGTCCTATTTTCTGGATCAGATGGCATCAGATGAAAATGGACAGGCGGTCCGTTTCCATCCGACTGCCCCATACAGGAGAGCGTGATTGTGTCCGAGTTCGCGCTGCATGGTGGAGAGGATACAGACCTGTCATCTACCTGCTTCGTGGAGAGATCCCCCCACTGAGCAAGCTGATTCCGCTTGGTGGACGTGCCTGTGTGAAAGGGGCACATAAACATCAATTGCGATACACGTTACATATCGCCTCGCACAAACTGGCTGCTAACTTATTTAGCTGGCTCCTAGATTCAAAACAAATTTGTCAAGCCCTGTTCTAAATGGTCCCTCCTGTAGGCCTGGGGGGTTTGGATTACCCACAATGGGGTACAGGGGAGAATTAGCAGGTCATAATAAAGCAGTGGAGCATATTCCAGAGCAAATACACAGGGTAGGGCCCAAGGTTGGGTGCTTTTTTGAGAGCCGGGCTAAGATCTCCAAAGCACCAAACTGCACGACGCAATGGGACCTCACACTGTGATTGCTTAATCTTTGGCCATATTTTAAAGCTTGCTTGCTTACACCAGTCTATTAGTCTCGCCATATGAGCCGCTGGATAATATTTCTGCATATCTGGTACCTCTACCCCTCCATAATGTTTAGGCATGTTTATTAAACAACATTGTATTCGCAAAAGCTATTGTGTTTTGGTTCCCCCAAAAGGCCTTACAATAAATGGACGGAGGTAGAAAAAAAATTTGGTTGGCGCGGGTACACCCTAATGCGATCACACGATCACTTTTCGGCATGTAAAAAACAATGTTTTTAAAAAATGTCATTTAAAACGATTGTGTGGGCTTCACAGCATTTTTCGGGTTCTGAAAAACGACAATTTTGTTTTTTCGAACATGCTGAATTTTTTAAAAACGTTTTAAACAATGTCGTATAGCATCCCAAAGGGTGGCGTCATCTGAATGGAACTTTCCCTTTATATTGCCATCGTACGTGTTGTACGTCACCACGCTTTGCTAGAGCATTTTTTTTTTTACGATTGTGTGTGGGCAACATCGTTTTAATGAAGTTGAAAAAAACTTTGTTTTTTCTAGAGGCTAAAAAACTTTGGGCCAGATTCAGGTACATCTGCGCATTATTGGACCGGCGTAGCGCACCGCCTTTACGTTAGACTGGCGCAATGTAGCGGCGCAATCACCCTATTCTCGTCGGTTTTACGCAGAAATTTGCGCCTGCACAACGTTATTTCAGAGGCGCAAGGCGGAGTAATACAAATTGGGAAGGACGTGGGCGTGTTACATTGAAATGAGCCGTGACCCCATGCAAATGAAGGGCCGGCCGGCCGGCTCGCGCATGTGCGCTTGAAGCAGACCATGGTCAGCACCTCTGTGCGCATGCTCACAACTCGGGAACGGCGCAATCACTGAAATTGGAAGTGGACTAGGGCAAATTAGTGAACTACGCAAACAGCATAAATAGACAGAGACAAAAGCACTTCCTTTGCAAAAGTACATCCCTTTGTATCCCTCCCTATACAGCAAGGTGCTTTTGTTCTGTTGTTTATTAGCGTTTGTTTGTGACGTGTCTTTGAGATATTTGGGGACTGTTTTGCAGAGTGATTTTTGTCTTTTATGTGTTTTCTTTGTTGTTATTTTGTTTAAATTATATTTTTGCTGGGCATTTTTTATTTTTGCTGGTCAATTATTTTTTTTTGGTTCTGTTTGTGTATGATTTGGGAATGTGGGGGTGACATTCCTGCCGGAAAAGGGGTGTCACTCTCATTTGTGGTGGAGAAGTGATCCCCAGGTCCGTTTGAATGTACAGTGACATAATTGGAGCCGTGGCATGGCGTTGCAGCTCACAAGTCCCGCATGGTGGGCTTGTGCCAATCCAATGTGATGAGGATGTGATGTGTCTGTGCTACGGACCACAGTGGTGTGCATGCATGCATTCTCATTGTGCCAGGATTAATGTGTGTGTTTAACGTGCAAAGATGCCTAATGTGAGCTGTCTCCTGGCTGCTCTTCCCTCAGAAGACGGGGTAGCCTTGGTTAGGGGGGTTCCGTATAGGAGTCATGAGATGGGGTCCCAGTGCATATGCAGAGTCACCCTGAAGTGATAAGACGGGAGGATGTTAGTAGTGCATGTGCCCCTTGTGATTTCAGCATCATGGGGGGGGGGGGGGACAGTCATGCCTGCCACCCATGTCACTCACCAACCAGCCAGCTGGCCCCATACATGTTCTGTTCGAAATCTGTGGGGATGGGGCTATGATTGTATATGTAGCTGTCATGGGTGTCATGGGTGGTGTCATGTGTTGGGCTGGTGTTGGGCTCCTGCAGGGTTGTGGTTAATTCCAGGATGGCATGAGGGGTGAATCTGAAAAAGCGAGACACCTCAGAATCACTCATGCTAAAGATGTCTATGCATGTGTGATATATCAAGTGAAGAGTGAGGGGCTTGTATCAGATTAGATTATTATATCCATCAAGGTTTAAAAGGGCTATTGAAAGATAGTGAGACCGTGTTTGTAATTTGTATGTATGTTATGTATTGATGTATATATGTATGTATATTTTTTGTAAAAATGTTTCTTAAAGCAAAGAATTTTTTTTTGTAAAAAAAAAAAAAAAATCCTCTCCCCTGCCCTCCTCCGTGCCATCCTCCGTGCCCTCCTCCTTCTTTGCTCATCTAAAGTCAGTAGTATAGCTATGAGCATGGATGTCCCTGGCATGTTGGCATACAGATTGTTGGGCAACACGTGTGACTGCTCTGCTCCTCACTAACGGTGTTGCTTTCTCTGACATGTAGACGAATTGTCTAATTTTATAACACCTTTTATATGGTCTAATTTTAGACAGGCCGTGCAGCTGTTGCGCACAGCGCGTAGCCTGCGCTGCACCAACGTTCTTTTGTGGATCCCCGTAACTCCCTCATTAGCATATTTGAATAGCAAATCAATGGTGTGTCTAGCGCAGTTTTGTGCGGACGGATGCACCGGTCTAACGATATTACGCTAGACAAAAAAAAGTAGATTTCTTGCGTATCTCGTTTTGGGGATGCGGAGTATCGAAACGCATGCGCAAATTTAGACTTATGCCGCGCATCTCCTGTTACGCTGGCGTAATCGCTCTGTGAATCTGGCCCTTTGTTTTTTACATGCAGAAAAACGATTGTGTGTACGTGGCATACTAGTCTTCTCTGGGACGCAAATGTGGAGGTTGAACCCGGGCGCCTGCTGGGTTCTATGTCACAGCTCCGACACCTATGGCGGAAGCTGGCACATGACTGCAAACTAAAATCTAAAAAAGCTCATCGATGACATCCTTTCTCTGCAATCCCAAGGTACCAACGAGCCTCACCCACCAGATGTCGTGGGCCTCGCGCAATCTATTCCACTTCGGACACTTAATGAACCCTAGGTCTCGCACACTGCTGTCATTTGCTGAGCTCCAAGCCAAGCATGACCTTCTCCGACAGGCGTTCTTTAGCTATCTACAGATACACCACTATGCCCAAACGATACACTATCGCTTCCAATTTTCGAAGCCCTCCCCTTTCGCGCGCAAGGGCCTAACTTCGGACATATACTGAATCCTTAATGAGTACTCCACACAGGACCTGGGCAAAGATGCATATATGCTCCGCTGGGAAAGGGAGCTGGGGGAGGTGATCCCAGAGGAGGCGTGGGGGGGCGGTCTGGAGACAGGCGGCCAAGAGCCCCCTGTGAACCCTTTACAAATAGAATACCTATAAGGTTCTTTTCTTTTGGTACCCGACTCCAGACGTACTCCACAGGGTCTATCCCTCTACCACTGACCGCTGCTGGCATTGCCAACTGGCATTGCCAACAAGCCCGTGGCACTCTTTTCCATATATACTGGACCTGCCCTTTGATTGTCTCGTTTTGGACATGGACACAGGAACTTTTGTCCCGTCTCTTTGAGACGCCTATACCCATGACCCCGAAACTTTTCCTCCTGGGCCTATCTCAACCAAAAATAGTCAAACCCAATAAAAAGCTACTTCGACATGTCCTTACAGCAGCGAGGTGCTCGATAGCCCTCCACTGGAAAAAAACAATGCCCCCATCCCAGGAGGCTCTTTATGCCAGGGTTAAGGATGTAGAGTTTATGTAAAAAATGACGGCCAGGATCCAGGACAAATTAGATGACCACTATGATGTCTAGGAGAGGTGGCATTCTCAGGAGGACCCGCCATGAGCCGACGGCGAAGCCATCGAGGTACCTTGATAATCTACCCCATCTATCCTGCCCTCTTTCCTCGCTTTTTATCATTTATTTTTGGATGTTTTGAGAGTACAGTTAAAGGGGTTGTAAAGGTAAACTGTTTTTTTTACCTTAATGCATCCTATGCATTAAGGTAAAAAAACATCTCACAGCACCGGGCATCTCCCCCCCCCGAGTTCCCGTTTTACTTACCTTACCGTTTGAAACTCCCGGGCGCGTCCGTCATCCTCTTTGGTTCCCAGCCTGCCCGTTGATTGGCTAGGCTGGGCGGATTGATAGCAGCGCAGCCATTGGCTGGCGCTGCTGTCAATCACAGCGGATGATGTGGCGCGGAGGGGGGCGGAGCCGAGTGATACAGTCAGCGGCTATGGCCACTGCTGTATCACGGGAGCGCGCTCGCAAAAGCTTTCCACCGTGCGAGCGCCCTCGCATGAAGATGGAAAGCTTTTGCGGGGAGGAGCCCAGACAGCCGCCGAGGGACCCCAGAAGACAGCTTTCCGGGCCATTCTGTGCAAAACGAACTGCACAGTGGAGGTAAGTATAACATGTTTGTTATTTTTTTTATTTTTTTTAAAGTCCTGACTTTAGTGTCGCTTTAACTGTGATATCAATGTTGTAGTGTTCTGTACCGCATAACTTCTCTGACATGACTCCACTGTTAGTGGAGGATGCGGTGCTGGAGACTGTGGGTGCCTGCCCAGGTTTTGCCTGACCTTACAAAGAAATGGCTCCAACGATAAAGCAAAAAGGAGGGGTGATAAAGGGCACCATTGGTGGGTGCCATTAGAAAAAATGAAAGGTTTAGACAAAAGTCTGTTTGCTTTAATTTGTGCCTCAGGTCTTGAATAGAAACTCAAAATCCACTAGACTCTGGTTTGGACAGATATAAGTGAGTTATACCCAAGAATTACAGACCTACAATATAAAACGCCAAATTTCCATGCAAAATAATTGTATCACTTCCAGCATCAAAAATCTTACATAATCATACCACCAGAGAGGTTAATAATAAGCAAGGAGCTTTTACATTTTTTTTTTAAAAGAAGGAACACTATCATCATCCAAATGTTACAAAGAACATTGTAAAAAAAGAAATCAAGGATACAAAACTTCAAAATGTATGACAGATTGCAAAAGATAGTGGGAGAAACCCCCAAAAATTATTCAGTAATATCAATAGTAAAAAGGTCAGGTCTGAGCATTTAGGCCCCTTTCACACGGACGGATAGAATGGTGATTTTAGCTGCGGATTTTACCCAAAATTCATACCAGACCCGTATCCGAGCAGCAGCCCGGTCGGTCAGGAAAGGGGGTGGGGACGAGCGAGCGCCCCCCCTCCTTAACCGTGCCAGGCCGCATGCCCTCAACATGGGGAAGTAGGTGCACCCCAAAGCACCTGTCCCCATGTTGATGAGGACAGGGCCTCTTCCCGACAACCCTGGCCGTTGGTTGTCGGGGTCTGCAGGAGGGGAGCCTATTGGAATCCGGGTGCCTCCTTTAATAAGGGGGCACCCAGATGCCGGCCCCCCACTTTAGGTGAATGAGTATGGGATACATCGCACCCCTACCCATTCACCTGGCAAAAAAAAAAGTAAAAAACAATTAATTAGTCAGCTCTGGGGGCTTCTTCGATGTCTTCACCGCCATCTGGTTCTCTTCCGCCGGGGGGGGGGGGCGCTTTCTTCTTTAGCTCTTTTACAGCGGCCCCGTCCCAGGCCTCTTCGACATCTTCAGCAGGAGGGGGGGGGGGGCCGGTCCTCACTGCCATCTGGTTCTCTTCCGCCGGGGGCCCCGCTCGCTTCTTTAGCTCTTTTACGAGGGGTGATGCCCAGGCTTCTGTCGCCTTCTGTCTTCTTGGTGGTACCGGAGCATTCTGGGACTGTGACGTCATAAGAGGCCTATATAAATCGTTGCGAGCCGTGCACACTGCATTACAGCGGGAGGAAGCAACGTGTCAACATCGGAGAAGAAAAGAAGACAGAGAAGAAGGCAAAAGGCGACAGAAGCCCGCCCCCCCCCCCCCTGTAAAAGATCTATAGATCTATAGAAGAAAGCGCCCCCCCCCCCACGGAAGAGAACCAGACGGTGGTGAAGACATCAGAGAAGCAGGCCCCCCTTGTAGAGCCTGACTAATAAATTACTTTAAAAACCCTGTGTAGTGTGTTTTTTACATTTTGTTTCCGCCAGGTAAATGGGTAGGGGAAAGGAGGCACACGGATTCCGATAAGCTCCCCTCCCGCAGACCCCGACAACCAACGGCCAGGGCTGTCGGGAAGAGGCCCTGTCCTCATCAACATGGGGTCAGGTGCTTTGGGGTTGGGGGGCCACACGGCGCCCCCTGCCAAAAAGCACCTACCCCCCCCCCCATGTTTAGGGCATGCGGCCTGGCACGGTTAAGGAGGGGGTGCTTGCTCGTCCCCACCCCCTTTCCTGACCGGCCAGGCTGCTGCTCGGATACGGGTCTGGTATGGATTTTGGGGAACCTCACGCCGTTTTTTCCGGCGTACAAGGTTCCCCTTAAAATCCATAGCAAACCCAAGGGCCTGGTGTTCTCCTGTAGGGGGAACTCATGCCGTTTTTTTATTTGAAATTTGGCGTTGACTTTCCTCTCAAGATTCATACCAGAGGGCTTGCACGCGATCGGGATGGCTGCTTGATCGCTGAGCTCTGTCAGAAAACCAGGGATTAACGGCAAAACGATCGAATTCAAAGACGACATTGAACGATAAATACCTCACTAATTCCGCGGGGATCGTTCCCGATGTCACAACGAAAGAGAAAGGACCAAAAACAAGCTGATAAAGCCTCTGACGTCGCAGATATGCTGGTCTCAGCTGTGAGGCAAAATCAAAATGGCGCTGGTGTCAATTCTATTCAGCAGGCATCGTCATACACGGATCTCCCAGATGATGGCCAAGACTCCTGGGGAGCTGAACAAAGTACATCACAGACTGTAAACTTCTCCTCACATAGCCCCTCTACACAAAGCCCGGTGAAATCTAAGAGGAGGATTGACACTGAAACGCAGCTTCTAAACTCTGGAATGGCAATGTTACCTCAGGTTCAGGTAGGCCCCTTTGCTGCATCATCAATTGTCAATTACCCTACATCAGGACAACCAGTAGTAGACACGACGATGAAAGAAATGCTTATATCTCTACAAACGTCGCTTATGTCTAACTTTTCACTTATGATGAATAATTTTTCAAACGAGATGAAAGGAATGGGGGACAGGATCCATGTAATTGATAACAAAATGGACGATCAATCTGATACTGTGCATGATCTTATTGACGCATATAAAGAATTGTCAGATGACAATGTAAAGATCAAAACCAAGCTCGCAGACCTCGAGGATCGTTCCAGAAGGAACAATGTTAAATTGAGGGGGGTCCCCGAATCTGTAACCCCGAAAGATTTACCGAAATATGCGGACGATCTGATTGCTAACCTATTGCCGGAATCATCCCAAATCGAACGCATGATAGATCGCATTCACCGCATACCAAAACCCAAACATCTAGACGCTGCTATTCCCAGAGATGTCTTGATGAAAATACATTTTTTTCCTACTAAGGAAAAGCTATTAACCAAAGCTAGAGTCTTGTCATCACTACCTGATCCATATGCAGACATACATCTTTACTCAGATCTTTCGCAATATACCCTGAATTTGAGGAGACAACTAAAGACTGCTACTAAAGCCTTGAACAATCACAATAGTCAATACAAATGGAAACACCCTGCAACGCTGATCATCACCAATAATGGGACTACTACTGTGGTGTCGAACCCCCAGGACGGCCTGCAGCTTCTTCATTCATGGGGTATAATTCCAGATATCTCTCCTGATGACAACAAACTGATGGGAAAACCGCACTTCGGTAATCAAACACGATATGATTACCGCCCGCCAAAAAGACGCTGATCCACATTGAAATATTATTTATCTTCCTTTGATTTATATTCTTTCAATTTACTGTTATCGGCTTATACCCCTGGTATCTGATATGCTGTGTTTGTTTTTTCTTCTTTCTTGAACTTTACACCCCCGTTAGTCGGCTTAGTAATACACCCGACTATTCGTTTTTTTTTTTTCAGTTTTTTTTTTCTCTTTCTTTGTGTTTATTGCTTGGATCATATTGGCTCTTATTGTTCCACGAAGGTGGGATAATAACATATTCCTTCTATTCATTCGCAAGCAAATAATTGCTTTGGTTTATAAGTATTAGAACAGATTTTTGTTTGTTTATTTTGTTTTGTCTATTTTATTTGTTTTACTTAGGTTTAGGTTTCAGTTTGCTTCATTTAGCTTTACCTTTATTTTTATTTTTATTTTCATTTTTATTTTAAATTTTTACTTTTATTCTTAAAGGTGTTACAAAGTCTCTTATAAATATCTTTCTCTCGGTTGTCTATAACCCAGAGACCTTCTATATATTTCATCTACTGTTCTAGTACCGAGAGTCATAATACCTTGTAAGTATTGTATAAAAATCGGTGTCCACAATATCTAGAAATGTCTATTAATTTTCTATACATCAATGCCAATGGCTTAAACCACCCTGCTAAAAGAGCATCATTGTGGAAATTGGCATTGTCTTCTAATTGTGACATTCTATGCATACAGGAGACTCACTTTGTCAGAGATAATGCTCCGATATGCCAACATAGATCTTACCCCCATATTTTCAAAGCGGACTATACTCGCAAACAAAGAGGAGTATGTATTGCCATACGTGACACCCTAGCCTTTACTCTTCTGGACTGTTACTCGGATCCTGAAGGCAGGTTTCTGATTTTAGTATGCACGTTGGACAATGTTCTATATACGCTGGTAAATATATATGCGCCAAATGTTAGACAAATGAAATTCCATAAGTCTACTCTAAACAAAATAAGAGAACTTCAGAAGGGTCTTCTCCTAATTTGTGGGGATTTCAACTTAGTACCAGACATTGTCATGGACTCATCCTCCAATGCTAAGAGATTTTCTTCCCCCTTGTCACCGTTTCTTTTTGAAAATGATTTGTATGATATCTGGAGGTGTTGTAACGCGACTGAAAAGGACTATACATTCCATTCTCCACGTCATAACACTTACTCCAGAATTGATTTATTTATATCTGATAAATGGTTGCTAAAAAATGTACTGGATGCTCGCATTCATACTGCCACTTGGTCGGACCACGCCCCTATTAGTTTAAAAATAAAAAATGCTAATTCTAATCATAGATCTTATTTATGGCGTATAAATAATTATCTTTTACAACAACCTGATAACATTGAATATATCTCTCAAAAATTGACTGAATTTTTTTCAGACAACTTGGGATCGGTGTCCGACCAGGTGGTAGTGTGGAACGCCCATAAAGCTTACATACGGGGACTATTTATACAACTTGGTTCTCAAGCAAAAAAGAAAAGGGAAGCAAACATAGAGGAACTTACCAAAAAATTGAATATCATAGATCAAGAAAGTAAGTCTAACCCGTCAACATCTCTCAAATCCCAGATCTTCAGACTCAGACATGATTTACGTGCTCTACTTCTAGAATTTCATGACCATAAACTTAGAAAGTTGAAGGCAAACTCCTATGTTACTAATAACAAAGCAGGGAAAGTTATGGCAAACCGTATAAAGGGTCATAGACGAAAAACTAAGATATCATACATTTATGACCCTGTTTCTCAAGATAAGATAATTAACCCTCAATCCATAGCTGATGCCTTTAGCTCATATTATGGTAAACTATACAACCTTAATGAGGATAGTGATACTCACCAGCCATCAACTAAAGAAATCCTAGATTTTCTTTCCCATGTTAATTTACCCAAATTATCTGATGACCAACTTAAACAGTTAAATTCTTGTTTTTCTGACGTCGAAATTATAAGCGCCATTAACTCTCTTCCCAAGGCCAAAGCCCCTGGTCCAGACGGATATTCGAATGAATACTTTAAAATATTCCATAAACAGCTTGTACCACATATGAAAGAATTATATAATGCTGCTGCTTCTTTCTCTTCCTTTCCTGATGAAATGCTATCTGCACTCATTATTACTCTCCCTAAACCTGGCAAGGACCCTACTTCTCCCCCAAATTTTCGTCCTATTTCCTTATAGAATGCAGACTTGAAAATCTACTCAAAGATTATAGCCAATAGAATAGTCGACATACTTCCCAAACTAATAAACATGGACCAAACTGGCTTCACCAGGGGTCGTCAAACGTCTGACGCAACCAGACGATTAATTGATGGTATCCACAATGTTGGCATAAACGGAACGCCTTCTCTGCTCCTTTCATTAGATGCAGAGAAGGCGTTTGATAGGGTTAACTGGTCCTATTTGTCACTCACTCTTAAAAAATTTGGCTTTGAGGGTCATATTCTTAAAGCCGTACTTGCCCTCTATTCCAACCCCACAGCACGAGTTTTGAATTCCAACCTTTTATCTAAACCCTTTCGTATCACCAACGGCACCAGACAAGGATGCCCATTGTCCCCCTTAATATTTAATTTAATGATTGAACCTCTAGCGGAACATATTAGATCCAATTCTAAAATAGAAGGCATCACTATAGGATCCGATACCCACAAAATTAGTTTGTTTGCCGACGACATAATTTTAATGTTAACTTCTCCCTCATCCTCCCTACTTGAAGTCCAAAAATGATTGTCTTGGTTTGGTAAAGTATCATTTTATAAGATTAATGAAAGCAAATCGTATGCTCTAGATCAGGGATCTCCAAACTACGGCCCTCCAGCTGCTGTGGAACTACACTTCCCATGAGGCATTGTAAAACTCTGACATTCGTAGACATGACTAGGCATGATGGGAATTGTAGTTCCTGAACACCTGGAGGGCCGTAGTTTGGAGACTCCTGCTCTAGATATTGGAATTGATGCCGTGACAAACAATCTCCTCCAACACCAATTCCCTTATACTTGGGCAGACACTAGCATCCCGTACCTTGGAATTCATTTGACTAGATCCACTAAATCCTTATTTACACATAATTATATTCCTCTTAAAAATAAACTACAATCAGATCTGAAAGATTTAGGAAAACACAAATTTTCTTGGTGGGGCAGATTATCTGCTTTTAAAATGATCCACTTGCCTCAAGTCCTATACTTATTTAGAAGTTTGCCTATTCCAGTCCCTGTGTATTTCTTTAAATCCTTACAATCAATCCTTTCTAACTACATCTGGAAAGGGAAAAAATCTAGATGTGCCCATTATAAATTGATTAAAAATAGAATGTGGGGAGGAGTGGGTTATGTCGATTTTCAAGACTATTTCTATGCCTCAATATTGTCTCAAATGAGAGAATGGTTCCAACCCTCCCCAATGACAAATTGGGGTCTAATTGAATCCTCCTATTGTAATAAACTACCGACCAACCTATGGCTTTTTGATGCACATATGGGAATTAAACTTCCCTCGCACTTACCTCCCACAATGAAAGTATCCATTTCTACATGGCTTAAGATTTTGAATTCTGTGACCTCTCCTGATACAACAATAACGGTAGACATTCCCTTTAAAACACTGCATCTTATAATGTATCACTCATCACTTAGTCTTTGGAGCGAACAAGGCGTGGAATCTATTTGTGACCTTTATGATAAAGGCACGATTAAACCATTCCAAACCATCCAGTCTGAGTTTAATATACCCCAACATTGTAATGCTCATTATAGACAAATAGCAAAACGTTTATGTAAATTGAATACCAAAAACGTTTGCCTACATAAATCAGTCTGGACCTTTCTCTCTACTAGTACTGAACCAAAGAGAAAAGGTATTACCTTTTTTTACAACCTACTTCAGGACAAGAGAATATTTTTTAAAAACCCCATCACATCTACAATGGGAAAAAGACTTGGAGTGTTCTTACACTGATTACCAATGGCACATGGCTTGTAAAATAAACCAATCAACCTCTAAATGTGCATCACTATGGGAACTCTCAGTAAAGATCACTCTGAGGTGGTATTATACTCCAGATGTACTATCTAAATTTAGTCATCAGCAATCTAACCAATGCTGGAGACTGTGCGGAAAGAAAGGGGATTTGCTCCATATTTTATGGAGCTGTCCCATGCTTACTAAATATTGGACAGAAATATTTGGAATAATTTCGGCTTTAACTGGTTCATGGATAGATCCCAACCCTGGTTTAGCTTTACTGTCCTTGGGTATTGATGACATTCCTGCTGTTCTCAGGAATTCTATCAACCATTTACTTGTGGCCGCAAGGCTCTCAATCACTAGAAAATGGAAGGACTCTTGTCCTCCCTCTACTATTGAAGCCATTGATTTGACCAATCTCCACTTCACGTATGAACGTATGATGGCCATTTCAATGAATAATCTTTAGAAAAATTATGTTTCCTGGGCTCCATGGAAAAACTGGTATGAACTTGGGGTGTGGTAGCTCTCGACTGAACCCTTTTCAACATTTCTCTATGTCCTGGTTCATTACATGATACTTTGTATCCGGATGATACTGATTTCTCACGTGTTCTTTAGATTAGATTTTTTTTTATTGAGTTTACTTTGCTAACATTATAACATTATACTCTGACCATTTCTAATACTGATACTTCTCTACATGATAAGTTAATTATCTAATTTATGCTTTGTTTACATACTTTCCATGTTTTACTACTTATATACGACTACTTGATCTATCAGAATTTATGAATGTCACGTACTTCTTACGCTATTTATTGTTACATTATATACTTATACTATGACAATGCTTTGTAACATATATGACTTAATATTTTTAAAAATTCAATAAAAACTATTGAAAGAAAAAAAGATTCATACCAGACACTATGCTTGGTATTGGCAGGGAAACACAACCGCAGCTAAAAGCACTGTAGAAATGCAGCTGATCGCTGTGCCTGGAGTCTTGAATTCCAGCTAAACATGCTTTTAGCTGCGGCAAAACAGCCGTTCGTTTGAAAGGGGCCTAAGACCCTTTACAAAACAATCTAGAGTTGGTGACTGGGGACAAAGAGAAGGCAAATTAAATACCCTTTTCAGCTCTTTGTATACAAAAGAGCATGGGGGAGCTCATGGCCATAATGGGTATGATATTGACACAGCCCCAAATGATACACAATGTCTCAAAAGTGAGAAGGTCCAATTCTCATGCCTCGTACGAATTAATGTTCGCTGCTTCCCAGGGGAATTATGATAATATGAAACTCAAATGGTCCAAATGGTCTGAGTGGTACAGCTCGGTTTATAACAGTTGATGTGTAGAGGGTCTTCCTTTTCCTCAACACTAGCTCCTTTTTTCCTGATTTAAGTGCTGAACAACACTTTAGTGTAATGTTTTGTTTATTTTTTGTTATAATGTTTTGTTTTATTTTATTTCTCTTATTTTTCTTATATATGTCCAATTTTATTGGTCTATTTCTTTCATTTGCATTGCCTACTTACATCGACCACATTTATGTGATCAATATCATTACAGAGCCTGGGCTCAGGTCTCTTGCCTACCTTTGTTCCAATGTCGTTTCTCATGACTTTGAATGTTCTTTTGTATTTGCTTGGAACTTTTGTCTCTAGGTTCGGTGCTGTTGCTCCCCGCCCTGCGGCACAGTTATCTCCCAGTGGGGGTGCTTGGGGGGAGGGACAATGCCCTGGACATTTGTTGGGAAACCGGGCCTTTCAATAACGTTTAAGTTGACCTATGTTTGGTTGCCTTTGGCTGTCATGGCCAATTATGATTATATAGCAGGTTATGTTATAGTCTTTTTCAGTTATTGTTTATCTACTTCTTTCTATGTATGTGCAAAACTTAAAAAAAAACGATTGAAATGAAAAGTGAGAAGGTCTAGAAATATTTAGACCAAATAAATGTGGATGAAAACACCTGGACTAGATGGCATACACCCACAAATTCTAAAATAATTGAGCTCTTTCATTTCAAAGCCATCGTTTCTAATTTTTAGGAACTCTTTACCACTTCAGTCCGGAAAGAAATTTTCCCCTTTCCTGACCAGAGGACTTTTTGTGATTCGGCACTGCGTCGCTTTAACTGACAATTGCGCGGTCATGCGATATTGCACCCAAACAAAATTGTTGTCCGTTTTTCCCATGTCTGTTTTTTGGTGGTATTTGATCACCTCTGCAGTTTTTATTTTTTGCGCTATAAACAAAAAAAAGTGACAATTTTGAAAAAAAAAGCAATATTTTTTAATTTTTGCTATAATAAATATCCCCAGTATATATATATATATATACACACACACACACACACACATATATATATATATATATATATATATATATATATATATATATATATATATATATATATATATTAGGGGTGTTGAAAATGATCACTGCATCGATGCATCGAGATTATACCCTTCCAGGTTCTGCATCCATGCGGTATTAAGCAATAATCAATTGTGAATGACGTAATTGCGGCCCCTCCTACTCCCCCCGCACAGTAATGTCTTTGCTGGAAAGATATGCCGCTGTCCCCTCCTCAACTCACACAATGTAGCCTCGTTGCTGTTCCCACCTACGCTCTCCCCCTCCTCTGGGATTTGTAGCTCTGACTGGACAGTGACACTGGTCATCTCCCCGATGGGCGGTGCCGAGGCGCACGAGGAGCTGAGAGACAGAGACACACAGATCACTGCATGGAGCTGACACTGCAGCTGTTTTAACATCCGTGGGATGAGATATAAAGTTTGCTTCTGGAAACAACAAACGAGCTGTGAGGAGAGGAGGGGGGTGGGAGTGCTCCGGAGGTGAGAGATAAGCCTGTCATGCTTGATACATAGGGGTGAGTGTATAGAGGTGGCACATCCCTCCCCTTTACCTGCTGCAGCTATCCTGTGTGTGTGTACTCTGTGCCTAAGGCCGCGTACACACGATCAAATTTATCTGCTGAAATGGTCCGACGGACCGTTTCAGCAGACATCTCCGATCGTGTGTATGGGCTAGCGGACATGTTTTCCCAGCGGACAAATTTCAAAGCATGCTTTGAAATTTATCCGCCGGAGACATGTCCTTTGGATATGTCTGCTGGTTAGTACACTAACCAGCGGACATAAATCTCTGCGCATGCGTCGAATGAATTTGACGCATGCGTGGAAGTATTTCACTTCCTCGTTTGGTGACGTGGCGGCGTCAACGTCACTGCGTTCCCTGGCCGAGGGGATTTTCATCCGATGGTGTGTGTACACACCGTCGGACGAAAATCCGAAGGAGACATATCCGCTGGAAACAGTCCGTCGGACATGTTTCAGCGGACATGTCCCTCCGTGTGTACGTGGCCTAACACATTGGGGGGCTGCACAAACTCTTTTACTGTCTAATTTCTTCCTGTGATTTCCCTATCATCTCTCCCCTCTGGAACCATCTACTGATCTGCAAGCAGTATATTTCTTGCTGATTGGAATGTCTTCCTTTTTCTATTTGTGCAGTGATGTTGTCCTGTTTACTATGCAAGTTGCTGCCAAAAGACTCAATGGTTAATGTTAAAGTGATACTAAAGGGTATAATTATTTTTTTTTTAAATACAAATCATACTTACCTGCTGATCTTCTGTATAACTTCCGCAGTCTCTGACCATTTCCTGTAGCATGTCCCCAGTCTCTGACCATTTCCTGTAGCATGTCCCCAGTCTCTGACCATTTCCTGTAGCATGTCCCCAGTCTCTGACCATTTCCTGTAGCATGTTTCCAGTCTGACCATTTCCTGTAGCATGTCCCCAGTCTCTGACCATTTCCTGTAGCATGTCCCCAGTCTCTGACCATTTCCTGTAGCATGTCCCCAGTCTCTGACCATCTTGTGTAGCATGTCCCCAGTCACTGACCATCTCCTGTAGCATGCACGCAGTCTCTGACCATCTCCTGTAGCATGCACGCAGTCTCTGACCATCTCCTGTAGCATGCACGCAGTCTCTGACCATCTCCTGTAGCATGCACGCAGTCTCTGACCATCTCCTGTAGCATGCACGCAGTCTCTGACCATCTCCTGTAGCATGCACGCAGTCTCTGACCATCTCCTGTACTATGTCTGCAGTCTCTGATCATCTCCTTTAGTATTTTGGGGGGAGAGCCATGCGCACTTGCGCTGCAATCGTGATGCATCACGGAATCTAGTCGAATCGAATTGTGGACTTGATAATCGTAATCGCATCGTAAGACCGGTGAAGACGCACAGCCCTAATATATATTTTTATATATATGTATTCTTCTACATATTTTTGGTAAAAAAAAAAAGTTATAGCGTCTCCAAAATAGTGGATCATTTTATGGCATTTTTTATTAATTTTTTTTTTAGTAATGGCGGCAATCTGCGATTTTTATTGTGACTGTGACACTATGGTGGACACATTGGACACTTTTGACACATTTTTGGGACCAATGCGATAAGTGCTATAAAAATTCACTGATAATCGATGCCTTAGCCGATACCTGGCGGAGTCAGCGGGCGAAGGGGTGGGTGGCACGTCAATCTGGCAGGGAGTACAGAGTTCAGAGCGCAGCCGCATCATCATTTGGCATCGGCGACCGGAGCCGTCACATTCGGTCGTGATGCTCCGTGTTGCCGTCAGAGATGCCCATCTTGGTAGACCCTGCACTCGGCCACAGTATGCCAGCAGCAGACATCTTGTTACACCCAGCCCATATAGTTTGGGCTGGGTATAACAAGATGGCCGCTGCTGCTTTTATGCGGCCGAGTGCAAGGAGTACCAGGATAGGCGTTGCAGGCAGCCTTCCCTAATTGCATTTTAGTGCCCTCCAGCCGTCAGTGCCACCTGCCAGTGCCCTCCAGCCATCAGTGCCACCTGCCAGTGCCCTCCAGCCGTCAGTGCCACCTGCCAGTGCCCTCCAGCGGTCAGTGCCACCTGCCAGTGCTAAACAGCAGTGCCAGTCAGCCATCAGTGCTGCACATCAGTGCCACCTAATCCCATCAGTGCTGCAGATCAGTGCCACCTAATCTCTAATGTGCTTTGAGAAACTGTCACATGACTTTAAAAAAAAATTATCGGTATCGGCGAGTACTTGAAAAAAAAGTAGGGCATATGAGGGCAATTGACAGAAGGGAGGGGCCAGGAGCTCCAGCCATGGACCCGAGAACAGGAGGATCTGGGCTGCTCTTTGCAAAACACCTGCACAGAGCCGGTAAGTATAACATGTTTATAAAGTCTCAGTTTTTTTCTATTAAAATAACAAATCACTTCAAGTCTACAGGTCTGGAAAAATCTGTTTGTAAATGGATAGAAAACTGGCTAAGAGACCACATTCAGAATGTATTGGTTAATGGTTCATACTCTGAATGGTCCAAGTTTATCAGTGGTGTACCCCAAGGTTCAGTTTTGGGACTCTTACTTTTTAATATATTTATAAATTATACAGGGGCAGGGATTATAAGTACCATTTCGTTGGGCGACTATGTGGCAGATGAGGTTTTATGTTGATAAATGTAAAGTTATGCACTTGGGGTTAAGAATATCCATGCATCATACATACTAGCAGGAAGTACAACTGGGGGAATCAATGGTGGAGAAGGACCTGGGTGTTTTGGCAGTTCATAAGCTTAATAGCCAATAGAATGCAATGCCAAGCTGCGGTTTCCAAAGCAAGCAAAGTAATTTATTGTATTAAGCAAGGTATAGACTCCAGGAGAGAAATATATAATTTTGCCCCTGTTCAAATCATTAGTATGACCATCTGGAACATGCAGTTCAGTTTTGGGCACAAAAGGATATCAGGGAACTGGAGAAAGTGCAGAGAAGAGCAACCAAACTGATGAGTCATGGAGGAGCTCAGCTATGAGGAAAGATTAGAGGAACTGAATTTATTCTCTCTTGAGAATATCAAGGGGGATATGATCAACATTTATACATAAATGATATAGTGAAATTGTTGTTCAAGTGAAACAACTAGTATACCTAAACAACTAGTATAACTAAAGTGGTGATGAGATGTCTCTTCCAGGCAAGAAAATTGATATCACAGAGATGGCAAGCAGAGAAGGCCCCCTCAGTAAGAGATTTGGCAAGAATAGTTACGGAAACGACATGAAGGGAAAAAGTAGTCTATACAAAGAGAATGAACTTCAAGGAATTTAAAAACAATGTGGAAACCCTGGTTGGAGAGGATGTGATACCCTATGTAAGGTATAGTGAAGGAGCTATATAAAAGACCCCATAGAAATAAATAAAAGGAATAGGGCAAGGTTAAAAACATATACTAGGATATAAAACGGGGGGTTAAGGGGGGGGGGGCATAAGTAAAGGGATAGGGTGACAAAAGAGATAATATAAAAAGGTATAAAAGTCTCTTTTCCGGTATATATCTATCTATCCATCTATCTATCTATATATATGCATTTTGATATACAGTACAGATCAAAAGTTTGTTGGCCCTTTTGCCTTCACTCTGCGGTCCAGCTCACCCCAAACCATCTCGATTGGGTTCAGGTCCGGTGACTGTGGAGGTCAGGTCATCTGGCGCAGCACCCCATCACTCTCCTTCTTGGTCAAATAGCCCTTACACAGCCTGGAGGTGTCATTGTCCTGTTGAAAAATAAATGATGGTCCAACTAAACGCAAACCGGATGGAATAGCATGCCGCTGCAAGATGCTGTGGTAGCCATACTGGTTCAGTATGCCTTCAATTTTGAATAAATCCCCAACAGTGTCACCAGCAAAGCACCCCCACACCATCACACCTCCTCCTCCATGCTTCACGGTGGGAACCAGGCATGTAGAGTCCATCCGTTCACCTTTTCTGCGTCGCACAAAGACACGGTGGTTGGAACCAAAGATCTCAAGTTTGGACTCATCAGACCAAAGCACAGATTTCCACTGGTCTAATGTCCATTCCTTGTGTTCTTTAGCACAAACAAGTCTCTGCTGCTTGTTGCCTTTCTTTAGCAGTGGTTTCCTAACAGATATTCTACAACAGTTGTTCTAGAGATGTGTCTGCTGCAAAAGGTGGCTACTTTGAAGAACCTAGAATATGACATATTTTCAGTTGTTTCACACTTTTTTTTGTATGTATAATACCACATGTGTTAATTCATAGTTTTGATGCCTTCAGTGTAAATCTTCAATTTTCATAGTCATGAAAACTCTTTGAATGAGAAGGTGTGTCCAATCTTTTGGTCTGTACTGTATGTATGTATGTATGTATGTATGTATGTATGTATGTATGTATGTATGTATATATATATATATATATATATATATATATATATATATATATATATATTTATATATATATATATATATATATTTATATATATATATATTACCACTTCCCGCCCGCACGGCAGCTTTTTACATCTTTATACAGCCTCTGGCCTCCAGGCCACTGGGGGCACGCCCGCCGCATCAGTCAGTTGCCGATGTGCGTGCCTTGCGGCCACGTTGTCTGCCGGGCACCCGCGATCGGTGGTCACAGAGACAGGGACATGGAGCTCTGTGTGTAAACACGGAGCTCCACGTCCTGTCAGGAAGAGGAGACTGATGGTGTGTCCCTTGTATATAGGGACAACCATCGGTCACCTCCCCCAGTCATCCCCCTCCACACACAGAAAGAATCACTAATAAGGGCACACATTAACCCCTTCCTCGCCCCCTAGTGTTAACCCCTGCCCTGCCAGTCACATTTATACAGTAATCAATGCATATTTATATCATTGTTCGCTGTAAAAATGTGAATGGTCCCAAAAATGTATCAAAAGTGTCCGATGTGTCCGCCGCAATATCGCAGTCCTGACAAAAATCGCAGATCGCCGCCATTACTAGTAAAAAAAAAATAATAATAATAAAAAAAAATATCATAATTAGGGTTGAGCGAACCCGAACCGGACTTTTAGAATTTATTGTAAGTTCGGGTTCGAGTTCGGTGTTCGGCAATGTAATGGCATGCTGCAGGGAAGCCAATCAACATTTGTTTAACTCGTGTGACCTAGAAGCCATCACAGCCATGCCTACTAATGGCATGGCTGTGATTGGCCAGTGCAGCATGTGACCCAGCCTCTATATACAGTGGGGATCGAGAGTTTGGGCACCCCAGGTAAAAATTTGTATAAATGTGCAAAACGAAGCCAGGGAAACATGGAAAAATGTCCAAAAGGCATCAAATTACATATTAGATATTCTTATGATATGTCAAAAAAGTTAGATTTTATTTCCATCATTTACACTTTCAAAATTACAGAAAACAAAAAAAATGGCGTCTGCAAAAGTTTGGGCACCCTGCAGAGTTAATATGTTTTACTGCCCCCTTTGGCAAGTATCACAGCTTGTAAATGCTTTTTGTAGCCAGCCAAGAGTCTTTCAATTCTTGTTTGCGGTATCTTTGCCCATTCTTCCTTACAAAAGTCTTCCAGTTCTTTGAGATTTCTGGGCTGTCTGTCACGCACTGCTATTTTAAGGTCTATCTATAGATTTTTGAATATGTTGAGGTCAGGAGATTGTGAAGGCCATGGCAAAACTTCAGTTTACGCCTCTTGATGTAATCTCCCGTGGATTTTTGAGGTGTGTTTAAAATCATTATCCATTTGTAGAAGCCATCCTCTAACTTCAGCTTTTTCACAGATGGCATCAAGTTACCATCCACAATTTGCTTAAATTTTTATAGAATCCATTTTTCCTTATACTTGTAAAATGTTCCCTGTACCACTGGCTGCAATACAACCCCAAAGAATGATTGATCCACCCCCATGCTTGGATAGAGGTTCTTTTCTTTAAATTCTGTGCCCTTTCTTCTCCAAACTTATCTTTGCTCATTCCGGCCAAAAAGTTATATTTATCATACATCACGGGACACAGAGCAGCATAGTAATGACTATGTGGGTTATAGAGCCTACCTTCAGGTGATGGACACTGGCACTCAAAGACAGGAAGTTCCCTCCCTATATAACCCCTCCCACACCGGGAGTACCTCTGTTTTTTCACCAGTGTCTTAGGTGTTGGTCACGTTCAGAAAAGCTTTGCTTATGGGTCCTTTAGGACTAGAGCAGGCTAGGAATACTGATCCGTTAAAGATGCTTCATAGCCAAAGTGAACGGTACACAGGCTTTGGAAGGAAGAACGAGGTTTGGCTTATAATGCTTCTCTTTGGAGAGCTGGACTCTGGGCTCCAGTACTTTGGTCAATTCCAAGGCTGAAAGTTTTCTGCTGCCAGGGTGCTATATAGGTCCAGGGGAGTGGTGTTCCTGTCCATTGACCCCGGTCTCTCACAATGCCCATGGTGAGGGGTGAAGATTGGGCCTGTATTATGCTTCCATGCATGGGCAATTATGACCACTATGTCTACTGTAGACAGGATGGCTTCTAAATACCCATATAGATACATCCCCTTACTGATTCCTATGCTACTAGGTTGTATGTAAGAGAAACCATTACTTGTATGTCTTCCCTTCTTCAGCCTGGGTTAAATTTCTGAGTCCCCGCAGCGCTGTGCTCCCCCTGCCTGGGGGCTGCGGCCCCCTCTCCTCCTGCTGTCCTCCGTCGGCCCGGGAGTGCGTGTGCGCGTGCACTCGGGTCCGTGCTCGTGTGCCCGTGTGCGGTCTGGTACTGCGATCAGGGGGCAGTGGGGGGGACGGACTTCATCGGACGCCCACCCAGGTACAAGCAGCCACACTTTAAAAGGCTGGTAAATCCAAACAGTAGGTGGGACACAGTCTGTATACTGCAGACGGATGTGCTAGAGCTCTTGGAGCGTTGACTGGTGTAGGACTCAGCAAGGCAGTAGCTCTCCAAAGTACAGGCTCAGTTTAACCCTGAACACACTGTTCCTCAGCAGTTTGTATTGGAATCAGTTGTTGTAGCTCCAGCAACAGTGACCTGCTATTTCCTGTTTAAATCTGTCCAGCTACAGGGAGGCATCACTGACTCAGGGGTTTAACCCTTGGAGTGGTCTTTTCCTCTGTTTTTCCTGGAGTAGTGGGTTGCCCTATAGCATACCTTGCAGTATGGCTCCTAAGGGGTCGGGGACTGCTAAGAACGCTAAAAATACAAAAAAGCAAAAATGTCTCCTTATCGGGCTCGGAGGATCTTGGGCAGACCTCTACGGTGCCGTACTCCCCTGAAACACCAGAGTTTGGTCCTCAGGTTGAGCCATTGGGTTTACTGGGTACTGCAGCCGGTCCCACTCATGCACCCCCTGTCTATGTGACAGAGGAGGTATTGGCTTCCACCCTAGGGGGGTTGGAACAGAGGTTGACGGCTTTAATTGCTGCCGCTTTGCCCGAAAGGAAACAGGCTAGGTCCCCCTCTCCAGGTGTTCAGTTCCCAGGCAGGGAGGATTTTTCCCTAGAGGAAGCTGTGTTTATGGGGGACCAAGCAGGAGAGGACCTAGGGGGGTCAGATTCTGAGGAATCAACCTTAGAGGAACCTTTTTCGGCTTCTCAGGCAGAGAGGCTTTGGATCCAGTCCTTGGCGGATATGGTGCGCTCGGCTTTCAAATTGCCCCGGCCGGAACCGGCAGTGAGCGCAGTGTCCTCTTTGGGTTCCTTAAAGGCTCCACAGTCTAATTCAGTTTTTCCTATCCATTCTCTGTTAGAGGATCTGATGTATCAGGACTGGGTTTACTCAGACAGGATCTTTGTTCCCCCTAAGAGATTTTCGGTCCTCTACCCAATGGAAGAGAAGTTCACAAGGAAGTGGTCTATTCCCGCGGTAGATGCGGCTGTTTCATGTGTTAATAAAAGCCTTACTTGCCCTGTTGATAATGTCCAAATGTTTAAGGACTCTGCCAACAAGCGGTTGAAGACTTTGCTGAAAGCATCTTTTACCACGGCAGGGGCAGTGATTCAGCTGGCTATAGCGGCTATTGGCATTAAAAGATCAGGCAAAGCAGGTTCTAAGGGATATTCCTGCCCAGCAGGCTCAGGAGTTGGCTGACCTACCAAGAGCCCTGTGCTTTGCCGTCGATGCCATCAAAGACTCTATCCAGCAGGCTTCTCATCTCTCGCTATCTTTAGTTCATATGCGGAGACTCCTATGGCTGAAAAATGTGTCTGCCGAGACCCCTTGCAAAAAGCTCTTGGCAGGTTTTCCTATTCATGGCGAAAGGTTGTTTGAAGAAGATCTGGATAAATATATTCAGAAGATCTCAAGTGGGAAAAGTACCCTTTTGCGGTTAAGAGCATCCAGGGTCCCACGTTTAAACGTCCTACTTCTCCAGCCCTGGGGACCTCGGCCTCCAGGCAGTATTGACGGCCTCCAGGTCGACCGGGCTTGGGGAATAAGCCACAGGGTCAGGCTCCAGATAACAGGAGACCCTGGAGCCGTAAACCGGGCAAGCCGGCCCCAAAGGCGCCTCTATGAAGGGGCGCCCCCACTCTCTTGGGTGGGGGGGGGAAGGCTCCGGTTCTTCGCAGAGGTCTGGCAGGAGAAGGTTCCCGACAAATGAGTCCTCTCCACAGTCTCTTCAGGTTACCAACTGGAGTTTTGGGGGTTCCCCCCTCCTCGCTTTCTTATTTCAAACATGCCAAAGGACCTGGGAAAGAGGGATTCTCTCTTGGCAGCCTTGGATCGACTCCTGTCTCAGGGGGTAATCGTAGAGGTGCCAGTTCAAGAACAGGGGCAGGGTTACTATTCAAACCTTTTCATTATCCCAAAGCCAAATGACGACGTCAGGCCAATATTAGACCTGAAGGGCCTGAATGGGTATTTAAACATCCAGACTTTTCAGATGGATTCCATCCGGTCCGTAGCCGCCACTTTACAGGGCGAAGATTTCCTGGCATCTATCGACATAAAGGATGCATACACCCACGTTCCGATATTTCCAGGTCATCACAAATACCTACAAATTTCGGTAGGCCAGCGCCATTTCCAATTCGTGGCCCTCCCCTTCAGGTTGGCCACGGCTCCCAGAGTCTTCACAAAGATCTTGGCACCCCTGTTGGCCAATTTAAGAGCCTGGGGGATCTCAGTGATAGCGTATTTAGACGATCTATTGTTGATAGATCATTCGGCCCTCAGCTTGAAGCGAGCAGTTTGCGTGATGGTACAGTATCTCCAGTCACTCGGCTGGATCATAAACGAGGACAAGTCGGCCTTACAGCCAACAAAACGTCTGGAATATCTCGGCATGTTCGATACGGAACACAACTTCTTGCCTCAACCAAAGATCAACTCTATAAGGAGTATTAATTCGGTCGGTCCTGTGCAAGGAAAGACCATCCATTCGTCTCTGTATGCGACTATTGGGGAAACTGGTGGCCGCGTTCGAGGCAGTACCGTACGCTCAATTCCATTCAAGGAAATTGCAGGCAGCCATCCTTTCTGCCTGGAACAGAAAGTCTCCAACGTTGGACTACCCCATGTCTCTCTCTCTCTCCTCTAGTCAGGCAGAGTCTCTGTTGGTGGTTGACCCCCCGGAACCTGCATAAGGGGAGATCCTTCAGCCCAGTCTCTTGGAAGATAGTGACGACGGACGCCAGCCTGACGGGCTGGGGAGCAGTGCTAGGGAACCTGACCCAGCAGGGAAGGTGGTCGGTTGTGCAAAGGTCTCTGCCCCTTAATTTGCTGGAGATCTGGGCAGTTCGGCTAGCCCTAAGGGCATGGACAGCGGAGCTGCGGGGGTTCCCAGTCAGGATACAGTCAGACAACGACACAGCGGTGGCATACATAAACCACCAGGGGGGCACAAGGAGCCGGCCGGCCCAAAAAGAGGCCGATCAGGTCCTCATATGGGCAGAAGCGCATGTGCCCTGCATTTCGGCGGTATTTATCCCCGAGGTATCCCGAGAAATTTGCAGGAAGTGGGGTTCTCCAGATGTCGATCTTATGGCATCCAGGTTCAATGCCAAACTAGACAGATTTGTGTCCCGAACAAGAGACCCGTTGGCGTGCCAGACCGATGCTCTGGTGTGCCCATGAACTCGGTTCTCCCTGATGTACGTTTTCCCCCCTGTGCGTCTGTTGCCCCAGCTCCTTCGCAGGATCTGGGTGGAACGCAATTCGGTGATTCTGGTAGCCCCAGCCTGGCCCTGGGAGGTATTGGTATACGCTAATCGTAAAGATGACGGTGGGGAATCCTTGGACCCTTCCGCTCCGTCCAGACCTACTTTCTCAGGGCCTGGTATTCCACCCTTTCTTACAGTCGCTAAGTTTGACGACCTGGTTACTGAATCCTATATCTTAAGGAGAGGGCTCTCCAACCCTGTGATCGCCACTCTAATGCCAAAAAGCCTGTATCTAGGTTAATCTATTACAGGGTCTGGAGGACTTATGTAGCCTGGTGTGAAGCCAGGAGGTGGCACCCTCGTAAATTCATTATTGGCAGAATTCTAGAGTTTCTTCAACTCTGTGTGGACATGAAACTAGCCGTCAGCACCATTAAAGGGCAGATTTTGGCTTTGTCAGTTTTATTTTAGAGCCCATTAGCTACCCATTCTCTTGTCAAGGCCTTTCTGCATGGGGTCTTACGAATTAATCCCCCGGTTAGGACTCCCTTGTGTCCCTGGGACCTAAACTTGGTCCTTTCGGCTCTACAGAAGCAGCCCTTTGAACCATTGGGGGAGATTCCCTCAGTCTTACTGACTAGGAAACGGATGTTCCTGGTGGCCATGTCTTCGGCCAGAAGAGTTTCAGAGTTGGCTGCACTTTCTTGTCGGGAGCCATACTTGGTTATTTACAAGGATAGGGTCGTTTTACGGCCTCATCCATCTTTCCTCCCGAAGGTGGTATCAGGTTTTCACCTGAACCAGGATCTTATTCTTCCACCCTTTTTTCCAAATCCGTGTTCTAGGGAAGAAAGGTTACTACATCCCTTGGATGTGGTAAGGGCAGTCAAGGTCTATCTGAAGGCTTCTACCCAGATCCGAAAGACTGATGTCTTGTTTGTCCTGCCAGAGGGACCTAGGAAGGGCCAGGCAACGTCAAAGGCCACTATTTCTAGGTGGATTTGGCAGACAATAGCGCAGGCCTACAGATTAAAGGTGAAGGATCCCCCGGTATCAGTAAAGGCTCACTCCACCAGGGCAGTAGGCGCTTCTTGGGCGGTGCATCATCAGGTCTCCATGACTCTAGTCTGTAGGGCGGCGACCTGGTCGTCAGTCCACACATTTACAAAATTTTACCAGTTGGATGTTAGAAGGCGCGGACATGGCCTTTGGGCATGCGGTTCTGCGGGCTGCAGTATAAGTCCTTGAGTCTGGTGGCACCTATATATATTTTGTTTGCTTCCTGCCCCCCCCCCTCATTTTGGCATTGCTGTAGGACATTCCACATAGTCATTACTATGCTGCTCTGTATACCGTGATGTACGATAAAGAAAAGGGGATTTTTATTAACAGCTTACCTGTAAAATCCTTTTCTTGGTGTACATCACGGGACACAGAGCTCCCGCCCTTCTTTTGGGGAATATTGGGATCTGTATTGCTTGCTACAAAACTGAGGTACTCCTGGTGTGGGAGGGGTTATATAGGGAGTAAACTTCCTGTCTTTGAGTGCCAGTGTCCATCACCTGAAGGTAGTCTCTATAACCCACAGTCATTACTATGCTGCTCTGTGTCCCGTGATGTACTCCAAGAAAAGGATTTTACAGGTAAGCCGTTAATAAAAATCCCCTTTTTACCTCATCGGTCCACAGAACTTGTTTCCAAAATGCATCAGGCTTGTCTATATGTTCATTTGCAAAGTTCAAACGCTGATTTTTGTGGTGAGGACGTAGAAGAGGTTATCTTCCGATGACTCTTCCATGAAGACCATATTTGTACAAGCATCTCTTTATAGTGGAATAGTGTACCACAACTCCAGTGTCTGCCAGATCTTTCTAGAGGGATCGTGCAGTCAAACGTGGGTTTTGAATTGCTTTTGTCACAATCCTGCGAGCTGTTCTGTCTGATATTTTTCTTGGTCTTCCAGATCTTGCTTTAACTTCCACTGTTCCGGATGACTGCCATTTCTTAATTACATTCCGAACAGAGGATATTGACATCTGAAATGACTGCCATTTCTTAATTACATTCCGAACAGAGGATATTGACATCTTCTTATAGCCTTCTCCAGCTTTGTGAGCGTCAACTATTTTCAGTTTCAGTTTTCTAGACAACTGCTTAGAAGAACCCATGGTGCGGATTGTGGGGCAAGGTCAGATGAGTCTGGGCATTTAAAATCTTTGAGATTGACATCACCTGGTCTTCCCAGAGGATGATTGAGAACAATCCATGACACTGGCAGGTCTCAGCTTTGCAAAGGGGGCAGTGCATTCTATAAATTCTGCAGGGTGCCCAAACTTTTGCAGACACCTTTTTTTTTTGTTTTCTGTCATTTTGAAAGTGTAAATGATGGAAATAAAAAGTTTTTTTGACATATTATAAGAATGTCTAATCTGTAATTTGATGCCTTTTGGAGATTTTTCAATCTTTTCTTGGCTTCATTATGTACATTAGTACAAATTTTTACCTGGGGTACACAAATTTTTGATCCCCACTGTAAGCTAGAGGCACATAGCACAGCACGTCACTCTGCTTTAGATAGGGTAGGGAAAGGCTGGCGCTGCTGTTGCTGCTCGGAGGGAGAGAATTAGATAGGAGTCAGACTCAGTCCTGCTTCAGAAATCAAATTACTCAGCGATCTAAATAGAACAGCAAGTCACTCTGCTTTAGATACATTAGGGAAAGGTTGCTGCTGTTGTTTTTAGGGAGAGAAATAGATAGGAGTCAGTCCTGCTTCAGAAATCAAATTACACCAGCACTGCATATGTTACTGTGAGATACACCCTTTAGATACTTTTCTTCTAATATGCTATTCAAAAAACATCCATTTAGGGCAACAAAAAAAATAAAAATTACAGTGTTTTCACCATATCTGTACGTGTGAGATAAACACTTTAGATACTGTTCTTCTATTGTGCTATTCAAAAAAAACACCCATTTAGGGCAAGATCCTACATATGAGAAATATGAGAACGTCAAATAAGGGACGTGGCCCAGGTCGTGGTGCTGCTGGTGAAGCTCCTGTTGCAGGGAGAGGATGTGGTCGATTTGTGCCAGCTACACGCACAAGTTAAACACCTTCCTCAGGTGCGAGTAGGCAAAAGAGCCTGGAGCAGTATTTGGTCGGGCCTAATCCGGCTCTACGAATGTTGAGGCCAGGAACAATACAGGCAATAGTAGATTGGGTTGCCGACAGTGCCTCCAATTCCTTCACATTGTCTTCCAACCAGTCTTGTGTTGAAAGATCAGAGTTAGCACCTGCAGCCGATGTCCATCAGTCTTTCACCTCACCCCCTTTCAAATCAGCCAAGCAGTCTGAACCCCAAAACATGCAGCAGTCTCTTCTGCTTTTTGATGTTAGCAGGGTTTCCCAGGGCCATCTACCTAGCCCTGCCCCAGAAGTGGAAGAGATTGAGTGCACCGATGTCCAACCACTTATGTTTCAAGATGAGTACATGGGAGGACCATCACAGCAGGTTTCGGATGATGAAGAAACACAGCTGCTGCTTTCGCAATTGTGCAGACCAACAAGGAGGGCAGGGGGTGAAGACTGGGTGGAAGATGATGTGGAGGACGATGAGGTCCTGGACCCCACATGAAATCAACTCCATGCAGATGACCTGTGTAGTTCGGAGGAAGAGGCGGTGGTTGCAAAGAGCCACCAGCACAGCAGAAGGAGCAGGGTGCAAAAGCGGAGCGTCCATCCCCTAGACAGTACGCCTGCTACTGCCCAACACAGAAAGGGACCGAGCGCACCAAAGCCAGGTCCAAGGACTTCCCTAGCATGGCAGTTCTTCACACAATGTGCTGATGACAAGACACAAGTGGTTTGCACGCTGTTCTCAACCTGAGCACAACCTGCATGACTAGGCATCTAAGTGAAAAGCACGAGCTGCAGTGGAGAAGACACCTCAAAAAGCAAGAAAGGTCTCTGGCTCCTCCTGCTTCCTCTTCTGCTTCAGTCTCGGCCTTTTCATCCACCTCTGTAGTGACAGTGGCACCTACCACCCCGCAAACAGAGGATCTGCCAGCAACACTACCACCTGGGTCACTAAACATCTCCAAATGTCACATGGAAGCGTTCAGCTCTCTATCTCCCAAACACTGGAGGGAAGAGGTACCCCCCTCCCCACCCGCGATCCCTGGCCCTGAATACAAGCATTTCAAAATTCCTGGCCTTTGAAACGCTGTTATTCCGTCTGGTGAAGACGCAGAGTTTTAAAAGCCTGATGGCATTGGCTGTCCCACAGTACATCATGCCCAGCCGCCACTACTTTTCCAGGTGAGCTATCCCTTCCCTGCACAACCAAGTGGGGGACAAAATCAGGTGTGCACTGCGCAACGCCATCTGTGGCAAGGTCTACCCAACTACGGATACGTGGACCAGTAAGCACGGTCGGGGACGTTATATCTCCCTAATAGCACACTGGGTAAATGCAGTGGCGGCTGGGCCTGAGGCGGATAGCAGTTTGGCGCATGTCTTTCCACCACCGAGGATTGCAGGGCATTTCAGTTTGCCTCCTGTTGCTAACTCCTCCTACTGCGCTTCCTCATCCTCTACCGCCTCCTCATCCGGTCAGCGTAACACATTCACCACCAACTTCAGCACAGCCATGGGTAAATGACAGCAGGCAGTTTTGAAATGTTCCTGTTTGGGGGAAAAAACCCACACCGCGCAGGAGTTGTGGAGGGACATGGAACAACAGACCGATGAGTGGTTGGCGGCAGTGAGCCTCTAGCTGGGCCTGGTGGTGTGCGATAATGGGCGAAATCTCATAGCAGCTCTGGGCCTAGCCGGCTTGACGCACATCCCTTGCCTGGTGCATGTGCTGAATTTGGTGGTGCAGAGGTTCCTTAAAAATTACCCAGATATGCCACAGCTGCTGCAGAAAATGCGGGCCGTCTGTGCGCACTTTCGGCGTTCTCACCCTGCTGCTGCTCGCCTGTCAGCGTTGCAGCTTAACTTCGGCCTTCCAGCTCACCGCCTCATATGTGACGTGCCCACAAGGTGGAACTCCACCTTGCACATGCTGGCCAGACTGTGCGAGCATCAGCAGGCAATAGTGGAGTATCAGCTGCAGCACGCATGCGTGAGTCGCTCTGCGGAACAGAGCCACTTCACCACCAATAACTGGGCCTCCATGCAAGACCTGTGTGCATTGTTGCGCTGTTTCGAGTACGCCACCAAACGTGGCCAGTGCCGATGACGCCGTTCTCAGCGTTACTATCCCAGTTCTATGCTTCCTTGCTTCGGGCAATGATGGAAGAGGATGTGGCACAGGAGGAGGAGGAGGAGGAGGAATCTGGATCATTTCCAAGGATTTCAGGGCAGTCATTCACAAGTGGCTCCGATGGTGGGTTCCTGCACCAACAAAATGCCAGGTACACAATTGTCCAGCAAGGGCATAGTTCTGGAGGATGACAAGGTGGAGGATGAGGAGGAGGAGATGGAGGAGATGGAGGAGGAGAAACCATGTTCACAGCAGGGTGGCACCTAGACCAGCTCATGGCCATCACTAATGCGTGGCTGGGGGGATACAAGTGGACACAGACGATACACCTCCCACAGAGGACAGCTTTTTGTTGCCTCTGGGCAGCCTGGCACACATGAGCGATTACATGCTGCAGTGTCTCCGAAACTACCGCCAAGTTGCCCACATTTTAACAGGTGCTGATTACTGGGTGGTCACGCTGCTGGATCCCCGTTACAAGGACAATGTACCGTCCTTAATTCCCTCACTGGAGTGAGATCGTAAGATGCGCGAGTACAAGCGCACGCTGGTAGACGCGCTGCTGGCACAAGTCTAAGGCAGAGGAGGAGGAAGAGTTCGCCAACCCAGCCGGGGCACCGCCAGCACCTCAGAAGGCAGGGTTAGCATAGCCGAAATGTGGAAAAGCTTTGTCAGCACGCCACAACAACCAGCACTACCAGCTGATATGGAACGTCTTAGCAGGAGGCAGCATTTCACCAACATGGTGGAGCAGTATGTGTGCACATGCCTACGCGTACTGAATGACATGTCTGCCCCCTTAAACTTCTGGGCCTCCAAATTGGGCACATGGCCTTAGCTTGCCCTTTACGCCTTGGAGGTGCTGGCCTGCAGCCAGTGTATTATCTGAACGTGTATTTAGCACGGCAGGGGGCGTTGCCACAGACAAGCGCAGCCGCCTGTTTAGAGCCAATGTGGACAAGCTCAAGTTCATTAAAATGAACCAGGCATGGATCCCACAGGACTTGTCTGTACCTTGTGTAGAATAGACACGTATACCGGCCTTACCCAGCCATTCTAGTATTTTTGATCTTTCTCACTCTTTTGGGGTGTACCCCAATTTAAAAAATAAATACATTAAAAACAAAAACCTGTGTTGGCTACCTCGTCCTCCACCGCCGCTTCCACCTACACCGCCACATCCACCGCCACCTCAACCTCCTACTCCATATGGACCTCGTCCTCCTAGGTCAAGATTATTATTTTTTTATTTTTATGTATTTTGTTATTTTAAGTTATTTCCCTATCCACATTTGTTTGCAGAGTACTTGCCATGCTCTTACCAACATTTTGCTGCCATTTGCAGCCCTCTAGCCCTTTCCATTACTTTTTTAGAGACATTTTAGTACTCAAAAGTTTTGGTCCCCATTGACTTCAATGGGGTTCGGGTTCGGGGTCATTCGGGTCACGTTCGGGTCCCGAACCTGGGCTTTTTTTCGAAGTTCGGCCAAACCCGTCGAACCCGAACAACTAGGTGTCCGCTCAACCCTAGTCATCATTCTATCCCCCATTTTGTAGACGCTATAATGTTTGCGCAAACCAATCACTATATGCTTATTGCGATTTTTATTTTTACCAAAAACATGTAGAAGAATACGTATCGGACTAAACTGAGAAAAAAAAAAATTTTCTTTTTTTTATTGGATATTTATTATAGCAAAAAAAATTTTTTTTTTTTTTAATTTACGCTCTATTTTTGTTTATAGCGCAATAAAAAACCCACAGATATGATCAAATACCACCAAAATAAAGCTATATTTGTGGGGGAAAAAAAACTACATTTTGTTTGGGAGCCACGTCGCACGACTGCGCAATTGACAGTTTTAGCGTGACAGTGCTAAAAGCTGAAATTTCATCTGAGCAGGAAGGGGGTATATGTGCCCAGAAAGCAAGTGGTTAAAGTATGTCGAAAATAAAGATTATATATATATATACATAGTAATCTGTCAGGGAAGGTTCCATACGCGGATGACACTGCCTGATATTTGGCATGCAGTACTGTGGCCCACCAGCAGGTGTCTCCTGGCAGTCTGGAACTGCCAGGGAAGCTTTCCTTTGGTGGTGGTATTATCTGATCTTTGGGCCGCAGTACTGGCATCACCCAGCAGGTGGTTCTTGGCAGCATAGGGCCGTCATCTCCTCCAATCTGGCATCACCCGAATCTGATTGCAGGAAATGTATATTAATAACCGGCAGACACACTCATACTTTGCCTTGGTATCTTTCCTTGCGCCCTGACCCTGAGAAGCTCTGTATCTGTACCTGATCATGTTCCTGTTTGTTACCTGAACACTGAGCCTTGTACCTGTACCCGTCCCTCCTGTGATTCATCCATCCTCTCCTTGTCCTGTTATGTTTTCCCTTTTCCCTGTTTATGATTCCGTTTTTCCTCATTACTTGTATATATTTGTCTGTTACTGTTATTTTTGGTTTCTGTTCCGTATTGGTTGCTGTGTACTGTGTGGTATTGGAGATGGTTGTATTTATATTATTTCACTTATCTTTAACCACTACAGATCCGCGCTATCGTCAAAAGACGTCTGCAGCGCGGACCTGAAGTGCCGGGAGGACATCTTTGGAGCGGGTAAACATTGTGCAGTCGTATTGCTGGGAAGCCGATGCGTGTGCCTGGCTGCCGCGATGTTCGCCGGGTACACACGATCGGCGGTGACAGCAGGGATGTGGAGCTCTGTGTGTAAACACAGAGCTCCACGTGCTGTCAGGGAGAGAGGAGACCTCCCCCAGTTACCCCCCCCTCCCACCACACAGTTAGAACACACCCAGGGAATACCTTTAACCCCTTCCTCACCCCCTAGTGTTAACCCCTTCCCTGCCAGTTATTTATACAGTAATTAGTGCATTTTTATAGCACTGTTGCTGTATAAATGTTTTATTTTTTGTGCTATAAAACAGAAAAAGACAGAAAATTTTGGAAAAAACACAATATTTTTTACTTTTGATTTGATCATTTCTGCGATTTTTATTTTTTGTGCTATAAACAGAAAAAGACAGAAAATTTTGGAAAAAGGGGCGTGGCTTGGACATGGCCGAGTGAGGCAGCTTTCTTTCAGAGCTCCCGGCCCTCCCGTCCAATACCCCGCAAAACATCATCTATAAATGGTATGCAATCCGCAAAAAGACACAGAACCAGAGCAGCAACCCGAGGTACCCCCTCCGGACAGAACCAGGGGGCTCTTCATCGCTACACACCAGAAAACAGTGACCTCCTCCCCGAGGACCACCTGGCCTGGGAAGACATCCCGGGAGATACCCCACAACACCCAGACCTGGACACCATGTCGTCCTCACAGGACCAAGACATTCGGGCCCTGTTACAGGCCTTACCTACCAGGATGGACATTGAAGCGCTGATCCTTCGCCTGGAGGAGACACACAGAAGAGACATTCAGGAGGTGAGAGGCGAAGTCTCCGGCCTAGCCGACAGGATTACTTCGGGTGAAGAAGCAGTCACCACCCTGGAACAACGGGTGACGGCGCTCGAACACTCCCGAGATCAACATAGAGACACCGCCATTGCCCTGCAACTACACTTGGAGGACATTGAAGACAGGAGCCGCAGGCAGAACTTGCGGCTTCGTGGACTCCCCGAGGACACAGAGACGGAGGCACTAGGAGACGCGGTCCGCGAGATATTCCGCACGGTGTTGGAAGACGGAGACGCGGACATCCTGCTCGACAGAGTCCACAGGGCCTTGGGACCACGCTCAGAAGACCCAGACAGACCCCGGGACGTTGTGGTTAGATTCCACCGCTGCACGCAGAAGGAAAACGTTCTCCGCCGAGCATGGGACCACAGTGACGTGACGTTTGCGGGGAAGGCCGTGCGGATCCTTCCGGACCTGTCGAGGGCAACGCTGCGACGGAGGGCAATGCTGAGACCAGTGCTGGACCTCGCCAAGCAACAGGGACTCACATACCGGTGGGGTTATCCACTCTCGGTTACATTCCGCAGAGATGCCGAAGCTTTCACCCTCCAGACCGCCCACGATCTACCGGCCCTGTTTCGCTTTATGGGAGTCCCCCCGATACAGGTGCCGGACTGGCTACAAATCCTGCCACGCCAGGTGGGACGCTCGGGTCGAGCCACCCTGCGGGGTCCCCCCCCCACCACGCCAACAGAGAGGCAGACGGAGACGCAGGGCCGCTTCCGGAGGAGAACACCGTGAGTAGGCCCCTGGGGCCATCCAACTGTAGCTGCACTACCCACCACCGATGATGTACCCCGTGCCACCCTTCTACCCGTATGCCACCTCACTTGACTCGACCGCCCCCCCCCGCTGAACCTCGGGGAGGTGGTACCAGCTGACACCTTTTTTGATTTTTTTTCTTTTTCTTTTTTTTTTTTTCTTTTGAGACACTTGCCCCCCCCCCCCTGCTCCCTGCTCCCCGACCCCTGTCACTGCCCCGCGACCCATTGTTAAGAGCCTACTTACATAACATTGATTGGGGACCCGGACCTGCTGAGACACAGAGCCAACCTCTCCCCCCTCCCCCTGCAGACTGAAGGGAACTATATCCGGAGATCTGGCAAGATGCGACCAACAGCTGTTCCCGAACCCATCGTAGGCCTCTCTAGACTTGCAGGCGGACTCTTCCAGATACCTGGGACCAGGTACCACTTGTAACTGAACTGCTCTGGGGAGGTTGCGGTGACACTGGGTTGATGGAGATATCGGGGGGGACCCGGGAGGCGGGGGGGAAATTCCAAATTGACCACCCGAGGATCCCCCGCCCTATTTGTTATCAGACCCCCGGGCTGGATGCTGCTTAGCGGCGAGGTTTTGGGGGGATACCACGGTGCCGAACCGGAGCTGGGGGGGCAGCCACTTTAACCCTGGGGTTCGAACTGGAGTGTTGGGGAGAGACGGGGGCTGGGGGGGACGAGCCCTGGCCGACACGCCGACATGGCGGGGGGGGGGGGGAGAGTGGGGTGTTACACCTACATATAAGGGTTATCTGGTCACCTGCGAGATGAAAGGCATGGGGATCACTGCTCCGACTACGAGGGATGAGGTAGTGTTAGCTATACTTTTGTAACCCTGTTCCATGCCCTGATAAGCACTTATGTAAAACGTATAGATTATAAGAAATGTTTTCACTGTTTGATATGTGTTGCTGCTAATGGTTTGCTAACAGCCCCCCAGGGGGGCGAATGACATCATTGTTCCGGTGCTACCGCTCTGACTACAGCACTATTTGATTGCGGGGGTGGATGGGGGGGTTCGGGGGCTCTCTCCCCGGCCCTGCCCAAACACCAACCCACCTAGGCCTGCGCTCAGTTCCCGGGATTAACCCGTAGAGCGCCTTAGCCAGATTTGGCTTCTGTTAGCTTTTTTCTAAACCGCACACCCTAGTGCGGACTAATCTACTCTCTCACTCCCTAACCCCCCTCCTTGCTATCTAGCTGCTCTCGCCCCACCCCCGCCCTTCTTGCACTTCCCCCTCCCCCCCCCCCTCCGGGACTCGCGACCATGGACACTCTCACAATAATTTCCTTAAATGTGAAAGGCCTAAACACCCCTGAAAAGAGGAGGATGTTACTGAATGACATGCGCCGTATGAAGGCAGATGTAATATATCTCCAGGAAACTCATTTTAAAGAAAATAACCTCCCATTGCTGAAAAACAAGTATTACCCGACTGTTTACCACTCAACGTACACGGAAGCGAAATCTAGGGGGGTCTCTATTCTCATATCGGCCAGGGTTCCCTGGACACACATTGACTCTCGGACAGACACGGGGGGACGTTTTCTTTTTTTGAAGGGTAGCATCGGGGGGGAGAAGGTGACTTTTGCCAACCTCTACGCACCCAACGCCCGCCAGGACGTGTTCATACAACGACACCTTACTCAAATCCCACGATTCTCAGAGGGCCAATTGATAATAGGCGGCGATCTAAACATCCCCCTTGCACCCCATGAGGACACCTCCACAGGTACGTCCTCGTCCTCACGAGACATGCGAAAACGGATATACACTTCACTTCACGCGTCACAGGTGATTGATGTTTGGCGGCTCTTCCACTCGGGAGAGAGAGACTACACTTTTTTCTCGAAGCCGCATCAAGCCTACTCGCGCATTGACTACTTCCTGATCCCCCATAGATGCTTACAGGCAGTGGAGGATACCACCATCGGATCCATCACTTCGTCTGACCATGCCCCGATCACCTTGCGCTACGCTCTCTTAGACATTCACACGATACCACGCACACCCTGGAGACTGAATGAAAGCCTGCTAAGAGACCCAGAGGTCCTCGCAGATGTAGGCACCGAACTGGGACACTATTTCGCCACCAACAGCACTCCTGACAGCGATCCCGGCACTGTGTGGGAGGCTCATAAAGCAGTGATCCGCGGAGTGCTAATTAAGCACGGTTCGCGATTAAAAAAACTGAGAACTGAAAGACTAAACCTCTGCCTACAGAAGTTACAGACACTGGAAGCAGCCCACAAATTGTCACCCACTAGGCAGATAGGGATAGAACTCGAAGAGACCCGGGTCCGCGTGACGGAACTTATGCAATTCAAAGCCAAGGCGGCCTTGCAGATATGTCGCAGGAAAATTTATGAGTCAGGGAACAAGTGCGGTAAATGGCTGGCCCAGACACTGAGGGAACAGAGACATGCAACATACATTCCACATGTCACCTCACACACAGGCCAAAAGATCTCCCTCCCACAACACATAGCCCGAGAATTCCAATCATTCTACACCTCCCTCTACAACCTGCCTGAAACGCGGCCGAACCGGGACACTGCGCCGGACTATATTGCCTCCTCTTCTATGCCTGTGCTCCCCCCGGAGCCAGAGAAATACTGGATGAACCTATAATGATCCCGGAAATCCAGTCAGCTCTCGGTAGCACTAAACCTGGGAAGGCCCCGGGACGGGCTTACCATCCTTTATTATAGGACTCTATTACCGAATCTGGGCAAACATATGGCCAACCTATACAACAACCTTAGCACAGGGAAAACTTTTCACCCCTCCACCACACAAGCTCACATCTCAGTAATCCCAAAGGCAGACAAAGACCCCTCCCAGTGTGGTAGCTACCGCCCTATTTCCCTCCTAAATGTCGACCTGAAAATCTTCACCAAAATAATAGCCGCGAGATTGCAAACACACATGACACACTTGGTTCACTGGGACCAGGTGGGATTTGTCCCAACCAGAGAGGCTAGGGACAACACCATTAATTCTCCCTCAGACGACCTCTTATTCTCCCTCACCAACCCCACAGTGTCACTTCCCAACCTGATGCGAGAATTTGGTAAATATGGACAACTGTCCAACCTTAAAATAAATTTCAATAAATCGGTGGCGATGGGTGTGAACATACCACAGCCCCAACTCGTCCAATTCCGGGACAGTTTTAACTTAAAATGGACCGACACAGCCTTGAAATACCTAGGTACAATGATCCCTCCCAAATTTTCTCATCTCTACCAACTTAATTTCCCCCCTCTGCTGAAGGAGGTACAAAAACTCCTAGACCACTGGGGCAGAGGTCTCCATTCGTGGTTCGGCCGCTGCAACATACTCAAAATGTCAGTGTTGCCCAAATTCCTCTACCTACTCCAGGCCCTCCCAGTACAAATCCCATCTGACTACTTCAAACAAATCCAGACGACCTTCATAAAATTTCTTTGGGCGGGGAAGAGGCCTCGCATACAAAGGAAAATTCTCTCACTCCCAAAACGTTACGGGGGCCTGGCAATGCCGGACATCCGTTCCTATCACTATTCGGTACACCTTAACAGACTCCTGGATTGGTGTAGGCACAAGGACACCAAGCTATGGCCAAACTTGGAGCAAGATCAGACTGGGATACTGCTCCAAGGGACTCCATGGTGCTATGCGGACCTCCCCCCGGACCTAAAACGACACCCCCTGATAGGGACGACTGCTAAGATCTGCGCGCAATTGACATCTAAAGGGCCCCTCTTCTCCCGACACTCGGGCCTACGCCCCATATTGGGAAACCCTCGATTCGATCCGGGCATTAGCGACAAACGATTTCAGACACTCAGAGAGAAGGGACTATGTCTGGCCACCCATTTCAGCAGTGGGAGAGGGTGGAGAACGAATGACGAATTGTTAGACCCTGACGGACTATACCAACTGGACTTTTTGAGGACTGCACAACTGAGACACTATCTCACACAACAGACTCCCCCGACACCGGACTCAGGCCTCACAACGCCTCTAGAGGCACTATGCACAGACACAGGGATACTGCCACACGCTCTTTCACAGGTGTACAATATGCTTGTTACTCCGACTGGTGACTTCCACCCCCCAAACTTTGTTAAATGGGAAAGAGACCTAGACTGCCACCTTAATGCCAGCCAACGTCAATCTATCATCACATTCACACACAAGTCATCCTTATGTTCCAAAACACAGGAAACTAATTACAAAATTCTTATGCGATGGTACAGGACTCCGGACCTCCTACATAAATTCTTCCCCGACACTGCTGACACTTGCTGGAGATGCCAAAAAGAGAAAGGCACACTACTTCACATTTTCTGGGCCTGCCCGGCATTACAGAAATACTGGGGAGAGGTCCACGACATAGTGCAGAAATTTACAGATCGCCAGGTACCTGACAAACCAGAATATTTTCTACTACACGCCACAAACATCCCGACCCGCGCATACAAAAAGTCGGTCATTAGACACCTACTGGACGCAGCCAAGGCCTGCATTCCACTTTTGTGGAAGTCCCAGCAACCCCCAACCATTGCCATGTGGCTAAGGAAGGTCGAGGAAATTAACCTAATGGAAGACCTGGTCCTTTCGAGCCAAGACAGGAATGAGACCTACACAGAGACGTGGCAACTCTGGAACCACTTTAAATATTCACCAGAAGGCAGAGCCCTCAGAGGAGAAACCTAACCACGTCGCACAAACTCAGTGGACGGGGAGTTGGGGGTGCCCTTGACACCCCCCCTCTCCGATCAGACATGGCTCATTATAGAACGAATGTAAACCTTGACATGGTCGTGGGTCCCCCCCCCCCTTTCCCTCCCTCAACACACCATGTCCTAACCCCACCTCTCAACTCTCCCACTCCTGGAGGCCCAACTCTAGATTCCCCACCTAATATCCCCCATTTCAAAAGGGGATAGCCTTTTTCTCTCTATCCTATCTCTCCACCTAGTTCTCACCCTCTATTTCTTATATAAAAAAGGAAAACACAGGATGCCGGACCCATCCGACCGTCGCAACCCCGACCCCTCGGATGGGGCGGCACAAGCCCCCACCAGTTTAGCCAATTATAGAAGTGAAACATCAGAAAGTGGGAGATGAGACATTTTATTTCGCTTATCACTGGGTCACACGCCCACAGTTTAGGGCACTCTGAAATGTTATCCGGTAACAGTAACTCAAAGTTTCCTGTATTTAATGATTGTGTGCCCTGCGTGGCACAACACAGTGATGTTCTGTTACCCTGTTTTCGGTTCGTTGGGACCGGTTTCCTGTTATAAATAAACAATTAAAAAAAAAAAAAAATGTTTTCCCTCAGTTTAGGCTGATACGTATTCTTCTACATATTTTTGTTCAAAAAAAATCGCAATAAGCGTTTGTTTGGTTTGTGCAAAAGTTATAGCGCCTACAAAATGGGGGATAGAATTATGATTTATTTTTTTATTTAAATGGGAATGGTCCCAAAATTGTGTCAAAAGTGTCCGATATGTCCGCCGCAATATCGCAGGCTTGACAAAAAAAAAAAAAAAAAACGCAGATCACCGCCATTACTAGTAAAAAATAAATCATAATTCTATCCCCCATTTTGTAGGCGCTATAACTTTTGCACAAACCAATCAAACGCTTATTGCGATTTTTTTGAACAAAAATATGTAGAAGAATACGTATAAGCCTAAACTAAGGGAAAACATTTTTTTTTTTTTTAATTGTGATATTATAACAAAAAGTAAAAAATGTGTTTTTTTCCAAAATTTTCTGTCTTTTTCTGTTTATAGCACAAAAAATAAAAATCGCAGAAATGATCAAATACCACCAGAAGACAGCTCTATTTGTGGGGAAAAAATTATAAAAATATAATTTGGGTACAGTGTTGAATGACCACGCAACTGTCATTCAAAATGCGTCAGCGCTAAAATCTTAAAATTGGTCTGGGCACGAAGGGGGTTTAAGTGCCCAGTAATGAAGTGGTTAATAAATCATATTTCACTTACACAAGTTTGGGTTTCCTCTGTTGCAGTCCACACAGTTCTGGTCTTATCTGATACGTGACATAATCAGCGCATATTTATAGCACTGATCGCTCTGTAAATGTGGGAAAAAGGTATGCCGCTCTAGGAAGGGTGTCTGAAAATATAGCTCTCCTCAGAGTAGGAACAGCAGGTGCAGGCTAAGCATAAGCAATTGGATGAGGAGAAAATTCTGGACAGCCGCACGCAAAATAAAGGAAGTAATAATGCAAAAAATATAAGCCACAGCAAACAATTGGATACCGGAGCTGCCGCGTTGCACACTTTCAAAAGTGCTTATTCATAGCTGAGCTATCAGCTATGAATAAGCACTTTTGAAAGTGTGAAATGCGTCTTATCTTTGTAGATGCTATAACTTTTGCGCAAACCAATCAATATACGCTTATTGCAATTTTCTTACCAGAAACATTTAGAAGAAGAATACATATCGACCTAAACGGAGGACAAACATTTTTATATGATTTTTTAAAATTGGGATATTTACTATAGCAAAAAGTAAAAGATATATATTATTTTTTTAAATTGACACTTTTTTTAGTTTATACCGCAAAAAAATAAAAACCATTCAACTTTGTTTTGTTTGGTTACAACATTGCACGACCGCGCAATTGTCAGTTAAAATGACACAAAAAATGGCCTGGTTATTGAGCAGCCAAATCTTCTGGGGGTGAAGTGGTTAAAGGACTGGATTATTTCCTAAATGTACATAATTTAACTGGATAGTAACATTTATAGGTAAAGTTGATCCAAGGAATATCCGATTTTTTTCCCCTGCTGAAGAAAATTGGATCATGCTTTGTTGGAGTTTTTTGCCTTCCTCTGTATCAACTGTGGGTATAGGATTGTGTATATGGGATTGTAAATGTTATTCTTATTTTTTCCCTTGTGCCTTTTTTCAATCTATGTTAGTATGTAACAAACGCAAACAGGTTATGGCTGGCGCTGAAGCAGCTATGGGCACAGGTCTTATTCTTGCAGGAGACACACTTCAAACACCTCAGTTCCCAAAGTCCTACTTTCATTCCCCCCCCCCCCCCCCCCCCCCCAATGGTATCTGAGTAATTCCACGAAACAAGTCCATCAGCACAGCTATTGCTATCAGCAAGAGCTGTCCATTCCAGCCCACTGACAATTACTCTGGGCCAATATGTTTCTAAAAGGCTCCATTAGGGGCCAAATGTACACAGTCACAAAACTTTCCGCCCTCAATTTCCAACAGCTTTCTTTTGTTGATTCAGTTTTAGACCGCCTAGCTGATTACCCGCTATTCGGCTGCCGCTGTACATAATCACAGTGGCATAGGGCGGTCGTAAAGTGCTTAATGGTTTTTAATGCTTGGACTCGTGAAGAAAGCCCCCCTCCTTCATTTATAGGTGTTATAATATATATTCCAGCACCGTCTCACCATGAATGGGACGAGTGGATGAATGAAAGGTCCGCCAACCTTATTTACTAAGGGAAGTTATAGAACAGTTTTTAAGAATGGAAGAAGGGCAGAAAGGGCTGACATGGTCAGCCCTCTTGACAAGATCCTATGACAGCTCCAGCAGCTGTATTGTGGAAGGGGGCAGAAAGCAGTAGATTTTAACTATAACACCAGCTACCAGCACAAGTGACACTTGTTACTGAATGTAATTATTCCGATTTAAAAAGAAAATGTAATTAAACCTTGGACAGTGTTTTAACCTCTTGAAGGCAACAGTATCATTTAAAATGTCTATAGCCCCTTTCACACTGGGGCGGTGGCTGCGTCGGCGCTCTATTTTTAGCGGCACTTAATCGTCAATTTTGGGTCACTTTTAACACCCGCTAGCGGGCGAAAAAGGGTTAAAACACCCGCAAAGCACTGCGGTGTCCATTCATTTCAATGGGCAGGACTGGTGGAGGAGCCGTATAAACACCACTCCAAAAATGCTGCTAGCAGGACTTTTTTTACCGTCCTGCTACCACACCACTCCAGTGCGATAGCCCCTGGAGGCTTTCAAATTGGAGAGACAGCAACGGCTCTTTCAGGGGGCTATTTTTAGCGTTATAGTGCCTGCAAAGTGCCTTAGTGTAAAAGGGGTCTAAGAATTTGTCTAAGACCCCTTTCACACTGAGGCGCTAGAACACTAAAAATAGCGCCTGTAAAGTGTCCTGAAAGAGCCGCTGCTCTCTTTCCAGTGTGAAAGCCCAGAGGGCGGTGCGCTAGCAGGACGATAACAAAAAAAGTCCTGCTAGCTGCATCTTTGGAGAGGTGAATGAGTGGTGTGTATATCGCTCTTCCACCGCTCCTGCCCATTGAAATTAATAGGCACCGCAGCTATACCGCCGGCAAAGCACTGCTGCAGCGGCACTTTGCGGATGGTTTTAACCCTTTTCCGGTTCTGATAGCAGGGGTTAAAAAGGCCGAATACTCCTGCAAATACAACGGCAAAGCGCCGCCAAAATTAGCGGTGCTGTACTGCTGATGCCCCAGTGTGAAAAGGACCTTATTGTATGATATAGAAAATACAGCGATGTGTTTTGGAACAGTAAAATAAAGTGTGTCAAAACACATGATCTTGTGGCATTTACTGTATATTTTAGTTTATTGGTAAGATTTCGACTGTAACCTGAATATACAGCATGGAAGTACTAGCTAGTAAGGAAACAACATTTTCCTCTCCCACCATCTGGGCATATAAAAACAGCCCTTAAAAAAAAAATAAGAAAATAAACATGATGTATATGAGCAAAAATGTAAAAGCGGAGTTTTTAAAAGACATGCTGAAAGACCAACTTTATTCTTATGACTCTAAAACGTTTATAAGTTTATCATGCATAGGTTTATGGCAAGAGTATTATTTTATTTACCTACACTCCTTTTGCTAGGATCAAGAAATTCCAATGGATATGTCTGTCCAAAGCCTGGGACCCTTATATCAACTCCCTCTGGTGAAGCTGAAGTTTTGGTTGTGGTGTTATAGACCAACCTGAAAAGAATGTAAGATATACAGTACACAATCTCTTAAAAATAAGCAGCAAAATATTCACAGGGTCATATATCTGCAGCATACCAGTTATGGACTACAGAAAAAAAAAAGCTTGTAGATGAAACACAATGAGAATAGAAAGATGCTTAATGCACTGTAAGAAATGTTATAAATGCAATCAATGAACCATGTCTCCGAAAAAGTTACCAAGAGAGGATAATTGCAACAAGCCACATAAGAGCCGGTTCACACTGGGGCGACTTGGGATCCGACTTGAAGTCGTCTCAAGTCGTCCCAAGTCGTGCTGTGCAGAAAAGCAATGTAAGTGAATGGGAGCGGTGTTAATACACACTACTCATGTCGCTCCGACTTCAGAAAAGGTTCCTGTACTACTTCAATCAGACTTCTAGGCGATTTGTACCCATTGATTTCAATGGAAGTCGCTTTCAAGTCTGATCACTGTTTTAATTGAAGCTACTTTCCAGCAAGATAACATACATTTATCAGGCAAACCCCTCCCTCCCCCTCCCTCCCTCTCCCAGAGCCGATTGTTGTTTTATTGGCCACTGGAATGTCTCCTGACCTGAAAAGGACTTCAAGTCGTGTTGTAAATCACCCCAGATCGCCCTGTGGTTCATGCTCATGTCGTGTTGAAGTTGTTTCTGAAAGTCGTGCTGGAAGTCGTGTCGCCCCAGTGTGAACCGACTCTCAAGCTTATGGGTCCTTACACACGGAGCGGTCCGTTTTTCGGTCCGCTCCGTGTGTCCGTCAGCTCAGCGGGGGGTCTCCGCTGAGCTGTCGGGTGGACGGGGCGGTCCCCGCACACTGTGCAGGGACCGCCCCGTCTCTCCTCCGCTCTCCCCTATGGGGAGTCGGATGGAAACGGACCGTCTGTCCGTTTGCATCCGATCCGTTTGGCCGGACGGAAGAAAAATAGGACATTCTTCCGTCCGCAAAAACGGATGCGGATCGAGCGGACGTTAGCGGATGCATCATCCGCTAATGGATCCGCTCCCATAGGGACCCATTACAAGTCCGTAAACGGACTTGTAATGAGCGGACCGTTCATCCGCTAGTGTTAAAGGGCCCTTACTAGTAGCGAACTACCAAACATCAATATTTAAAGGAAATTGACCTTTGGGAACATGTTATGTTTCACCCGTTTGTAGGGTGGAACATGTAACATGCTCCCACTGCTGCAACCTCTCCAAACTGAGTTTTGTCCCTGTGACAGCGCTGTGGTAGTTCAATGAATCTTCCTGTCAGTGGGAAACTGCCATATCTCTCCAAAAAGAGGACCTGTCATGGCCAACGCTGCATTGACCTGCTTTGCGTTGAAATGAAACATGTATGCATTTTAACGCAAGGCAGGTCAAAGCAGCATTGTAATGTGAACAGGACAATTATTTTTTATGTGTCTATGCTAGAGCTGCACAATTCTGGATAAAAGTGAGAAGCACTATTTTTTGCTTAGAATAAAAATCACGATTCTCTGTAACATAATTTTCACATTATACAAAAAATTGGGCTAACTTTACTGTTTTTTTTGGTTTGTTTTTTCATTTTTCCCCCCAAAATGCATTTGAAAGACCGCTGTGCAAATACAGGGTGACATAAAATATTGAAACAAACGCAAATTTATTCACTAGGGTCTTATATATATATATATATACATATATATACACACATATACATATACATACATACCACACACACACACAGGCGATACTCGAAAAATGTGAATATCGTGCAAAAGTTAATTTCACTAATGCAACTTAAAATGTGAAACTAATATATGAGATGGACTCATTACACGCAAAGCAAGATAGTTCAAGCCGTGATTTGTCATAATTGTGATGATTATGGCTTACAGCTCATTAAAACCCCAAATCCACAATCTCAGAATATTACATGCAATCAATAAAACAAGGATTGTACATAGAACAATATCGGACCTCTGAAAAGTACAAGCATGCATATGTACTCAGTACTTGGTTTTGGCCCATTTTGCAGCAATTACTGCCTCGCTGTGGCGTAGCATGGAAGCTATCAGCCTGTGGAACTGCTGAGGGTGTTATGGAAGCAGGGCCGGCCTTTGGGGTGTGCGAGCTGTGCGGCTGCACAGGGCGCCATGAGCAACAGGGGCGCCGTGAGGCCATCACAGCTCGCAGAATGTGAGTAACCCCCCCTCCTCTTTCTCCGTCACTCCCCTCCTCTCTCTCTCTCTGTCACCCCCCTCCTCTCTCTCCCTCTCACCCCCTCTCCTGCCTCCTCCCCCCTTTATCTCACCTCCCTCCTCCCACCTCTTAACCTCCTCAGGGGATGGGGGCCCCACGAGGTAGGCTGTATGGGGCCCCAATTATTGCTGACAGCCACCCTATGAGTGAGTGTACCAGTTTGGACTTTGTGTATGTTTAGATGACCAGGGGGCAAGGGGTGAAGATGGGGGGGGGGGGGGGTCGCCACAGGATTAGCTCGCACAGGGCGCCTGAACACCCAAGGCCGGCCCTGTATGGAAGACCAGGATGCTTTAATAGCGGCCTTCAGCTTTTCTACATTGTTCGGTCTCATGTCTCTCATCTTTCTCTTGGCAATGCCCCATAGATTCTCTATGAGGTTCAGGTCAGGTGTGTTTGCTGGCCAATAAAGCACAGTAATCCCATAGTTATTGAACCAGGTTTTGGTGCTTTTGGCAGTGTGGACAGGTGCCAATCTCCTGGTAGGCGGCTGCTGTGACCCTTAATGAACAACAGTGGACCAACACCAGCAGATGACATGGCCCCCCATAAATCAACACAGACTGTGTAAACTTCACACTGGACTTCAAGCATCTTGCAGTGTGTGCCTCTCTATTCTTCCTCCCTACTCTGGGTCCTTGATTTCCAAATGAGATGCAAAAGTTGCTCTCATCAGACAAGAGGACTTTGGACCACTGATCAACAGACCAGGACTGTTTTTCTTTAGCCCAAGTAAGACGCTTCTGATGTTTGTTGTTCAGAACATTTGAAGCCCATGTGGATTATCTGTCTGTGTGTGGTCGCTCTTGATGCACTGACTCCAGCCTCCGTCCACGCCTTTTGAAAGTCCCCAACACTTTTGATTGGCCTTTTCCTGACAATCCTCTCCAGGCTGCGGTCATCCCTTCTGCGTGTGCACCTTTTCTTCCACACTTTTCACTTCCACATAACTTTCTATTAATGTGCTTTGATTTAGCACTTTGGGAACATCCAACTTCTGTTGCAATTAACTTTTGAGTCTTTCCCTCCTTATGGAGGGTGTCAGTGATGGTTTTCTGCACAACTGTCAGGTCAGCAGTCTTTCCCATGATTGGAATTCCTACTGAACAAGACTGAGAGACCATTTAAAGGCTCAGAATCCCTTTGCAGGCTTAATTAGCTGATTAGAGTGGGACACTTTGAGCCTAGAATATTGCACCTTTTCACAATATTCAAATTTTCTGAGATTGTGAATTTGGGGTTTTCATGAGCTGTAAGCCATAATCATCACAATTATGTCTAGAGTATTGCATGATCACCGATTCTAATCACTGATTGGAGCAGCATTATTGATTCATGCCGTTTACCTCCAGTGTATCTATTAATGAGTGGTTGTGAGATACTAGCCCACCTGGCTCTCTGTAGCAGTACTTCTGCACGTTATCCTGGTCACCCAGACCAGCGGACTCCTCAACTTAGACGGCCTCCCTTCAGCGTCTATAGCTCTGCCTCTTGCAGTTACCAATGTTCTGGCTGTCTCCTACAGCCTCTCTGATTTCTGGAGACCTCCTGTCTCTTACTGTGGAGCTGTCTTCAACTGGGAGCCATGAGATCTTCCTACATTCTCATTATAAAGGGCTGTGCTCACCTGAGCACACACCCTGCTGGTAATGAACAAAGCCTGGATACAGGGTTGGAGATTCCGTCCCACCCCAGACACTGTGGAATCTCTGAACTAAAGAGCCCCATGACAGATTACCAAAACCTGGAGAAAGCTGCAAAAGCAGTCTTCTCCAGTCCACAGCTATGCTCTGTAGTTTTGCACATCGCGAATGTGCATACCCTGTGTCCACTTTACCGTGACAGTAGCTCCTACTGTTACAAAATTATTTATATAAATATATATATATATATATATATATATATATATATATATGTGTGTGTGTGTGTGTGTATGCATGTATGTATGTATGAGAGATAGATATATATATATATATATATATATATATATATATATATATATATATATATATATATATATATATATATAGAGATATACACACACACATATATACACACACACACACACGGAAATAAAAAGTATGTGAACCCTTTTGGAATAATATGGATTTCTGCACAAATTGGTCATAAAATGTGATCTGATCTTCATCTAAGTCGCAACAATAGACAATCACAGTCTGCTTAAACTAATAACACACAAATAATTAAATGTTACCATGTTTTTATAGAACACACCATGTAAACATTCACAGTGCAGATGAAAAAAGTATGTGAACCCTTGGATTTAATAACTGGTTGAACCTCCTTTGGCAGCAATAACTTCAACCAAACGTTTCCTGTAGTTGCAGATTAGACGTGCACAACGGTCAGGAGTGATTCTTGTCCATTCCTCTTTACTGAGCGGTTTCAGTTCAGGAATATTCTTGGAATGTCTGGTGTGAATCGCTTTCTTGAGGTCATGCCACAGCATTTCAATCGGGTTGAGGTCAGGACTCTGACTGGGCCACTCCAGGAGGAGTATTTTCTTCTGTTTAAGCCATTATGTTGTTTATTTACTTCTATGCTTTGGGTCGTTGTCCTGTTGCAACACCCATCTTCTATTGAGCTTCAGATGGTGGACAGATGGCCTTAAGTTCTCCTGCAAAATGTCTTGATAATCTTGGGACTTAGTTTTTCCTTTGAGGATAGCAATCGGTCCAGGTCCTGACGCAGCAAAGCAGCCCCAAACCATGATGCCCCACCACCATACTTCACAGTTGGGATGAGGTTTTGATGTTGGTGCGCTGTGCCTCTTTTTCTCCATACATAGTGTTGTGTGTTTCTTCCAAACAACTCAACTTCGGTTTCATCTGTCCACAGAATATTTTTCCAGTACTGCTGTGGAACATCCAGGTGCTCTTGTGCAAACTGTAAACGTGCAGCAATGTTTTTTTTTAGACAGCAGTGGCTTCCTCTGTGGTATCCTCCCATGAAATATATTCTTGTTTAGTGTTTTACGTATCGTAGATTCGCTAAGAGGGATGTTAGCATATGCCAGAGACTTTTATAAGCCTTTAGCTGACACTCTAGGATTCTTCTTCAACTCATTGCGAAGTCTGCGCTGTGCTCTTGCAGTCATCTTTACAGGATGGCCACTCCTAGGGGGAGTAGCAGCAGTGCTGAACTTTCTCCATTCATAGACAATTTGTCTTATCATGGACTGATGAACAGCAAGGGTTTTGGAGATACTTTTATAACCCTTTCCAGCTTTATGCAAGTTAACAATTCTTAATAGTAGGTCTTCTGAGAGCTCTTTTGTGTGAGGCATCATTCACATCAGGCAATGCTTCTTGTGAAAAGCAAACCAAGAGCTGGTGTGTGTTTTTTATATGGCAGAGCAGCTGTAACCAACACCTCCCATCTCATCTCATTGATTGGAGTGAAGTGTCAGGCAACAGGAGTCCAATTAGCTCTTGGAGATGTCATTAGTCTAGGGGTTCATATACTTTTTCCACATGCACTGTGAATGTTTACATGGTGTGTTCAATAAAAACATGGTAACATTTAATTATTTGTGTGTTATTAGTTTAAGCAGACTGATTGTCTATTGTTGTGACTTAGATGAAGATCAGATCACATTTTATGACCAATTTGTGCAGAAATACATATTCCAAAAGGGTTCACATACTTTTTATTTACGTGTATATATATATATATATATATATATATATACACACACACACACACACACACACACACACAGTACAGACCAAAAGTTTGCACACACCTTCTCATTCAAAGAGTTTGCTTTATTTTCATGACTATGAAAAGTGTAGATTCACACTGAAGGCATCAAAACTATGAATTAACACATTGGAATTATATACATAACAAAAAAGTGTGAAACTGAAAATATGTCATATTCTAGGTTCTTCAAAGTAGCCACCTTTTGCTTTGATTACTGCTTTGCACACTCTTGGAATTCTCTTGATGAGCTACAAGAGGTAGTCACCTGAAATGGTCTCCCAACAGTCTTGAAGGAGTTTCCAGAGATGTTTAGCACTTGTTGGCCCTTTTCCCTTCACTCTGCGGTCCAGCTCACCCCAAACCATCTCGATTGGGTTCAGGTCATCTGGCACAGCACCCCATCACTCTCCTTCTTGGTCAAATAGCCCTTACACAGCCTGGAGGTGTGATTGGGGTCATTGTCCTGTTGAAAAATAAATGATGGTCCAACTAAACGCAAACCGGATGGAATAGCATGCCACTGCAAGATGCTGTGGTAGCCATACTGGTTCAGTATGCCTTCAATTTAAAAAAAAAATCCCCAACAGTGTCACCAGCAAAGCACCCCCACACCATCACACCTCCTCCTCCATGCTTCACAGTGGGAACCAGGCATGTAGAGTCCATCCGTTCACCTTTTCTGCGTCACACAAAGACACGGTGGTTGGAACCAAAGATCTCAAGTTTGGACTCATCAGACCAAAGCACAGATTTCCACTGGTCTAATGTCCATTCCTTGTGTTCTTTAGCCCAAACAAGTCTTTTCTGCGTGTTGCCTTTCTTTAGCAGTGGTTTCCTAGCAGATATTCTACCATGAAGGCCTGATTCACACAGTCTCTTCTTAACCGTTGTTCTAGAGATGTGTCTGCTGCAAAAGGTGGCTACTTTGAATAACCTAGAATATGACATATATTTTCAGTTGTTTCACACTTTTTTGTTATGTATATAATTCCACATGTGTTAATTTATAGTTTTGATGCCTAAAAATAAAGAAAACTCTTTGAATGAGAAGGTGTGTCCAAACTTTTGGTCTGTACTGATATATATATATATATATATATATATATATATATATATATATATATATATATATATATATATGAGTTATAGGGAGAAAGCAAAAGGATATAATCACAACCACTCATAAATACACTGGAGGTAAGCGGTATGAATCAATACTGCTGCTCCAATCAGTGATTAGAATCGGTGATCATACAATACTCTACATATCATATCAAACTGCAACTGACCTTTATGTAAAAGTCTGCTAAGATAATGATGGGGTAATGATCATTTTAAAGATTACAAAGAGCCAGTAATAGCCAGTAATTAGGTCCAAATTGTGTAAAACGGAAGAAGTAAAAAATTAAATACGAGCGTAGAAAACCATCCAGTGTTTAATCAAACTATGGGCCAACATGATCCTTACCAGAAAACCTATACTGTAGATAAGAATGGTAATTCCACATACGAGTGTCCAAACTACATCATAGAAGGGGGGCGGGGGTTCTGCAGACATCAAGCAATGTGCCTGGGTCTCCCAAGGACCTGCTGCTCCAAACAATATGTATGATCACTGGTTCTAATCGCTGATTGGAGCAGTATTCCTTATTAATACCGCTTACCTCCAGAGTATCTGTTTACAAGTGGTTGTAATTGTATCCTTTTGCTTTCTCCCTATATAGAATATATATGGCTTTCTCCCATTTCAATGAGTGGATGTCGCCAAGCTAGGTTGTTAATGGTCAGCCTTTAGTCTGAATGCACCTGATGTACCCAAAAGTAAATTTTTAGTAAAGTGTTTTTTTTTGTGTGTGTGAGTTTTCCCTCTATATCATGGAATAGGGTTAGATATTCTCTATATGTGGACATGTATGGAATGTTATCTATATATTTACTGTTTGTTTTGTTTGCGCATACTAGGTATGTCCGGTCAGAAATGGAGATTGAAGCCCTGAAGAAGCAGTCTATACCGCAAAACATGTAGACAAGCTCTATGCTACATCTGACTGCTCCTCTTACATTCGATTGTACACATATGGGCTTCTTGATGCCATACAGATGTTACTTCCTGTTTTAAGCAACCTCTTTGTACTAATACATTTTTCTATTTTGATATATCTGTTTGTTTGGTGTGATTGTGTCTATCCAAAGACCACCGTCAAACGCCTACGTTTCAATGTACCTTCTTGAAGATTAGATGTCCAGCCCAAATAAGAGCTGACTGCAAGTCATATTCATTTCACCTAATGATTTTTACACCATTTCGAAAATATGGCTGGGGTTCACATACTTTGTATTGCAACTGTATATATAGTGATAGCATCAGCTTTCTTCCATATCAATGAGTGGATGTTAGAAAGCTAGGTTGTCGTTAATGGTTTTCTAATGTACCCAGAAGGTATAATTTTTAGTACATTTTTTGGCACATTTTTTTGTGTTTTCCCTGTATAAGATGGGATAGGGTTAGCTATTCACTTTATGTGGACATGTATGGAATGTTATCTACATATTGACTGTTTTGTTTGCGCATACTAGGTCCAGTCAGATATGGAGCTTAAAACCCTGAAGAAGCGCTCTATAGATAGATAGATGTTATTTCCTGTTTTACGCAACCGCTTTATACTAATAAATGTCATTTTCCATTTACCTTTCTGTTTTGACTGCCGGGTTGGTGTTCTTAATATAAGGTCATCTTGGTTGTGCCCCTTTGTTATACCATATCACCTACATTTTTCACATCTAATCTACAAATTTTGCAATGTGCAAGTCTTGGCCAACAGGATAATTATTGATTCATACCGCTTACCTCCAGTGTATCTGTTTATGAGTGGTTGCAATTTTATCCTTTTGCTTTCTCCCTATATAGAATACAGTGCCTTGAAAAACTATTCATACCCCTTGAAATTTTCCACATTCTGCCATGCTACAACCAAAAACAAACTTATTTTTATGATTTTATGTGATAGACCAACACAAAGTGGCCATAATTATGAAGCGAAAGGGAAATTATAAATGTTTTTTTAAAATGTTATACAAATAAATATGTGAAAAAGTGTGGCATGAATTTGTATTCAGCCCCCTTTGCTCCGATACCCCCAACTAAAATCTAGTGGAACCAACTGTCTTCAGAAGTCACCTAATTAGTAAATAGTGTCGACCTGTGTGTAATTTAATCTCAGTATAAAAACAGTTTTTTTTAGGGAACCTTAGCCACTTAAGGACCGCCGCATGTACATTTACGTCGGCAGAATGGCACCGACAGGCACATCAACGTATATATACGTTGGTGCCTTGGGGGGGATCGGGGGTCCGATCGGACCCCCCCCCGTACATGCGGCGGTCCGCGCGGCTGCAGGAGCGATCCGACAAGTGGGGGCGGCTATCCGTTTTCATCCGCCCCCTCCGGATCGCTCCCAGCCAATGCGCGCGCCCGCCTGACCTGTCACTTCCTCCTCCTGTGTAAACACAGGAAGGAGGAAGCGACGTGATCTCTCCCTCGGCGTTTGTTTCAAGCGCCGCTGAGGAGAGATCACCACACTACAAGTAAGTCCTGCACCAACACTACACTACACACACACAAAATCACATTTAACCCCCGCGATCGCCCCCCCCCCCTCCCCCCTGTCACAGTGTCACTGAATGCAGTAATCATACATTACTGTATTTAGTGTCAGTGTGACAGACAGTGTGACAGTCAGACAGTGTTAGTGTCAGGGTAGCCCCCCCCCCCCCCCCCCCCCAATAAAGTTTTAACCCCTTGATCACTGCCCTAGTTAACCCTTTCACTCCCTATTGCCAGCATCACTAAGCGATCATTTTTCTGTCGCTGTTCCCGCTAGGTAGCTAATTTTTTTTAATGCGATTTTTTTTTTACTAAAGACATGCGGCTAAATAAATTTTGGCCTAAATGTTTGACTAAAATTTAGTTTATTGGTTTTTTATTATAACAAAAAGTAAAAAAATATTGATTTTTTCCAAAAATGTCGCTTTATTTTTGTATATAGCGCAAAAAATAAAAATCGCAGAGGCGATCAAATACCACCAAAAGAAAGCTCTATTTGTGGGAAAAAAAGGACGTGAATTTTGTTTGGGAGCCACGTCGCACGACCGCGCAATTGTCTATTAAAGCGACGCAGTGCCGAATCGCAAAAACCCCTTGGGTCATTTGCCAGCGTATTGGTCCGGGTCTTAAGTGGTTAGAGAACAAACAGCATCATGAAGGCCAAGGAACACACCAGATAGGTCAGGAATAAAGTTGTGGAGAACTTTAAAGCAGGGTTAGGTTATAAAAAAAATATCCCAAGCTTTGAATATCCCACAAAGCACTGTTCAATTCATCATAACCTGAAAATAGAAAGAGTATGGCACAACTGCAAACCTACCAAGACCTGGCTGTCCACCTAAACTAGGCTGGGCAATCAAAGCATTAAATCAGAGAAGTAGCCAAGAGGCCCAAGGTAACACTGGAGGAGCTTAGAGATCCACAGCTCAGGTGGGAGAATATGTCAACAGGACAAAGATTAGTCATACATGCCACAAATCCGGCCTTTATGGAATAGTGGCAGAAAGAAAGCCATAAGAAGTCCCATTTGCAAGAAGCAATGTGGGGGACACAGCAAACATGTGGAAGAAGGAGCTCTGGTCAGATAAGACCAAAACTTTACTTTTTGGCCTAAATGCAAAACGCTATGTGTGGTGGAAAACTAACACTGCAAATCACGCTGAACACACCATCCCCACCATGAAACATGGTGGTGGCAGCATTATATTGTAAGGATGCTTTTCTTCAGCAGGGACAGGGAAGCTGGTCAGGGTTGATGGGAAGATGGATGGAGCCAAATACAAGGAAATCTTAGATGAAAACCTGTTAAGAGTCTGTAAGACGGGGGGCAGAGGTACACCTTCCAGCAGGACAATGACCCTAAACAAAGCCAAAGCTACAAGGGAATGATTTAGATCAAAGCATATTCATGTATTGTAATGGCCCAGTCAAAGTCCAATTGAGAATCTGTGGCAAGACTTGAAAAATGCTGTTCACAGACGCTCTCCATCCAATCTGACAGAGCTTGAGCTATTTTGCAAAGAAGAATGGGCAAAAATGTCATTCTCTAGATGTGCAAAGCTGGTAGAGACTAGGGTTGTCCCGATACCACTTTTTTAGGACCGAGTACAAGTACCGATACTTTTTTTCAAGTAGTCGCCGATACCGAATACCGATACTTTTTTTTAAATGTGTCCCCAAATGCAGCCATGTCCCCCCACATATTGCAGCCATGTATGTCCCCCACATATTGCAGCCATGTATGGTCCCCCACATATTGCAGCCATGTATGGTCCCCCACATATTGCAGCCATGTATGGTCCCCCACATATTGCAGCCATGTATGGTCCCCCACATATTGCAGCCATGTATGGTCCCCCACATAATGCAGCCATGTATGGTCCCCATACCTGTATATATGATGCCGCCGCCGGCACTAATCTCCTGCATTACAGCGTAGCGCTGCGCACGCATTACAAGCTTGTTGTGAATACATGTAAAACACGCGCCGCCATGTATAGACACTCCCCTTCTCGGGATTGGACGGATCCATCCAATCACGAGAAGGGGAGTGTCTATGCATGGCGGCGCGCGCTTTACAAGTATTCATGCAATACCATGTTTGGCCTGAGGTGGGGGGGCGCCGGAGCTGAGCAGAGCGAACAGAGTCTTTCCGAGGATTGCCAAGGTCAGCCGAGGTGTCCTCTGGCTTTTTTGGCCGACAGCGCCCCCCCCCCACCTCTGACCGCATGCAGTATTGCATGCTATTGAAGTCAATGCAGAACTAATTATTATGTGGTATTATACTGCTGTAACCTATCTGCTTCAAGGTTTAATGTGTTTTGATGTGTTGTGCATTTAGAGATGGTATTCTGCATACTTTGGTTGTAACAAGTGAGTATTTAGTTTGAGATGACAGAAAGACAACAGTAAATTAGTCTGCCTATTCTCCACTTACCTCAGAGTCAGCAAGGCAGAGGGCAGGGAGTCAGCAAGGCAGAGGGCAGGGAGTCAGCAAGGCAGAGGGCAGGGAGTCAGCAAGGCAGAGGGCAGGGAGTCAGCAAGGCAGAGGGCAGGGAGTCAGCAAGGCAGAGGGCAGGGAGTCAGCAAGGCAGAGGGCAGGGAGTCAGCAAGGCAGAGGGCAGGGAGTCAGCAAGGCAGAGGGCAGGGAGTCAGCAAGGCAGAGGGCAGGGAGTCAGCAAGGCAGAGGGCAGGGAGTCAGCAAGGCAGAGTGCAGGGAGTCAGAAAACATTGGGAAAGGGGGTGGGGGGGGGGTAATCATACCGCGTACAGTCAAAACTATGGCTCTGGTGTCATGCTGCATGAAGGAGCACTGGAATGACAGGGGAAGGAGAGTACAGCCGCTGTCACTCCTGTCTGGATTGTAGAGCTGCACGATTAATCGTCAAGAATCGTTATCGCGATCTTTTTCCCGTTGCAATTCTTGATATAGAGTTTCACGATCTTCAACATGAAAAGAATTTTCTCTCCTGCACTTTGGTATGCAAAGAATTTCCTGTCTGCTCTCAGCCAAGTTAAATTCTGGGCAATCTGCCAAGTTTTGAAAACATTGTATCTCTTCAAAGGAATAAACTTCTTCTGTATGTAAATTAGGAATTTTTAACCACTTAAATACCAAACCTTTTTCTGACAGCTCTTTTCAAGTTAAAATCATTATTTTTTTTGCTAGAAAATTAATTAGAACCCCCAAAGATTTTATAACTTTTTAGTTAAGACCCTAGATAATAAAATGGCGGTTGTTGCAATATTTTATGTTGTAGTGTATTTTGCTTAGCAGTCTTTTTAAATGCACTTTTTTTTTTTTTTTTTAATTACTGTAATGAATAATAAAAAAATAAAAAACTAGCCAGTAAAGTTAGCCCATTTTTTTTTGTATAAATGTAAAAGATTTTATGCCGTGAGAATCGTGAGAGAATCGTGATCTTCATCCTAAGCAAAAAAATTGTGATTCTCATTTTGGCCAAAATCGTGCAGCTCTACTGGATTGTTCACTTTACTTCCCTGCTCCAGGCTGCTCTCCTCTTTTCCTGGATGCTGAGATGGGGATGGGAGCTCAGCCATCAGTTACAGTATCCGTGTCGGAAGCAAAAGTATGGTCTGATGTGGGGGTGCATGTTAAAATGTCAGGGGGGGGAGAGAGGATAGGAGTTCAACAAAGGAGTGTACAGAGTCAATAAGGCTGTGTACAGAGGGTCAGCAGGGCAGGCAGAGGACGTATAATATGTTTCTAAAGGAAAAAAATTAGTCTTTAACCACTTGACGCCCGCCTTATGCAAAAAGACGTTGGCAAAGTGGTTTCAATATCCTGATTGGACGTTATATGACGTCCTCAGGATATTGAGCCTTTGCGCATCCCCTGGGGGGGAACGCATCACAGCGATCGTTGATGTGTCAGTCTGACACCCCGCAACACCAATCTCCGACGGAGAGTCTTTACCACGTGATCAGCCGCGTCCAATCACGGCTGATCACGGCTGATCACGATGTAAACAGGAAAAGCCGGTAATCGGCTTTTCCTCACTTGCGTCTGTCAGACGCAAGTAGAGGAGAGCCGATCGACAGGATCAGCATCGACAGCTGCTCCTCTGACAGGGGGGTTTGTGCTGATCGATTATGAGCACAGCCCCCCCCCCCCCCCCCCCGAGGATGCCCACACTGGACCACCAGGGATGCCACTAGACCACCAGGGATGCCCACCACAGGTATGCCACCCTAGACCACCAGGGATGACCATCACTCATGGATGCCAATCAGTGCCCACAATTGATGCCAATCAGTGCCCACAATGGGCATGACTAATTGGCAGGCATTATTGTTTGGCACGGAATGGCATCCATTAGTGCAACACATACTATTAATACGTTTGTGCCACCTATCAGTGCCCATCTATGCCCATCCATGCCGCCTATCAGTGCCCATCCATGCCGCCTATCCGTGCCGTATATTAGTGCCCATCAATGCCACCACATCAGTGCCACCTCATTGGTGCCCATCAGTGCCGGCTTATCAGTGCCCGTCAGTGCAGTACCATCAGTGCCCATCAGTGAAGGAGATGTTTTATAACTGAAACAAAAAAATGTTTTTTTCTAAATTTTCGGTAATTTTTTATTTATTTTTTTGCAAAAAAATTAAAATCCCGGAGGTGATCAAATACCACCAAAAGAAAGCTCTATTTGTGGAAACAAAATGATAAAAATTTAGTTTGGGTACAGTGTAGCATGACCGTGCAATTGTCATTCAAAGTGCAACAGCGCTGAAAGCTAAAAATTGGTCTGGGCAGGAAGATGTACAAGTCCCCTGTATGGAAGTGGTTAAACAGTATAAACAATTAGTAAACGTTGACAATATTAACAATACTCATAACATGCAATCTGCCTGGCTTTACAATTAAATAGTCAAGACATCGTGACAAAATATGAGCAAGACTAGGATTATGAAAGTCATTTAGCACCCTGGGACAGAACAGAAAAGTTCTGTGGCTGGCCAGTAGGGGGTCTTAGAGGGAATAAATAGAATCAGCATCTGCTGTATAGGGAAAATATGGTATATAGCTCACCGCGCTACTAAATAAAACAGCAGCTAACACAACTAAATGATCAATTTAGCAAACATAGAATATACAAAGAAAATATGTAGCGCTTGAATAGAAATAAATGGCAAATAATAACAAACTGAACTTTAGACACCATAGGTGCACATTGAAGTGTCTCTAAAATAGTGATATAGTCCAAAAGAATCAATATATAGTGACTGGGTGCAAGTGAGGTCTGAAAGGTCCACCACCGTAGATGAAGCTGAGGAGGCTTACCAGATGGATAGCGACCACAATAAGTATACACCTATTTGGTCAGCTAAGGCTTAAACATATACCAAGGACTGCTCACAAGATGACTCAGGTAGGAAGAGGAGTGGTAAAAGTATCAGATCGGACGATAGATCAAACCCAAAAAAAATTCTCCTTTCTCTTCTCAATATATTCAGCCGACAAGGTGACTCAGAAGGCCCAATGGCGAGAAAGGAAAAAATAAAGCAGACATAGCGTAACTCTGATAAACAAGTTTACTAAGATAAAAGAAAGTAATACACTCACATTTGGTATGAACAATCATGGGCATATAAGTATACAGGCAGTAGGGTCAATCGGTCCCCGACGCGTTTCGTTTCACAAACATCTTCATGGGAATTGTCCTACTGCATAGAAAGACCCTTAAATATATAGTGAGCCCCCACAAATAATTAGCAATGACGCGAATGGGACGAAGTCATCAATTACTGAATACTTCCGGGTGGGGGAAAAGATGGCCACTGCAGCGTGCGTTCCAAGCCTCACTTCCGTGTAGGACACTGGAGCGCATCGCCGAGCATATATGGACCGTCGGTTAAAAAACTCAAATGGGACATATATTAAAAATCGCGCAATATTGCGATATATTTAAAAAGTGACCCCGACCGTGTTAACGCTAATATATACGCCGCTGTGCGTTCCAAACCTCGCATCAACACACAACAGTGGAGCGCAAAGGAGACAGACGTGCGTGCGTCATCAAGTCACGTGGCGCGTCAAGCGTCACTGGTTTAAACTCTGCGATGCGTTCCAGACCTCGCAACCAACAGGGGAAAGGGACGTAGACTCTGGACGCATCGTCAGAGCGCGCAATGGCGTCACAACCAAGGGGACACCCGCCCCCGGCCTCTCAACGGATGGATCAGGGGGACCAATCAAACAAGAGGGAGACACCACAGCCCTCAAGTGGATACGAATGCCTTGTCACGTCAGTAAACTGTCCGTGCAAGAGCATAACGGGGTAGAGGAATCATAATATACATTCAAAAACTAAAAAGTCAAATGAAGTGTAAACAATCCTAAATTCGACTGGTTATGCGTTGATGCAATAAGCCAATCTTACAAGAACATTCTAAAATTGCAATATATCTTGAATTTAAAATAGCATACAGAATAAAAAATACATGTTGATATGTAACTAAACACCAGAGCCACATAATGGGCTAGTACATATATTGTATATATATCAAGCTGTATAAGAAAACTTCATACATAGATCCTACAGCTACCATGAATTAAGACATTAAAATGTCATAGTTAAACAATATATCCAAGAGTAATAAGACCCATGATAAATGAAACAGGAAAAAAGCTAGGAAGACACCAAATAGTAGCTAAAACCAAATAAAATCTAAAAGGGTAATGATCTCAGGATAGATTAATGAATGCATTCACATCCCACTCAACGTTCAAGCCATGTGGGACATAAGTGCGTAGTACATAAATCCAATAGGTTTCTAACCTGGAGACACCCCTAATCTTAGCACCGCCCCTCCAAGGTGCTACATATTTGTCTATAATTAGGAACTGAGTCGCGTGCATGGCACTCCCGATAGTGACGGGGTACAGTATGTTTGGTGCAATCACCTATGATCTTGGTTACATGCTCACCTACCCGTACGGAAAATGCACGTATAGTGCATCCCACGTATTGTTTCCCGCACGGGCAGGTGATGAGATACACTATGTGTGTTGTTGCACACGTGCAAAAGCATTTGATAGGGTAAACTTTTCCTGTTGAAGTGGATCTAAATTCCAAAGATTTTGTTCTACCACTGATGTTAAAGTGGCATACATTACACTTCTTGCATGGGAAGTAACCTTTCATATCTTGAAAGAAAACGGGGCGGGTGGGTGGATCAATGACATTTGGAGCAATGCTGTTCCTTAATGATGGAGCTCCTTTGAAAATGATTTTGGCCGTATCGGGTAATTTTGGTCCGAGGACTTTATCATTCTTAAGTATACCCCAGTGTTTATTGATGATGGATTTGATATCTCTGTGCTGTGTAGAATAGGACGTCAAAACAGAGAACTTAAAAGAGCCATCTGGTTCTCCTGGGGGCTTTTTGGATAACAGGGACATCCTATCTGTAGTTCCCACTTGTTGTAATTCAAGGTCTACTACTAGGTGTCATACCCCTTTTCGATAAACCTCTCCTTTAAAACCTGAGCCTGTGTGAAATAGGTCTCCAGATCAGTGCAGTTTCTACGTAACCGTAGAAATTGACTGCGAGGGACAGAATCCAACCAGGACCGGTGGTGACAGCGATCTCTAGGAATATAGATGTTCCGGTCTGTTGCTTTAAAATGAGTCTGGAATTTAAACTGGCGTGAATGCAATTCTATTTCTAAATCAAGAAAAACAACCTTACTGGAGCGCCAAGTGTGAGTAAGGGCAATGCCACAATCATTGGCATTCAGTGCCAGGAAATAGTCATTCAACGTCTCTGGTGGGCCATCCCAGAGGAGGAGGATGTCGTCTATGTATCTAGCCCATAGGACCAGGGACGGATGACGGTCCAAATAGACGACATCCTCCTCCCACTTGGCCATAAACAAATTGGCCAGACTGGGGGCAAACTTAGCCCCCATTGCGACACCACGTTTCTGTAGATAAAACTTCTGGTTGAACCAGAAATAATTGTGGGTAGTCGCAAATTTCAGAAGTTCCATGATGAATGATTTCTGTACGTCGACAATAGAGTGACCTTGACTCAAAAAGTGAGCAACAGCTTCGAAGCCCAAGTGTTGGGGAATGCACGTGTATAGCGAGGCTACGTCTGCTGTTGCAAGAAGATAGTCTCCACCAATGTGTGTGCCTTCCAAACGTCTGATTGTGGAGGTGGTGTCTTTAAGGTAAGATGGAGTAAGCTTAACAAGAGGCTGCAAATAGTTATCAATGTAGCGACCGATTCGGGACGTGATCGAATCGATCCCACTAACTATTGGTCTGCCAGGAGGTCTGAGGGGATCCTTGTGAATTTTAGGAAGTTGGTAGATAGTGGGTATTCTCGGGGCAAGTGGAATTAAGTAGGATTGCTCCTTTTTATTCAAAATGTACGAATTAAACCCTTTATTTACAAGATTAACCAGTTCTTTTTTTAAATTACTTGTAGGATCACTAGGTATTTGTAAGTATCAACATCACTGAGAATGCGATCCATTTCAGCGTTATAGTCAGATTTGTCTAGAACAACTAATGCACCCCCTTTATCGGCTGGGCGCACTATGATATCCTTACGGTTGCAAAGTGCAAGGAAACCATCTTTGGGGATGGGTTGGTTATAGAACTTCCTAATGGGTAAAGCTTCCAAATCCTTAAAGACAAGGGGGCTGATTTACCAAGCCTGTGCGCCAAGACTCATGGTGCACAAGCAGGAGTAAACCTGTTTTTGAGATTTACAAAAGAAACACGCTGCCAGTGCAGCGTGTTTCCTCATTTACTAAAGTGCCTAATGCGCCCAGGAGAGGGCGCACAGCACGCCAGTACAGAGCTGGCGTGCGGCATTTAGTAATGTAAACATCGGGGATTCGGGCGGGAGTTTATGAGGGGAGGGAGGGGGGTGATGCAGGGGAAGTGTAGTGACATGTGTTTAAACTTGTGTGGCGGGCCGATTTGAAAGGGAAAGTGACTTTTGGGACCCGATCCCCGTGCCCTTGCAAAGTACGCTAGAACCTCGGAAGGTTCACTTGCATACTGGGCATGCGCAGAGGGAAAAATCGGAGCTCACCGCGCGCCTCTTCAGGAGGCCGGGAAATCCTTGGTAAATACCAGGCGGCGTAGCAGTGTTTGCACTGCCTGGAGCGGCGCACGGCAAGCTCCGAGCTGTTCTCGGGCTGCGCTGACACTGAAGGGGAACTCCGCGCCAAATTTCAAATGTGAAACCGGCGCGGCTTCCCCCCCAGGGGTACAATAGGCTCTCCGGCTTGGTCCGGAACGTGAGGGGTTAACCCACGCCAAAATCGGCGTGGGGTTCCCCCCCAGATCCGTACCAAGCCCTCATCCCAGGCATGCAGTCTGGCCGGACAGGAATGGGGGTGGGGACGAGCGAGCGCCCCCCCCCCCTCCTGAGCCGTACCAGACCACATGCCCTCGACATGGGGGAGTGTGTGCTTTGGGGGAGGGGGGCGCTGCCCCCCCACCCCAAAGCACTCTTGTCCCCATGTCGATCGGGACAAGAGCCTCTTCCCGACAACCCTAGCCATTGGTTGTCGGGGTATGCGGGCGGGAGCCAATCAGAATCTGGGAGCCCCGTTTAATAAGGTGGCCCCCAGATTTCGGGCCCCCACCCTATGTGAATGAGTATGGGGTACATCGTACCCCTACCCATTCACCTGGTGAACGTTTTCACTTTTGAGGGTCTTCCGCCGCCCCCTTCAAATTCTTCTGCCTGGACGGGGGTCGTACATCCCATCCAGGACTTGGACGTGGCGGGCTTCTCGTCGCTGTCTTCTGCCGCTGCCCCCTTCACCACGAAGCTCCGTGCTTGTTTGATGAGGGCAGCGGGCTTCCGTCGTCTTCTCCGGGGCGAGGGTCGTACATCCCACCCCGGATTTCGTCGCCGGGTTCTGCCTGGCTCCTACTAGGGGCCAGGGCTTCTTTTGCCGTCTTCCGCCGGAGGGCGCCACTCTCCGGGCTTCTCGACGTTGTCTTCCGCCGCGGGGGCCAGGCCTTCTTCTTTGCCGCCCCCCTCGATTTTTTCGGCCTGGATGGGGGTCGCACATCCCATCCAGGACTTGGACGTGGCGGGCTTCTCGTCGCCGTCTTCTGCCGCTGCCCCCTTCACCACGAAGCTCCGTGCTTGTTTGATGAGGGCAGCGGGCTTCCGTCGTCTTCTCCGGGCGAGGGTCGTACATCCCACCCCGGATTTCGTCGCCGGGTTCTGCCTGGCTCCTACTAGGGGCCAGGGCTTCTTTTGCCGTCTTCCGCCGGAGGGCGCCACTCTCCGGGCTTCTCGACGTTGTCTTCCGCCGCGGGGGCCAGGCCTTCTTCTTTGCCGCCCCCCTCGATTTTTTCGGCCTGGATGGGGGTCGCACATCCCATCCAGGACTTGGACGTGGCGGGCTTCTCGTCGCCGTCTTCTGCCGTTGCCCCTTCACCACGAAGCTCCGTGCTTGTTTGATGAGGGCAGCGGGCTTCAGTCGTCTTCTCCGGGGCGAGGGTCGTACATCCCACCCCGGATTTCGTCGCCGGGTTCTGCCTGGCTCCTACTAGGGGCCAGGGCTTCTTTTGCCGTCTTCCGCCGGAGGGCGCCACTCTCCGGGCTTCTCGACGTTGTCTTCCGCCGCGGGGGCCAGGCCTTCTTCTTTGCCGCCCCCCTCGATTTTTTCGGCCTGGATGGGGGTCGCACATCCCATCCAGGACTTGGACGTGGCGGGCTTCTCGTCGCCGTCTTCTGCCGTTGCCCCCTTCACCACGAAGCTCCGTGCTTGTTTGATGAGGGCAGCGGGCTTCAGTCGTCTTCTCCGGGGCGAGGGTCGTACATCCCACCCCGGATTTCGTCGCCGGGTTCTGCCTGGCTCCTACTAGGGGCCAGGGCTTCTTTTGCCGTCTTCCGCCGGAGGGCGCCACTCTCCGGGCTTCTCGACGTTGTCTTCCGCCGCGGGGGCCAGGCCTTCTTCTTTGCCGCCCCCCTCGATTTTTTCGGCCTGGATGGGGGTCGCACATCCCATCCAGGACTTGGACGTGGCGGGCTTCTCGTCGCCGTCTTCTGCCGCTGCCCCCTTCACCACGAAGCTCCGTGCTTGTTTGATGAGGGCAGCGGGCTTCCGTCGTCTTCTCCGGGGCGAGGGTCGTACATCCCACCCCGGATTTCGTCGCCGTCTTCTGCCGCTGCCCCCTTCACCACGAAGCTCCGTGCTTGTTTGATGAGGGCAGCGGGCTTCCGTCGCAGTCTTCCGCCGCGGGGTGACACTCGCGGGCTTCTTCTTCCATTCGATGTTGACACGGCGAGGTCCGGCGCTGAAATGCCTTCTGAGCGGCGGGCAAGGACTTATATTGGCATTGGGCGTGGGCGTGGTTATGCCAACATGTGACCTTAACCCATGTGACATCACTGTCACATGGGTTAAGGTCACATGTTGGCATAACCACGCCCAATGCCAATATAAGTCCTTGCCCGCCGCTCAGAAGGCATTTCAGCGCCGGACCTCGCCGTGTCAACATCGAATGGAAGAAGAAGCCCGCGAGTGTCACCCCGCGGCGGAAGACTGCGACGGAAGCCCGCTGCCCTCATCAAACAAGCACGGAGCTTCGTGGTGAAGGGGGCAGCGGCAGAAGACGGCGACGAAATCCGGGGTGGGATGTACGACCCTCGCCCCGGAGAAGACGACGGAAGCCCGCTGCCCTCATCAAACAAGCACGGAGCTTCGTGGTGAAGGGGGCAGCGGCAGAAGACGGCGACGAGAAGCCCGCCACGTCCAAGTCCTGGATGGGATGTGCGACCCCCGTCCAGGCCGAAAAATTCGAAGGGGGCGGCAAAGAAGAAGGCCTGGCCCCCGCGGCGGAAGACAACGTCGAGAAGCCCGGAGAGTGGCGCCCTCCGGCGGAAGACGGCGAAAGAAGCCCTGGGAGGAGCCAGGCAGAAGCGGAGGAGCCCGAGGTGGGGCGACACCCCCGTTGTTCTCCGCTGTTTTCGGCCGCCCCCCCCCCCGGATGTAAAAGAGCTTCATTTTGGGGTGGGGGCACAGTCGAGCATGGCGGAGAGCATGGGTGGGTGTTTCCCCCCCCCCGGCAGAAGACGGCTAGAAGACCGAGGAGTGGCGACGCCCCCGTTGTTCTCCGCCATTTCCGCCGGCCCCCCCCGGATGTAAAAGAGCTTGATTTGGGGTAGGGGCCTGGCCGAACATGGCGGAGAGCATCGGTGGGTGTCTCTCTCCCCGGCGGAAGGCGGCGGCGAAGACCGGGGGGGGGTAGGTGTACCCCCCGGCGGAAGGCGAAGACCGAGGAGGGGTTTCGCCCCCGTTGTTCTCCGCCATTTCCGCCGGCCCCCCCCGGATGTAAAAGAGCTTGATTTGGGGTAGGGGGCCTGGCCGAACATGGCCGAGAGCATCGGTGGGTGTCCCCCCCCCGGCGGAAGGCGGCGGCGAAGACCGGTGCGGGGCTGGAGCCCCCCCGGCAGAAAACGTCTGGAAGACCGAGGGGCTCCGCCCCCGTTGTTCTCTGCTTTTTTCGGCCGGCCCCCCTCGAATGTGAAAGAGCTTATTTTGGGGTGGGGGCCTGGCTGGACATGGCGGAGATCATCGGTGGGTGTCCCCCCCCGGCAGAAGACGGCGAAGCCCGGGGCCCAATGGGCTGGTGGTGGGGGGTCCCGGCAGAAGACCCCCGGAGCTGACTAATAAATTATTTTTTTCTGTGTGTTTTTTTTGGTGTTTACACTTTTCCACCCGGTGAATGGGTAGGGGTACGATGTACCCCATACTCATTCACATAGGGTGGGTGGCCAGAATCTGGGGGCCCCCTTAATATAGGGGGCTCTCAGATTCTGATAAGCCCCCCGCCCGCATACCCCGACAACCAACGGCCAGGGTTGTCGGGAAGAGGCTCTTGTCCCGATCGACATGGGGACAAGAGTGCTTTGGGGTGGGGGGGCAGTGCCCCCCTCCCCCACAGCACACACTCCCCCATGTCGAGGGCATGTGGTCTGGTACGGCTCAGGAGGGGGGGGGCGCTCGCTCGTCCCCACCCCCATTCCTGTCCGGCCAGACTGCATGCCTGGGAGAAGGGTTTGGTCTGGATCTGAGGGGGAACCCCACGCCGTTTTTTGGCGTGGGTTTAACCCCTTATGTTCCAGATCAAATCTAAGAGCCTGTTGTGCACCTGAAGGGGGACCCCCACGCCGTTTTTTTTCTAATTTGGGGTGGAGTTCCCCTTTATCCCGGTCCTGTCAGGGGGGGGGGGAATGCCTGCTCGTCTGTCCCTACAATGTATGAACAGCGATCTGTCATTTCCCCTACACAGTCCCACCCCCTTTACAGTTAGAACACACCCAGGTAACATATTCAACCCCTTCCGCGCCCCTAGTGTTAACCCCTTCCCTGCCAGTGTCATTTTTATAGTAAGCAATGCATTTATATACCATTGCTCGCTACAAAAATGCCAAATCTCACAAAAATGTGTCCGCCACAATGTCGCATTAGACAGAAAAAACAATGATAGCCACCATTACTAGTAAAACAAAAAATTATTCCAAAAAAACCCATAAGACCAACCCCTACTTAGAACTTTTGCCCAAACCAATCAAACGCTTATTGTGATTTTTTGCAACCAAAAAGATGTCCAAGAATACTTATCGGCCTAAACTGAGGGCAAACATTTTTTGAATATATTTTGGGGGAGATTTATTATAGCAAACCGTAAAAAAGATGTTTTTTTAGTTACCAAATTGTCGCTATATTTTTGGGTCAAGCAAAAATAAGAAAAAACGCAGAGGTGATCAAATACCACCAACAAAAAACAAAAAAAAAATTTTTAGGGGGGGGGGGGGGGGGGGATGAGGACGCCCAATTTTGTTTGGGGGCCACGTCGCACAACCACGCAATTGTCAGTCAAAATGACGCAGTGTTGAAATGCAAAAAATGGCCCCGTCAGTGACCAGTAATATGCTCTGGGGCTCAAGTGGTTACAAATTAAGAATACACTAAAGTTAGCCCAATTTATGGCCATAATGTGAAAGATGATGTTACACCGAGTAAATAGATACCCAACATGTTACACTTTAATATTGCACACACTCATGGAATGGGGCCAAACTTCAGTACTTGAAAATACCCATAGGCAACGCTTTTTTAGGTGTTTCAGGTTACCAGTTTAGATTTACAGAGGAGGTCTAGTGCTAAAAGTATTGCTCTCGCTCTAACGTACGCTATGATACCTCACATGTGGGGTTTGAACGGGGGTTCAATATGTGGGCGGGGCTTACACATTTAAGGCCCGCCCCCATATATGGAAACATTCTTCAAACCACACATGTGAGGTATCATAGCGTGCGTAACAGCAAGAGGAATATTTATAGCACTAGACCTCATCTGTAAATCTAAACTGGTAACCGGAAACAATAAAAATGCTGCTTGTTCGCTTCTGACTGCGAGCTACTAGGGAAAGGGGCTTTTAAATTATTACTATTTAGGTTTGTTACGTAAAAATTCTATAAGACCTCCCGTTCAGCTTGTAAAGCATCACTTCATGGGGACCAAAATAAAATTTAACACCTCTAATGCTTTCATCCGCCATTGCAGATTTGATTCTGGTACTGCATTTCGAGTGAACTGGGCATGCTCGAACAGTTAGAAAAAGAAGTTGGAAGTTTCATCCTGAAAATGACTTGCATCTTTCTGAGCATGCTCAGAAAGCTCTTTTTTTGGCTTAGTAATTTAAGGACATCCTTAACAGGTGTAAGCAGTTACAAGTGCACACAAACTAGAGGCTGACATTTCTTCATGTGTTTCCAATTGGTTCATTAGCACACATGTTATAAAAAGCGTGGATACTGCACGTGTCAGCTGCCCCTCAGAGGGGGCAGATTTGCTGGCTGGAAGTAATGGCGGAGTGAAACAGAGATGTTTTGGAGCAAGTTTTGTATTTTTTGATGTTTTCTCTGCTACATAATTTTGCTAAATGTTTCTCAAGATGTTAATGACTAATGTTTTAATCCTGTGGGTCTATCCTGTTATTTCAAAAGCATGATTTTTTTTCCAATGACTGTGAAATAAACGTTGGTCTTTTTTGTTTTTAGGTGTTTTTTATATATTTTTGGTGTGTTTATTTGTAATTTTTTGTTTTGCTTTCCTTGTTTTGTGGACCAATAAAATTACTTTCAAATTTTGAAGTTTGTTTTGTGATATTTTTTCCTGCTATGGATTTCAACCGCTGCAGCTGAACTAGTTTGGGCCTAAACCATCAAGTGTGATTTGTCTCTAAGCTCTTTCCTGGTGTGTATGCATGAAATGTTTAGTCACCAGAAAAGGAAGGACAAAGCGGTAAGTATTGTTTCCTAGAACTGATGTCCAGACTGACTTTTTAAAGCACATGTGCAAGATGTAGGAAAAGCTGCAAACAGGGCCTGTTGGAGGGGGGGGGGGGGGGGTGGTGTATTGGTGGACAGGCTTGAAGTGCTGATTTACAGCGCTGTGCTTGAAACTAGCACAAGACAATCCTATTCTAATTGTGGGTTGTTTGAGGGAAGCCAATTGAGTGTTAGAACCCCTGCTAGTGTTTTTAGGCTGGGCTTTGTGTCCCTTTTCCTAAAATTGGCTTCACTTCCTGTCACACAGCTGAACAGGAAGTGAGGTTAAAACCCTACCAATGGTCTTTTCTTTGGGACACAGGTCAATCTAACTAGTGTCACCATTAAGCAAATTGCACTGCAGTGTACACCCCAAATGATTAGTTATTTTGGGGTTTAGTAAAGGCAAAGCCGCTCTGCAGTAGAAGCGTAGGCAATGAAAATCAGAAGGGAAGCACTGATGGTTTTTACTTCCAATCCCGCCAAGTTTTGAGTTTTCTTCCTTGCTTGTCCACTTGTAGTGCAAAGTGGATTTGCCTTTAGTAAATGGACCCCAAAGTCAAAGATTCCTACTAATTTGGGGTGTACACAGCAAAATGCCATTTCCAAAATGGGAAACTATTTATATTGATCTGTGTGTCCCCAACAAAACATTACTCAGGTGTTTCCCTCACTTCCTGTTTGGCTGTGTGGCAGGAAGTGAATGAATTAAGTAGAAAGTGACAACATTTGTGAGGTGTCTTTACCCTATCAGGGGTGCAGGCATCCCCAAAACAAACAAGAAAATAGTTGATTTAACATTGGGTGGTGTTTGTGGGGGTCCCTAACACACATTCATACATATTAGCAACGCTGGATCCTGGCCTATTGGCATGGTTATATTTTCTTAAGCCTCTCAATAAAATGATCTGAAATTTGGGGTAAAACTGGAACAATAATCATCACTTTTATTTTTTTGGATTTCTTTCATTTTGGATAGAGTTGGGGGGGGGGGGGGGGTTAGAAGCTCTGTCAGTTTATTTTGTATTATCCCTGTCCGTTTGGGGAGATTGGCCTTCACTTCCTGCCCCATAGCCAAACAGGAAGTGATCTAAAAACTAGGCAAATTAAGGGTCTCCTGTGCCCCCCCCCCCACAGAACTTGTGTGTGTCCCCTGAAAATTCCTGGGTGGGTCATAAAAAAACAGGGTGTGGCCTTGACAGGAAGGGTGGGTCATTTTTTCTATTAGGGGGGTGCCAAAATTTGGTCAGGCCTAGGGAGCACAAAACCTAAATATCCTACTGCATATTAGGGCTTATTTAGACAGGATCCAATTTACAGCATGTTTTTAGATTGTGGGAGGAAACCCGCACAGGGAGAACATGCAAACTCCAGGCAGATAGTGTCACGGGCGGGATTCGAACCAGCAACCCTTTTGCTGCTAGGTGAACATGCTACACACTACGCTACTGTGCTGAACGAACATGATTGCAGCTGAAAGCATGAGATGTTTTTTTTTAAACCAATTACATGCTTTCCAGCCTGGAGGACAGATGTGGGGTCTAATTGACCCCGCCTTTCTCTATAAAGAGGACCTGTCACACACTAGTCCTATTACAAGGGATGTTTACATTCCTTGTAATAGGAAGAAAAGTGAAAAATAATACAAACAAAGGGACAAACAAGTGCAAAAAATTAAAATATTAAGTAAAAAAATAAAATAACAAAGGAATTTAAATGCTCCTGTCCCTAGTAGCTCGCACTCAGAAGCGAACACGCATGCAAGTCCCACCCACCCACATATGTAAACATCCTTCAAACCCCACATGTGAGGTATCATAGCGTGCGTTAGAGCGAGAGCAATAATTTTAGCACTAGACTAGACCTCCTCAGTCCTCTGTAACTCAAAAGTGGTAACCTGAGAAAAAAAGTCAAGCGTTGCCTATGGAGATTTTTAATAACGAAGTTTAGCGCCATTCCATGAGTGTGCGCAATATGAATGCGTGACAAGTTAGGTATCTATTTACTCGGGGAACATCATCTTTTACCTTATCCCTAAAAATTGGGCCTAGCTTTACTGCTTTCTTATTTTGTCATTCATGAAAACAGGTTTTTTTTTGAAAGCCAAAAAAAAAAAAAAACGTTTGAAAATTTTTGGCACAAATACTGTTGGAAATGTGTCCGAAAAAATGGCCGCCACTTTATTCCCTAGGGTGTTTGTTAATAAAATATATATAATGTTTGGGGGTCCTGAGTAAGTTTCAAGGAAGAAAATATAATTGTTACATGAAGGAGAGAAGTGCCAGAATAGGCGCGGTATGGAAGTGGTTAAAGTGCACAATAAAAGTGAAAAATTCCTTGAAATTTCGTACCATGGGGGGGGGGAGGCAATTAGGGGCGCCATCAGGAATTATGGGGCCCCTTACACAGCTTCAGGCATGGGCCCCCTGGAGCAGAGAATAGGGGGGGGGGGGGGGCTGATATTAAGAAGGGGGGGGGATGCCGCAATTTGATAAGCGGGGGGTTCCTTTACCAAAAAATACATATAGAAAAATATATATTAAAAAGGGTGGTAGCCATCCGGGGGCCCTGGGGACCACTGGGCCCTTTAATAAAAAGAAACTTCTGGGCTCTTTAATGAAAAATAAATTACAATATCTACATATATAAAATAATAAAAAAGGGGGTTGCCTTGGGAGCTCTGGGCCCTTTAATAAAAAATAACTTCCAAAAATCAAAAAAAAAATAACATTGGGTGGGAGCTGTGGTGGCTCAACGTGAATGGCACTGCGCTGACAAGCCGTTCACCTCTGCAGCCAAGGGTTCGGATCCCGGTCTCGGCTACATATGAATTGAGTTTGGTGGTGTCAGCCCGGCTCCCGGTGGGTGTGCTATGCAAGGTACGCCTGTGCTTAGTACGCCCACCCCCCCCCCCCCCCAAAAAAAACACCACACTTGCTGCACACACTTTGGCCATGAGGTCTCCTAAAATAAAGGGAGGCGAAGGACCTACAGGGCTGGCTGGGTGGGCTACACTCCCTCATAGGGGGAGTCCCTCTGTCCCATCGGGGACAGGCCCCCCTCACACCCACCATTGCCACCGGGGGCATGGAGAAGGATGGCGATTGCAAGTCCAGCTCCTCTCTCTCGACTTCACGCACAAAATACACTTTAAAAAAGAAATTAAAGTAAAAAGTAACAAACCTGGGGAAAATGTTTATAACATTTTTAGAAGCAAAAAGGTTGTCATCTGGGGCCCTCTGGGAGCTTTCAAAATTATATTATATATATATATGTTTAAAAAATAACCAAAAAATATATATTTTTTTTTTTTTGGATTTTTTTGTAAAGGTGGGGGGTTGTCATCTGGGGCCCTCTGGGAGCTTTCATAATTATATTATATATATATATATGTTAAAAAAATAACCAACTAATATATTTTTTATTTTTATTTGTTTTTTTTTTAAAGGTGGGGGGTTGTCATCTGGAGCCCTGGGGATCTCCGGGCCACTGGGGACCTCCAGACCCCTAAAACAAAACATTGGCCCTTTAATAACAAAAAATTTGGGGGGTTGCCACCCGGGGCCCTGGGGACCTCCAGACTGCTAAAAAATATTAAATTCCAAAAATTGGCCCTTTAATAAAAAATCCTACAAAAACCAACTAACAAATATATATACAAAAAAAAAAAGAGGGGGGTTACCATCTGGGGCGCTGGGGGGCCTCCAGGCATCTGGGCACCTCCGGACCCCCGGGCGCCTTACAGGTGTACAGGGCCGCCATCATGAATTTTGGGGCCCCTTACACAGCTTCAGGCATGGGCCCCCTGGAGCAGAGAACCGGGGGGGGGTGCTGCCGCATGAAATTGAGAAGCGGGGGGGGGTGGTGCCACAAATTGAGGAGCGGGGGGGCCCTTTACAAAAATTTTGACAGAAATAAGAAATAAAGAAAAATATATAAAAAAAGGGGGGTAGCCATCCGGGGCCCTGGGGACCTCTGTGCTCTTTATAAAATAAAAATAAAAAAGAGAGAAAATACATATATATATATATATTTTTTAAATATAACATTTATCGAAAAAAAGTAAAAAAACAAGGGGGTAGCCTTCCAGGGCCCTGGGGACCTCTGGGCCCTTTCCTTAAAAAAAATAAAACAAATATATTAAAAAATTATATATATTTTTTTAAATATATATCTTTTATTTAAAAAAAAGGGCTTGCCATCTGGGGCCCTTAGTGGCCTCCGGGCCCCTGGGGACCTTCGGAGCCCTTAAAAAAAATAAAAAATATATTTTTTTGTTTTAGGGTGGTTCCCATCCGGGCCCCTGGGGGCCCCTGGGGACCCCCGGGCGGTGTAATGCCTGTACCCCCCTAATGGCGGCCCTGCAGGTGTACTGCCTGTACCCCCCTGATGGCGGCCCTGGGTGTAATGTCAGCATGTGAAAAATGACATTCTGAAGGAAAAAAGCCATTTAAAACTGACTCGCGGCAATAATGAATTGTCAGCTCCTGGAAATTGCAGGAGAATTCATTCATTAAAAACACCAAAAAAAAAGCGTGGGGGGTCCCCCCAAATTCAATAACCAGACCCTTTAGGTCTGGTATGGATATTAAGGGGACCCCCGGTCAATTTTAAAAAAAAAAATGACGTGGGGTTCCCCCCAAATATCCATAACACGCACAAGCTTCAAATTGAATTGGCCCGCCCTCTGACATGTGACCACGCCCCCCTTGACGCACTGGCAGCACACTCCTAGAGTTGCCCGAGGGCGTTGAGAGGGGGGGGGCGTGGTCCGGCAGACAGCGGGATTTCAATTGGAAGCGGCCGCTCGCGGCTCCGGCGAAGAAGAAGGAGAAGATGCGGACGAGAAGGACAGCGGAAGAAGATGGAAGAAAACACCGCCGGGCAAGATGCGGGAATAGAAGACCCAAGACAGAAGCAGAGGAAGAAGAAGAAGATGGAGGAGGAAGAAACCCGAAGGAAAGAAGAAAGAAGATAATAAAAGGACTTGTCAAAAACGGCTTTGTCTTTTTTAACCCTTTACATTTTTTTACTCGTGAAATGGTAGAGTACAAGGTACCCCATTACCATTTCACACAGGGGGGGGGGGGGATCTGGGGGGCCCCTTTGTTAAAGGGGTCTTCCAGATTTCGATAAGCCTCCTGCCCGCAGACAGACCCCACAACCACCGGGCAAGGGTCGTGGGGAGAGACCCTTGTCCTCATCAACATGGGGACAAGTGTGTTTTGGGGGGCACCCCAAAACACCTCCCAATGTTGAGGGCATGTGGCCTGTGCGGTTTCAGGAGAGGGGGGGGCCGCGCTCTGTTCCCCCCTCTTTTCTGCCCGGGCCAGGGTCAACGTGCTCGGATTAAGGGGTCTGGTGTGGATTTTAGGGGGGACTCCACACCATTTTTTTTTTTATTGGGTTGGAGTTCCCCTTAAATTCCACACCAGACCCGAAGGGTCTGGTTATGGATATTTGGGGGGAACCCCACGTCATTTTTTTTTTTAAATTGACGGCGGGGTTCCCTTTATATCCATACCAGACCTAAAGGGTCTGGTTATTGAATTGGGGGGGACCCCCACGCTTTATTTTTTCGTTTTTTTAATGAATGAATTCTCCTGCAATTGCCGGGAGCCGACAATTCATTATAGCCGCGAGTCAGTTTTAAATGGCTTTTTTTTTTTTTTTTTTCAGAATGTCATTTTGTGCAAAGACATATTTCTAACCACGGGAAAAGTGCGTTTTTTTCACCTGCTGACATCCCCCCCCCCCCCCCATGGTACGATTTTTAAAATAATTATTCAAATGACGTGGGGGGTCCCCCCAAATTCAATAACCAGACCCTTCAGGTCTGATATGGATATTAAGGGGAACCCCGCCATCAATTTTTAAAAAAAATGACGTGGGGTTCCCCCCAAATATCCATAACCAGACCCTTCGGGTCTGGTGTGGAATTTAAGGGGAACTCCACTCCTAAATAAAAAAAAAATGGCGTGGAGTCCCCCCTAAAATCCACACCAGACCCCTTATCCGAGCACGTTGACCTGGCCGGCCGCAGAAAAGAGGGGGGGACAGAGCGCGGCCCCCCCCCTCTCCTGAACCGCACCAGGCCACATGCCCTCAACATATGGAGGGTGTTTTGGGGTGCCCCCCAAAACACCTTGTCCCCATGTTGATGAGGACAAGGGTCTCTTCCCCACAACCCTTGCCCGGTGGTTGTGGGGGTCTGCGGGCAGGAGGCTTATCGAAATCTGGAAGACCCCTTTAACAAAGGGGCCCCCCAGATCCCGGCCCCCCCCCTGTGTGAAATGGTAATGGGGTACCTTGTACCTCTACCATTTCACGAGTAAAAAAAAAGTGTCAGTGTAAAAAAAGACAAGAGCCGGTTTTTGACAAGTCCTTTATTATCTTCTTTCTTCTTTCCTTCGGGTTTCTTCCTCCTCCATCTTCTTCTTCCTCTGCTTCTGTCTGGGTCTTCTATTCCCCGCATCTTGCCCGGCGTGTTCTTCCATCTACTTCCGCTGTCCTTCTCGTCCGCATCTTCTCCTTCTTCTTCTTCGCCGGAGCGGCCGCTTCCAATTGAAATCCCCGCTGTCTGCCGGACCACGCCCCCCCTCTGACGCCACGGGCGAGCTCTTAGGAAAGTCCCCGTGTGGTGCCAGTGCGTCAGAGGGGGGCGTGGTCACATGTTCCAGAAAGCGGGCAATTCAATTGGAAGCGGCGACTCTGGCAAAGAAAAAGCCACGCACGAGCTTCAAATTGAATTGGCCGCCCTCTGACATGTGACCACGCCCCCCTCTGACGCACTGGCAGCACACTCCTAAGAGCTTGCCCGAGGCGTCAGAGGGGGGGCGTGGTCCGGCAGACAGCGGGGATTTCAATTGGAAGCGGCCGCTCCGGCGAAGAAGAACAAGAAGGAGAAGATGCGGACGAGAAGGACAGCGGGAGGAACAGAAGATGGAAGAACACGCCGGGCAAGATGCGGGAATAGAAGACCCAAGACAGAAGCAGAGGAAGAAGGAGGAGGAAGAAGAAACCCGAAGGAAAGAAGAAAGAAGATAATAAAGGACTTGTCCAAAACCGGCTCTTGTCTTTTTTAACCCTTTACATTTTTTTTACTCGTGAAATGGTAGAGGTACAAGGTACCCCATTACCATTTCACACAGGGGGGGGGCCGGGATCTGGGGGGCCCGTTTGTTAAAGGGGTCTTCCAGATTTCGATAAGCCTCCTGCCCGCAGACCCCCACAACCACCGGGCAAGGGTTGTGGGGAAGAGACCCTTGTCCTCATCAACATGGGGACAAGGTGTTTTGGGGGGCACCCCAAAACACCCTCCCAATGTTGAGGGCATGTGGCCTGGTGCGGTTCAGGAGAGGGGGGGGGCCGCGCTCTGTCCCCCCCTCTTTTCTGCGGCCGGCCAGGTCAACGTGCTCGGATAAGGGGTCTGGTGTGGATTTTAGGGGGGGACTCCACGCCATTTTTTTAAAAATTTGGAGTGGAGTTCCCCTTAAATTCCACACCAGACCCGAAGGGTCTGGTTATGGATATTTGGGGGGAACCCCACGTCATTTTTTTTTTAAAATTGACGGCGGGGTTCCCCTTAATATCCATACCAGACCTAAAGGGTCTGGTTATTGAATTTGGGGGGACCCCCACGCTTTTTTTTTCCTTTTTTTAATGAATGAATTCTCCTGCAATTGCCGGGAGCCGACAATTCATTATTGCCGCGAGTCAGTTTTAAATGGCTTTTTTCCTTTGAAAAATGACATTTTGTGCAGAGACATTTCTAACCACGGGAAACATGCGCTTTTTCACATGCTGACATTAGAGCCCCCCATGGTACGAAATTTAAAGGAAAATTACACTTTTATTATTGCACTTTTAGCATTATTAAAATCACTGCTCCCGAAAAAACGGCCGTTTTAAAAAATAAAAAAAGCATTGGTACATGTCCCCTGGGGCAGGACTGAGGTCCCCAAACACTTTTTAGGACAAAACTTGCAGATTAGCCTTTAAAATTCACTATTAAGATTTCCCCCCATAGACTTATACAGGGAGTTCGGCGGCGGCTTTACTTATCAATCACATCGCGCTGCTGCTGCCGCCGGTTCATGCGCCTAATTAGGGATTCATCCAGCGCACTAATTAAGGCATGTACCGGCGCAGCGCAGATTCATTAGTAAATCAGCCCCACGGTCTCTAAATGTATTAATAGTGGAAGAGGCAGGAGCAGGGGGGTTGAACAATGAAGGATTGGAAAGCCCAGAATGGACAGTCCCCGACGTGGCGGCTCTCTCCATAGTGGGCAATGGGTTGGACATAATATGACGTTGAATGTTCATCTTACGTATGAATTTATGAATGTCGATAAAAGTATCGAACTTATTGAGCTTATTGGGGGGGGGGGGGGCAAATTTGAGGCCTTTATCTAAAACGGCCAACTCATTTTGAGAGAGATCTTTGCCGCTAAGGTTGAATATTCCTTGGCCAATCAAGTTCTTCTCTTTTTTCTTTTGGTGCCGGTTGCCTCTTTTGTGTCCGAAGGCCTTTTGTGGCCTTGTCCTCCCTGATGAAAATTCTGACTAGAGCGGACCCCCGGACCATAATGACCATGATCTGGTTTAGGTCTGGAATAGCCAGAGGGTTCATCCCTAAGATCTCGAAGTGGTGTAAACTTATTATTAATAGGTATTACTGGATAATCTTGATAATAAAGATTAGTGTCATATAGTCATTGTGTCTCTTTGGTGACTCATAATAGTCATAATGGTCATATCTCCGGTGATCGGAGAGTCTGGGATCTGGGAAGTTACCCCTAGATCTACCTCTACCACCTCTCCTTCCCTGCCTGGAGGCATTTCTCATTGGGGTATGGACATTGGAGTGTCTACCCCCAGGGGGATATCCTCCCGGGACAGGGGGAGGCGGACGAGGTCTAAGGTGAGTGGATTTAGGTTGTTGTGGATTAGATGAATTCCCATTGCTAGGACTATCACATCCATCTACCTCAATAGGGGAATCTTGATCTAACGAGATCCCCAATGTTTTCTGCCACTTAAATACAGACCGATATTTATAATCGCCAGCATCCCTAGAGTACTTTTTGTGCTTTTTGGTTCTCTGGTCCTTATCTTCTTTCTCCAGGTGTAACTGGAGATTAGAGGAGAAAGTGTTGTATTCAGTAGAGTTCTTAGATAGTGATAATTTATCTTTGATTTCCTTAATTTCTCTATCTAATACTAAAAGTCTCGACTGTTTACGTAAGATAAGAAATTGTACAAAATCGGTGCCTGCCTCATTGAAGTATCTGTACCAAGAGTCAATACACAACTACAGTGCCTGCCGCCGAGAATGTGTTTTCAGCACGCCAGCATCGCGCTGAATCTCGGCGACAGGCTGCCGACATCTCGCACTCGCTGGAATAGTAAAAGTACATTCCAGCGAGCGCGTCATAGAAGCGACGGGGATCCGACGCGGATTCCCGCCAATTCTACACGTGGGCGGAGTTTGTTATGAATCCTGAAGGAGAAATCCCCGCCGGATTTTTAAAGAAAAATCCGGCATGGGTTCCCCCCTCAGGAGCATAACGGGCCCTTAGGTCGGTTACGGGTTGTAAGGAGACCCCCTACGCCGAAAAAACGGCGTGGGGGTCCCCCCACAATCCATAACAGACCCGTATCCAAAGCACGCCGGCCGGCCGGTCAGGAAGGGAGTGGGGGCGAGCGAGCGCCCCCCCTCCTGAGCCGTACCGGGCAGCATGCCCTCAACATGGGGGGGTCAGGTGCTCTGGGGTAGGGGGCGCACTGCGGCCCCCCACCCCAGAGCACCCTGTCCCCATGTTGATGAGGACAGGGCCCCTTCCCGACAACCCTGGCCGTTGGTTGTCGGGGTATGTGGGCGGGAGGCTTATCGGAATCTGGAAGCCCCCTTTAATAAGGGGGCCCCCAGATACCGGCCCCCCACCCTAAGTGAATGAGTATGGGGTACATTGTACCCCTACCCATTCACCTGCAAAACAAAAGTTTAAACACAAATAAACCACACAGTGTATTGAAATATTTTATTAGTTGGCCGCCGGGGGGGGGGTGTGTATGATCGCTTTTAGAAAAGCGCCCCCCTCCGGCGGGCTTCTGTGGGGGGGTGGGTGCCGCCGTCTGGTTCTTTTCCGCCGCCGGGGGGGGCGCTTTGATAAAAGCGCCCACCACCCGGCGGGCTTCTTTCGACGTCTTCGGCGGCTGGGGGGTCTTCTCCCACTCTCCGGGGTCTTCTCCGCTCTCCGGGGGTCTTCTCCGCTCTCCGGGGGTCTTCTCCGCTCTCCGGGGGTCTTCTCCGCTCTCCGGGGGTCTTCTTCTTCTTCAGGACTCGCCGCCGCTATCTTCGTGTGTTAGCTCAATTACTAGCGGCGGCGGTCCCCTCTTCTGCGACGTCGGCGTCTTCTTCTTCTTCTTCTTCTTCTGTTCTCCAGATGTTGACGCGACGCTTCCTCCCGCTGTTATGCCCGGCGCGCGGCTCGCAGCGAATTATATAGGCCTGTCTTGTGACGTCGCAGTCCCATCATGCTCCGGTAGGTACCACGTGATACCTACCGGAGCATGATGGGACTGCGACGTCACAAGACAGGCCTATATAATTCGCTGCGAGCCGCGCGCCGGGCATAACAGCGGGAGGAAGCGTCGCGTCAACATCTGGACAGCAGAAGAAGAAGAAGAAGAAGAAGACGCCGACGTCGCAGAAGAGGGGACCGCCGCCGCTAGTAATTGAGCTAACACACGAAGATAGCGGCGGCGAGTCCTGAAGAAGAAGACCCCCGGAGAGCGGAGAAGACCCCCGGAGAGCGGAGAAGACCCCCGGAGAGCGGGAGAAGACCCCGGAGAGTGGGAGAAGACCCCCCAGCCGCCGAAGACGTCGAAAGAAGCCCGCCGGGTGGTGGGCGCTTTTATCAAAGCGCCCCCCCCGGCGGCGGAAAAGAACCAGACGGCGGCACCCACCCCCCCACAGAAGCCCGCCGGAGGGGGGCGCTTTTCTAAAAGCGATCATACACACCCCCCCCCCGGCGGCCAACTAATAAAATATTTCAATACACTGTGTGGTTTATTTGTGTTTAAACTTTTGTTTTGCAGGTGAATGGGTAGGGGTACAATGTACCCCATACTCATTCACTTAGGGTGGGGGGCCGGTATCTGGGGGCCCCCTTATTAAAGGGGGCTTCCAGATTCCGATAAGCCTCCCGCCCGCATACCCCGACAACCAACGGCCAGGGTTGTCGGGAAGGGGCCCTGTCCTCATCAACATGGGGACAGGGTGCTCTGGGGTGGGGGGCCGCAGTGCGCCCCCTACCCCAGAGCACCTGACCCCCCCATGTTGAGGGCATGCTGCCCGGTACGGCTCAGGAGGGGGGGGCGCTCGCTCGCCCCCACTCCCTTCCTGACCGGCCGGCCGGCGTGCTTTGGATACGGGTCTGTTATGGATTGTGGGGGGACCCCCACGCCGTTTTTTCGGCGTAGGGGGTCTCCTTACAACCCGTAACCGACCTAAGGGCCCGTTATGCTCCTGAGGGGGGAACCCATGCCGGATTTTTCTTTAAAAATCCGGCGGGGATTTCTCCTTCAGGATTCATAACAAACTCCGCCCACGTGTAGAATTGGCGGGAATCCGCGTCGGATTCCCGTCGCTTCTATGACGCGCTCGCTCTCCATCGCGGCAAGCCAGCTCGGCGCTGGCTCCCGCGATGGGGCTCGTAGGTGGTCAATCTCGCCGAGAAAGGGAGCGAGATTGACACAATATCCCAGTCACCTACTGTATACCACAGTCCTTGTACTCCTGTAGTCCTTGTAAATATTATTAACGGGGACACAACTGACAGCCTAACATACACAAACCAATTGTATTTAATTAAATGTTTCCATTGCATATGTTTTTGTCTTCGGCGCCGGCTGAATTTCGATCCATGTATGAGCAGGCTGGTTGTACAGAACTCGATCTTGCAATCAAGTTCTATACAACCAGCCTTTAGAAAAAAAATGTCCTGCTTTCGATGGCAGGGAAATCTCCCCACTGTCTTAACACAATACCTCAGTGGGAAGAATTCCCCCACCCACCTTAAATGTGGATGGGGGAATCTTATCTTTTTTCGATCAACCTTTTGATTGAACAAAAAAAAAAAGTGTTATTACCAATTAACTCACTTATTCAAGGAATCTTCCAGGACGGCTTACAGAGAGATAGGCTCCTCCCACCCAGCACAGGAAACACATGATACACATTATAAAAGTACACCACATGCAATAGCCCCTCAGTATAACCAATGGGCCAGAATAAGCAATAATTAAACCTCTCTCATTAGCTTAGCTTTATTTATGCTTTACATTGCTAGTCTACAAACAAAGAAGGTAGAGAACTGACGCTGTTATGGAAGATTCCTGGAAAAAGTGAGTTAACAGGTAATAACATTGTTTTTCCCAAGTCATCTTCCTGGACGGCTTACAGAGAGGACAAAATAGGACTACCTGATCAGCGCGGGACCACAGCCTGCAGCACCTTCCTGCCAAAAGACTGAACCTTGCTGGCAAGCAGGTCCAGTCTAATTTTTTACGGATATCTGGAACCTGGAAAAGATTGCAGCCTTGCATCCTTGGAGGGGAGTCGCTCCAGCCCTTTCAGCCTAAGAAGTGGAAACCGCTCTTGTGGAATGAGCATTTATTCCTAAACGTGGTGTCAAGGATGCTGCTTTGTATGCTTCCGCGATGGCTGACTTCATCCACCTTGCAATGGGATTTTAAAAGCCTTTTTACCGTTGTTTGAACCGTTGTTTGAACCTGCAAACACCACAAAGAAGCTAGTGAAACATCGCCATTTCTTGGTGCGCTCGATGAAAGCAATTAAACATCTTCTGATGTCTATCTTATTAAATCCCACTTCTTTGTCATTTTTAGCATCTCTGCAAAATAAAGGTAATCTCTTCTGATCTATGGAAATTTGGGGGGAAATGCCGAGTCAAGAGAGAGGATAATTTTGTCTTGCAAAATGAAGCAGAAGGGCTCAGCTGTTGAGAGCACCTGTATTTCACTAAGCCTCCTAGTAGAGACTAGGGCCACTAAAATCACTGTTTTCAAGGTTAAAAGCATTATGGGCAGTTCCTCTAGTGACTCAAACTATGTTTTACAAAGGCTTTGTAACACTGTGGATAAGTCCCAGGAAGGGAACCTCCTTGACCTGGGGACCCGCTTACAGCTAATGGACTCCAATAAATCTCTTGACCAAGGGCTCTTCTATCAGTCTTTGATTCAAAAAGCTAGACAGAGCCGATACCTGCACCTTGAGGGTACTGTTCGTTAGATTTAGATCTGCTCCAGCTTGGAGGAAATCTAGGACCACCGGGTTCATAGTTCCTGACACTCTGTTGAGTATGCGCCAAGCCCAAAATTTCTTCTAGACCTTATAGTATGTCAAGTTAGTGGATAGCTTCTGGCTGCTAAGAATAGTATCAATTACTATTGCCGATAACCCTCTCCGCTCTAACGGCTCCCTCTGAGTAACCAGGTAGACAGAGAAAGTGAGCCCACTTCTGGATGATTCACCTCTCCCTGATATAGGAGGTCTGTCCTGTAAGGCAACCTCCGTGATGCGGAGTCAGTTGTCCTGTGAACCAAGACCTCCTTAGCCAGAATGGGGCCATCAGGATAACCTTTACACTCAAGTCTTATCTTTTAAATGATATTTGGTATGAGGGCAAATGGAGGAAATGCATCCAGCAGGCTTGTATCCCAGGATTAGGATATGGCATCTAGGCCCAGACTTAGATGGTCTCTCTGAAGAGAGAAAAAAAGTTCCACCTGCCTGTTCTGCCTGATAGGTCTATTTATGGGACTCCCCACCTCTGCACGATCTGCTCAAACACTGTTTTGGATGTAGTCGAGTCTATTAAGTATCCCAGAAATACCATACTTTGAGTAGGTACTAACTGTGACTTCTGATTTACCAGCCACCCTAGCTGCTGAAAGTGCCTGATAACTTTGCTCAGGCACGGTTTCACTTCCTCTGCTGAATCTGCAAAAATTAGCAGGTCGTCCATGTAGGGGATTATATGAATCCTCTCCGACCTCAGGGTCCAGAGCTTCTGCCAGGATCGTGAAGTTGTGTGGTGCTGACTTCAAACGTGTTCACTTGCTTTAAGTTCAAAATGAGGCAAAGAAGTTTCCTGATGGCCTTTTTATCAGAAAAAAAAATTCTTAGAGTTGGGGGGATGAAGCTTATCACCTTCTCCTCCAGCATACTCTGTAGGAGGGAACACATAGCTGTTGATTTTGCCTTCTCTTTCAGGAAATTTTTGAGGGGGCAGCCCATTAACTATGCTGTACCCTGACATAATCCAGGATAAAGCTGTTGCTGGAAATGGCCTACCATTGTGGGAGGAATGACCCAAATCTTCCTCCCTTTTGGCCTTCCTCTCCTGTACTGCCACCCTGTTTTCTGGTCTTGCATAGCTGAAAAACCCTGGTTATACTGCCTTCTATCCCCCTGAGCTTTCCCTTCATCTGACCTCTTGAATTCCTTTGTTGTTTTCTGGGGAAAGGAAACCCCTTCCTTATATTGAAATATTCGAAAAACCTCAAAAATTGGGATTATGTGGGCAACACATACAATACTTCAAAGATATATAAAATAATTAAATAATTTATTACAAAAAATATATTATAGAAACATTACAAAATTATCAAAAAATACATATTTGTACAAAAACATAAGCGATGCAATACTATCCGTCATACGGAACCATCACCAGGATTGGGAGGTAAGTTGTAGCAGAAAGGCCGACGCGTTTCGAATGCTAGGCATTCTTTATCAAGGCATATGTAAGCATTACATCCATTGTGTTAAAAACTTTGTGCTCAAAGGGGTCCAGGCCACAGATCACCCAGATGGAGTGCCCCAGAACTCTGATGTCTCTAAAAGCCGATTAAGTCATACAAAATCATGCTCCTAATACTCATAGGGTGGACAGAACTATTTTGTTCAATTGAATGGCATAGGTGTCCAATGAATGATTTGTAGCAAGGTCTCCTGTTCTTAAGATAACCGGGATACCTGGCTGGCCACCAGCAATAGTTTCCAGCTGACCACCAGCTGGAAAAACGTCTCCAAACTCTCCAATATTTGGAGAGGAAATGACTCCAATTTCTGAGGTTTTTCGAATATTTCAATTACTACGGGATGATGGCAACTACATGCCGCCATATATGAGTTGGTCCTTTTACCCCTTCCTTATATTAGCCAACTTCTCTAAAAAAGATTCTAGCTCTTTACCAAAGAGCAAATCTCAAGAGGGAAGGGAACAGAGCTTAGTCTTTAATACGGTGTCTCCTCCCCAGGACTTCAGCCATCAATCAATGCTGTAGACCTGGCTGAGAACCTTACAGACTCGGAAGCATCCAAAATATAAGCTACTGCCTTAATTAGAGTTGGTAATGCATACAAAATCTCTTCCCTGGGAGAGTCTGACTCCAGAAGAGTGCAGAGCCGTTTTAGCCACAAATCAAGGGTACACATGTAGTGGCTAGGGCTAGTGTAAAGTTAGCAGAGCAGGCTTCCCATGCTTTCTTTAAATACCCTTCAGCCTTTCTGTCAATTGGCTCCTTTACGGTGCCTGTGTCTTCAAAGGAGAGCTCTGAAATTTTCAAAACTTTAGATAGAAAAACATCTAGTCTGGGACACTTTTCCCACAATTCTATAGCCTTCTCCTTGAAGGGGAATTGTCGCTTCAGGTTTTTAGGGAAGATCAGGCATGCATACAAGCACTTGGGGGTCATACAAACTACCAGGACCATTTTAAAAATTGTTGCAATGAAATTTCAGCAAAATGGACTAGCTTGCTGCATATTTTTTTCACTTAGATTTTTGGGGTGTCTTTAAATTCAGCCCTCTGTAGGTGGATAATTTTCATTTCTATCAAATGTGTAATCCTTTCATTTCAACACATTACCCAGTTCATATCAGTATAGATATCCAGCATGAGATGTTTGCCAGTTGAGATCTGATATGTTTTCAAAGTGTACCTTTATTTGAGCAGTGTATATATAAATGTTTGGGGGTTCTAACACCCTAGAGAATAAAATGGCCACAGTTGCAATAGTTTTTGTCACACCGTATTCGTGCAGCGGTCTTACTAGCTCACTTTTTGGAAAACATATACTTTTAATTAAAAAATAAGACAACAGTAAAGTAAGCCCAATTTTATATTGTGAAAGATGATGCTACGCCGAGTAAATTGATACCCAACATGTCACACTTCTAAATTGTGCCCGCTCGAAAATGGTGAAAAACTTTTACTTTCGAAAATCTCTATATGCAACGTTTAAAAAATTCTACAGGTTGCATGTTTTGAGTAACGGAGGAGGTCCAGGGCTAAAATGATTGCTTTCGCTCTACCGATCGCAGCTATACCCCATATGTATGGTTTGAACACTGTTTTTGTATGCGGCCGCTACTCATGTATGCGTTTGCTTCTGCAAGCGATTTCGGCGGGATAGGGCGCACTTAATTTTTTGTAAAATAATCACTTTTTTTACTATTACAAGGGATGCAAAGAAGAGATCTGGGGTCAAAAAGACCTCAGATCTCATATTTACACAAAAATGCAATAATAAAAGAAAAAAAATGTAATAAAAAAAAAAAAAAACTCTTCAACCGCTTGCCAACCTCCCACCGTAGTTTTGCAGCAGGTCGGCTCGGCTGAGCAAAATCACGTAATATAAACGTGATTTTGCATTGCAACCACTAGGGGTGCGCACACCCCCCCCCCCTGCTCGCCCCGGGTGCTGATGTGAGTGCCTGGCGGGCGCGATCACCGCCGGGCACCCGTAAACGCTCGTTACAGACCGAGAACCAGGAGCTGTGTGTGTAAACACACAGCTCCTGATTCTTTCAGGGGGAGAAATAACTGATCGTATGTTTATACAATGTATGAACAGCAATCTGTCATTTCCCCTAGTCAGTCCCACTCCCCCTTCAGTTAGAACACAATGAGGGAACAGAATTAACCCCTTGATCACCCCCTAGTGTTAACCCCTTCCCTGCCAGTGACAATTTTACAGTAATCAATGCATTTTTATAGCACTGATCGCTATAAAAATGCCAATGGCCTCAAAAATGTGTCAAAAGTGTTCGTCACAAGGTCACAGTACCGATAAAAATCGCAGATCGCCGCCATTACTAGTAAAAAAATATATATTAATAAAAAATACCATAAAACTATCCCCTATTTTGTAGATGCTGTCTATAACTTTTGCGCAAACCAATCAATAAACGCTTATTGCGATTTTTTTTACGAAAAATATGTAGAAGGATACGTATCGGCCTAAACTATGGAAAAAAATATTTTTATATATAATATATATATATACACATATATATATATATATATATATATATATATATATATATATATATATATATATATATATATATTTATATTATTTTATTTTTTTTGGGGGGGGGGGGGATATTTATTATAGCAAAAAGTTAAAAAAAATATATATTTTTTTTCAAAATTGTCGCTCTACATTTGTTTAGGTTCCATGCACACTGAAGCTCAAACTGCAGTTTATTGGCGGGTTTTTTTTTAAAGCCCATAAAATGCACTCTATGTTAGCCTATGTGTCCAAGCACACATGGAAGTTTTTTTAGTGTTTTAGTGGAGCTTATGGGCTTTTTTCTGAACACCCGAAAATCGCTTACAAAAGTGCTGCTTATCAATAGGAAAAAACACTAAAAACGCAAAATGCCGAAAAACGCTAATAAACACTCAGAAACGCAGCTCGCCAGCGGTTTTTATCCATTGGGAAAAAAAAAAAGCTAAAAAACACCACACTGAAAAACGCTAATAAATGCTATTGCAAAAACACAAAAAAACGTTGAAAGGCAAAGCTACTGCCTTTTTTTTTTAGCTTTTTTTAGCTTCCGGTGTGCATTGAGCCTAATAGTGCAAAAAATAAAAACCGCAGAGGTGATCAAATACCACCAAAAGAAAGCTCTATTTGTGGGAAATAAAGGACACCAATTTTGTTTGGGAGCCACGTCGAATGACCGCACAATAGTCAGTTAAAGCGATGCAGTGCTGAATCACAAAAAGTGGCCCAGTCATTGACCAGCAAAATGGTCCGGGGCTGAAGTGGTTAATTGCTTGCCGCACGCAGATATACATCTGCAGCATGGCACGAACAGGCAAAAGGATGTATACATACATCCCCTTTAACCCCTTCCTTATCAAATGAATTGTTGTGGTCCAGTTAACTGCATTTTGACATAATGAAGTAGCCAGACCTGGTTGCAGGGCTGGACCTGCCTATGTAAAGACCGATTTTAAAAAGGGTCTCAATTTATCCATCCATGGAATATTAAGGCTACATGTACACATAGCCTACTTTAACCGCCAACCACAGAAAAATGCAAAACGTGGCAAAATTGTGCCACGATTTTGACTCAATTTGTGGCCAGCAGTCAAAATGTTCCTATCCTGAACACGATTCAGCCGTGTTCAGAAGAAGTAGCTTGAACCTCCCCTAACTGCATCAGCTCCTAAATTATCCTAAAAGCCTACGTGTACATGGACAATCGCTTTTTGGAGTGCTATGCGACTACATCACTTCCTACATTCCCTCGCAAATTCTGACAAATGTATTCATGCCCTGATGACCCTTGAGAACCACTGTCTAGACAAAGGGACATTGATGCAAGTGTTATCAAAAACGTATGCTGTGCTTAACCACTTAAGGACTGCCACATGTACATTTACGTCGGCAGAATGTCACGGACAGGCACATCAACGTACCTATAGAAAAAACAAGCTGCGCAATAGATGTGAAAACTCAAAAAAATAAAAATTGTGACGAAATTACAATGTTGGTGTGTTGAATTCACTACAACAAATAGGTTGCCCTATTTATATCACAGTCTGATGAGTCCCAGTGAAAAAAAAGGTTAACAGATAATGTCCTATTTCCCACAAAAAAAATGCATCAGATGATGGTCAAAGGCTGAAGATATGCGGTCGTCCTATAGGTAAATTAGTGACATCAAACCAAAACAACCACAGAACAGTGATGTGATAGAAAAAAATAAATTCTCCACCTCTTCTATGGCTGCCTCTTAGCAAAAGGGAAGATACCAACCAGAGATCTTCTGCTGGCGTGTGGCTTTATACCCAGCCTAGGGGTCTATGCAGCTGGATATCGTTCCTCCAGTGTCCAATTATTCTCCTACTGCTCACAAATAGAACCAGCAAGAACCGCAGGACAATTGTATGGAACAGAGAGCCAGTACTAGCGCCGCTATTCCTACTGGTCAACTGGCAAGCACCAGCAGCCTAGTACACCCTGGTCTTTCATCCAGCACTGCAGTATCACGTGGTGACGTGGCAAGTCCCATAAGTGCAGTTCAAGCTGGCGAGGTGGCAAGCACAAGTGTCCCGCTGCCACCAAGAAGAAGATGACAAAGACAGGCCTGTCAAGCCCATCCTGCAGAATTTGCCAATCCTGACTGGGTCCCCACCACTTCTGCAGAACCCGTACTTCCCCATTCACTGGCCAACCCGGTATTCAGGTGGAAACAGCTGATTTTACATCACTTGATTTTTATTCGCTGTATTTCACGGAAGATCTCTATAGATCTATTGTGGACCAGAGTAATTTATATGCTGGTACTTACATCGCCGCTAATCCCCAGTCCGTCCTTGCCAGAGAATGGAGACCACTTACCGAATTTAAAACCTTTCTGGGCCTTTCCCTCAACATGGGCATACACCAATTTCCGAAGTTGCGCACTTATTGATCCACAAGTCCACACGACCATATGCCCATATTCTCTGCTTTCATGGCCAGGAATCAATACGAGGCGATCCTGCGGTTCTTGCATTTCAGTGACAATGAACTTTGTCGTCCGCGTGGAGACCCTGGATATGACCAGCTCTACAAAATTCGGCCCCTCATAAACCATTTCAACATGATGAGTCCCTAATTACATTTTCTGGCCGCTTGTCTTTCAAGCAGTACCTTCCCAGCAAGCTTGCCAGATACGGGGTCAAGCTCTATAAGATTTGTGACAGGGCAACAGGCTATACATGGAGCTTTAGGGTTTATGAGGGCAAAGATAGTCAGGTAGAGCCGAAGGGTTGCCCAGATTACATAGGGAGCGCTGGCAAGATTGTGTGAGACTTGGTGTCACCCTAATTTGGAAAGGGGTATCACTTCTACGTGGACAATTATTACACCAGCGTGCCACTTTTTAGTCACTTGTTTGATCGTCAGATTGGAGCATGTGGCACAGTGCGACCTAATCGCCGGGGCTTTCCCCAGCAGCTTGTAGATTCCTGTCTGTCTTAGGCTGGGGGCAAGAGCCTGCTACAGGTGTAAAAATGTGCTCGCTGTGAAGTGGGCGGGACAATCAGAATGTTCTCACCTTGCTAATAATTTATTTTTTCCTTCTTTTTCTTTTTGTGCCATTTATTATTATTTTTTTTGTGTGGTTTTTTTTTTTTTCTGGAGCTGGGGTCGGGCCACCTTCGGGAGAGAATCCTACTCTTATCTTCCCTTCTTCTCTCCTCTTCTTCTTTCTCACTTCTTCCTCACCTTCTTTTCTTAGCAATTTTCCTTTTTTTTCTGCTTAGTAAATTTGGGATTTTTTTCTCTCTTGTTTTTTTTCTACAATTGTCTGCATATATAATTTAGAGTTTGGACTATTTACCTAATAGATTCTTTTATTAATACGACCCATTTTTTTAGGGTCAGTTCAGGGATTTCAGAAACAATGCACAGGAGATGTATGCTCCTTTTCTTGTATGTCACGATAACAATATTCATCTTCTTGGGACTTTAGCTTTCTCATATCTTTCTCATTATCTTTCCTCTCACGTGCCTCCTCCCATCCACAGTTTGAACCCATTAGGGGTGGATGGGTGGTGCGGAGGCATGCTAAGCCTGATATAAGGTATAGTTTTTTTTATTATCTTCTTTAGTCCCATATAATTGACATTTGCATTTGAGCACCAAACTCTACCGATATTTCAGTCATTGTTATGATCTTTATCCCGTATTTGCATTCTTTATACTGTATTTGTAACCTGTTTTCTTATTCAAAATTCAATAAAAATATTAAAATAAAAATAAATAAAAATAAGAATGTTTTCCTTCTTACCACCATTCACGCAGACACGACAATACAAATTCGTACGGCAGCAGGTGTTGTGGAGAAACCCCTCTGGGTCCACCAATATAACCAAAATATGGGAGGGGTGGACCTCAACGACCAGTTGATGGTGCTGTATCATATTGCCCGTAAGGCGAGACGCTGGTACTAAAAAGTGTCTCTGTACTTATTCCAATTGGCTTTACTCAATGCTTATGTCTTATACAAAGCTTCAGGCCGGAATGGATCCTTCCTTCAATTCCAGGATGAGATCATCCTAGAACTCCTGTATCCAGGCAGTTCTGCGCCTCACCATCCCCTACCAAATGCAGTAAGCCGACTGCATGAGAGACATTTTTCGTATGTCCTCGAGAGTACCCCTACCCAACGAGCCCCCCAAAAAAGATGTGTCTGTACCAAGCACGGATATAGGCGTGACACCTATTATTTTGATCCCCGCTGTCCTGCCAATCCTGGTCTTTGTATTGGTGAATGTTTTGAGTGCTTCCACACACGAGTGAAGTTATTAGCATAGGGTAAAGCATGTCACAGGCTAGGCACACTTACACAGGGTCTCCCAAGATGCCATCGCATTTTGAGAGACCCAAACCTGGAACCGAAAAGTTGAACAGTTACAAAAAAGAGTGTTAAAAAAAAAGTGAAAAATAAAAACAAAAAATAAATAAAATAAAAAAAGGGATTTTTAATAACAGCTTACCTGTAAAATCCTTTTCTTGGAGTACATCACGGGACACAGAGCGCATAGTCATTACATATGGGTTATATGGAGTACCTTCAGGTGTGGACACTGGTGTAATCAACTTCACAGGAAGTTCCTCCCTATATAACCCCCTCCCACTGAGAGTGCTTTAGTTTTGTAGCAAGCAATTTCTCTGAGGTTACACAATGTTCCCACAAAGAGGGGTGGGAGCTCTGTGTCCCGTGATGTACTCCAAGAAAAGGATTTTACAGGTAAGCTGTTATTAAAAATCCCTTTTTCTTGATCGTACATCACGGGACACAGAGCGCATAGTCATTACATATGGGATGTCCCAAAGCAATGCTCCATGAAGGGAGGGAGACCGTAAGGCCAAAAATAGCCAAACAAACTATATCAGGAGGTAAAATAGCTCCACCAACAGAAAAAGGGGGCGTGAACCGGGCCAGAGGATTCTATACTGCTGCCCGTAGGACCGCCTGCCCAAATGCTGCGTCCGCAGCCTTTGTGACGTCCAACTTATAAAATTTAGTAAACGTATGTACGGAAGACCAGGTTGCCGCTTTGCAAACCTGTGCCATAGAGATCTGATGGTGTGCCGCCCAAGAGGCACTCATGGCCCTCGTAGAATGGGCCTTAACTGATAAGGGCGGTGGAACGCGCTTCAGACCATAGGCCTGAAAAATCAGCTGCTTAATCCACCTAGCCAAGGAAGACTTGGCAGCCGGCTGACCCTTCTTGGGGCCATCCGGAAGAATGAAAAGCACATCTGTTTTCCTAATCTTTTCTGTAGCCTTGAGATAAACTCTCATGGCTCGGACCATATCCAAAGTATGAAGCAATCTTTCCTCTCTGGACTGGGGAGTAGGAAAGAAGGATGGTAGGACTAGGTCCTGATTCAAGTGAAAACTGGATATGACCTTAGGAAGGAAAGAAGGCTGAGGCCGCAGAACCACTCTGTCCTTATGCAGAATAAGGTAAGGTTCCCTGCAAGACAAGGCTGCCAGCTCGGAGACCCTTCTGGCCGAAGCCATAGCCACCAAGAAAACCAACTTTCGGGTTAGCAGCACAAGAGGGATTTCTGCCAGAGGTTCAAACGGCTGCTTTTGTAAAGCTGACAAGACCAGATTTAAATTCCAGGGGCAGAGGGGAGCTCTAATAGGGGGATTTACATGCAAGACCCCCTGCAAAAAGGTTTTTACAAGCGAATGTGTGGCCAAAGGCCTTTGAAACCATATCGATAAGGCAGACACCTGCCCCTTTAGAGTACTAAGAGCCAACCCCTTGTCAACGCCAACCTGGAGGAATCGCAAGATCCTGTCAATAAAAAACTTGCGAGGATGCCCTCCTTGAGACTCGCACCACTCCACATAGGTTCTCCAGACTCTGTAATAGATATTTCTAGAGACTGGCTTTCTAGCTTGAATTAACGTAGATATGACTTGGGCAGAGAGGCCTCTGCCCTTAAGAATTAGAGATTCAGCCGCCAAGCCATCAAATTTAGCTGCTGTGAAGCAGGGTGGTAGATCGGGCCCTGAGACAGCAGATCTGGGCGCAGGGGGAGTGGCCACGGTGCCCTTACTGACATCCTCACGATGAGTGCGTACCAAGCCCTTCTGGGCCAGGCTGGGGCCACCAGGATCACCGGCCTGCGCTCCACCCTGATCCTTCGTAGAAGGCGGGGAATCATCTGTAGTGGAGGGAACACATACAGGAGAGAAAACTGGTGCCAGGGGCAAACCAACGCATCGGTCCCGTAGGCCGAGGGGTCCCTGGCTCGGGATACAAATTTGTCCAATTTCTTGTTGAATCTTGTTGCCATGATGTCCACATCGGGAACTCCGAATCTTTGGCAAATCTCTTGGAATACCTGGGGGTGAAGAGACCACTCTCCCGGGAGTAACTGTTGACGACTCAAAAAATCTGCTTGAGAATTGTCTATCCCTGGGATGAACACTGCTGAGATGCAGGGTACATGGGCTTCGGCCCATGCAAAAAATTAGGTTTACTTCCCTTTGAGCCGCCAGGCTCTTTGTGCCCCCCTGGTGGTTTATGTATGCCACCGCCGTGGCATTGTCGGACTGTATCCTTACTGGCAGACCCTGCAGGGGGAGAGTCCAGGCGACCAGGGCCAACCGAACAGCTCTGATCTCTAGGACATTGATGGGAAGCAGACTTTCTGCCTCTGACCACTGTCCCTGCAGGGTCCGTTTTCCTAAGATTGCCCCCCAACCTGTTAGGCTGGCATCTGTGGTTACTATTTTCCACGAGATGGGGCAAAAGGTTTTCCCTTTTGATAATTTTTGAGGGATCAGCCACCAGTACAGGCTGTGCCTGACTTCTGAAGAAAGAACTAATGGACGGTCTAATGCCTGTATGGACTTGTTCCAAGCAGAGAGAATAGCTGCTTGCAGAATTCTGGTATGGATCTGGGCGTAGGGCGCTGCTTCGAAGGCGGCCACCATCTTCCCCAGCAATCGCATGCATAGGCGAATAGTCGGCTTCTTTTTGCCTAAGACTATTTGAATCGTTTGAATCAACGACCTGATCTTCTCTTGAGGTAAAAATACCCTCTGGCATTCTGTATCTAACCGAAAGCCTAGATATTCCAACTGTCTTGTGGGTTGTAACCTTGATTTTTCTTGGTTCACAATCCACCCGAACTCTTCTAGATGCCGCACTGTGCGGACTACTGCATGATTGAGGTTGGAAGCTGAACTGTCGATAACCAGGAGATCGTCCAGGTATGCTAGGACCAAGATGCCTTCTGTCCTTAGGACGGCTAGTACCGGGGCTAACACCTTTGTGAATACCCGTGGAGCTGTTGCCAACCCGAAAGGGAGGGCTACGAACTGGTAATGACTTTGGTTTATCGTAAAACGAAGAAACTTGTGATGTGCTGGGTAAATCGGCACATGCAGATATGCATCCTTTATGTCTATAGATGCTAGGAAGTCGCCCTGATGCAGGCTGGTTGTCACTGAACGTATGGAGTCCATACGGAAGGTCTGAATCCTTAGAAAGCGATTTAGGCGTTTGAGGTCTAATATAGGCCTGACGTCGCCATTGGGTTTTGGTATAACAAAAAGGTTGGAGTAGAATCCCAGACCCCTTTCTTGGGTTGGTACTTCTACAATTACTCCTTGGAGCAAGAGGCGATCCAACGCCTTTACGAGAGAGGCCCTCTTTAACGGGTCGCTTGGAAGACTTGACCCCTGAAAATGAGGAGGGGGGATTTCTCGAAACTCTAGTTTGTAGCCTGAGGCTACTACGGACCGAACCCAAGAGTCGGGAATTCTGGCCTTCCAGACTTCGGAGAAAAACTGAAGTCTTCCCCCCACCCAAGAGAGTGGGGGCGCCCCTTCATGAATCTGATTTGATGACTGGTTTAGCCGGCTTGCGAGACCAGGGCCTCTTGTTTGCCGCGGCTTGTCCCTGTGGGCGGCTATTAACTGCTGAACGCCCGGGAGGCCGTCGATACTGACGGGAAGTCGAAGGGGCCGAGCCTGCCATGGCCTGTCGTTTAAACGTGGGCCCACGCGGTCTTTTCTTGACCGGTAAGGAAGTACTTTTTCCACTTGATATGGTGTGGATATATTTATCTAGGTCTTCCCCGAATAGTCTTCCCCCATGAAAGGGAAACCCTGCTAGAAGCTTTTTGCAGGGTGCCTCTGCTGACCAGTTCTTTAGCCACAAAAGACGACGCATGTGAACCATCAGTAGAGATAAACGGGATGCCTGTTGGATGGAGTCCTTAATAGCATCTACTGCAAAGCAGAGAGCCCTAGGGAATTCTGCTAATTCATGAGTATGCTGAGCCGGCATGTCCTTCAATATATGCTTTGCCTGATCCTTCAAGGCCTGACAAACACCAATGGCTGCTACTGCTGGCTGAACCATGGCACCTACTGAGGTAAAAGCTGCTTTCAGTAGTGTCTCGAATTTCTTGTCGACCGGATCCTTGAACATATGGACATTTTCAACCGGACAAGTCAGGGATTTATTCACGCAGGAAATGGCTGCGTCCACTGTAGGGAGAGCCCATTTCTTTACATATTCCTCTTCCATAGGGTAGAGAATAGAGAATCTTTTAGGAGGGACAAAGATTCTATCAGGTCGAGCCCAATCTTGGTAAATCACGTTCCGCAGAAGGTGGAAAAGATGCACCAGTTAATGGGGCCTTTAAAGAACCCAATGAGGATACCTCCGGGGCTACTAGTTCTGGCACTGGAAGTTTAAAGGCAGTGCGAACCATATCTGTCAAAGACTGGATCCACAGGCCCTCCGCTTGAGAGGCCGAAAAATATTCATCTATAGTGGAATTTTCCCTGTCTGAACCGTCGGGACTTGGGTCTGCCTGATCCCCTTGTGGGTCCCGTTCCTCTGAAGAGGAGACCTCCGCATCTGAAAACCCCACACTGGGTGAGGGGGATCTAGCCCGCTTGCTACTTGGGCAAGGACGGGAAAACAACGCAGTTAACCTTTTCTCTAGCCCACACATGGTGGCTGCTAGCATTTCTTCCGTCACGTAAACGGGAATGGGTGGATCGGGGGCCGCCTCTGCCCCCAGCACCCCCAATGGCTCTTGTACTATGCCACTCGGTGTCCTGACTGGCGAGGGTGGGGCCGTAGAAGCCTGGCCCAAATCCTCTGACCCCGATGGAGACCCCTTTTGCTTTTTGGTACCTTTAGCAGCCTTGGCTGGTCCAGATCCCTTTGGAGCCATTGTACAACCTTGGGTCACCCCTATAGCCAACACCTGACTGTTGTAGCTAGGAATAACCAATATGAGGGCAGGTATGAGAAAAATGAAAAATAACTAATTTCTCTCTTTTTCTTTTATATTTCTCTTTTTTTTTTTTTTTTTCAATACCGAGGAAGCCTGTGAGTATTGACACACCAATGCCCGTTAGCCGGAGTCCAAGGTAGACTCAGATACTGCTGGATCTAAGGCTGAGTCCCTTTAAGCAAAAAAAAAAACTTTTTTTTTTTTTTTTTTTTTTTTCTGGTCAATAGTGGACCTAAGTCCTAGACCTGAAGATCCACAAAACCGCCACTAGGTGTCCCTGTGTGGCCAAAAGACCCAGCTTCACGCTCTGTATCCTTTCTTCCTCTGCCTCCAGGAGGGAAAGACCAGCCAGAGAAAAGTTTTTCCTTTATACAGACCCTGACGCTGCTGGCCCGCCCCCCCCGACGCACGCCGACGCTATAAAAGGCGGTGTGCACGCGCGCGCGTATGCGCGCACGATCGCGCGCACCACGCTGAACCCACATGGAGGAAGCAGAGCAGAGGAACAACATGGACCAGCGTTATGCAGCACCAACAGACACCAGGTAAGCAGTAATCTTATTGTAGTGCACACACAGCGAGGAAGCTGTCCCCATGGGCTTCCTAAGAAACAGGAGTTTTTTACCAGCAATTTCCTCTTTAAAACATGTGGGGTTGCAGTATCAGTGTTAACAGGCAGACCTGGGGTGAGTAGCAAATATATAACTTACACAAGTATACATATATTTACATATTATCTGGGTAAACATTATAATCCCATCCTGCCTCAACAGACATAGTGGAGATAGTGGCTGATGCACAAGCATACTGTTAGCCAACCCAGAACCCCCAGGGGGATACCTACTGTCGAACCAAGTCCCGCAGGTTCCCTCTTACCTGCTCCACGCCGCAGGGTATTGCAAAATGCAAGAGGCCCAGCCTTCCCCCATCTCCGTGGGTATTGTCTTGGACCTTCAGGGACCGGGGTCCTGTGTTAAGGAACCCACACCCCTGGACCTATATAGCATCCTGGCATCAGTAGCGTTTAGTTCTTGGAAGAGACTAAGGCACTGGAGCCCAGAATCCAGCCCTCCAAGGAGAGGCATTATAGGCAAAACCCCACTCCAGCAGGGCCCGGGTACCGTACATCTTGGCTCTGAAGCACTTCGGACGGATCCGGCTAGCTATCCTGGGTCCCGAGACCTCCGAGGGACAGCTAGACGTGACCAACACCTAAGACACTGGCGAAAAAACTAAAGCACTCTCAGTGGGAGGGGGTTATATAGGGAGGAACTTCCTGTGAAGTTGATTACACCAGTGTCCACACCTGAAGGTACTCCATATAACCCATATGTAATGACTATGCGCTCTGTGTCCCGTGATGTACGATCAAGAAAAAGAGTTGTCGTTTTATTGTTCGCTCCCCCTCTATTGCTTTGCTCTTTTTTTACTGTATTCTATTCTGCAAAGTTTTATTGTTATTATGCTTTTTAATGCTTGCTTTTCAGGTATGTAATTTACTTTACTGTTTTCAGGTACGCCATTCAGCTGTTGCGCAGACTTATTTATCTTGACAGCAACAGCGTTTGCTCCCACGATATATAAAGCCGTGACTCCAGTGCTGTAGGAGGTGATTTCGCCACCACAGTTTAAAAAAGAGCATATATGCCGAAGCATGGGGGCATTAGGGGCGGAGGAGCGATTTTGCGCCTAATGCCGCGTACATACGGTCAACATTCCTACAGAGGCTTTACCCGTGGAAAAGTCCGACCATGTGTACGCGGCATAACTTTTCATGCCGCCTACATACGGTCGAAATTCCGACGGAGGCTTGCCCGTGGAAAAGTCTGACCGTGTGTACGCGGCATTCCTTTTTTTTTGCGGGAGGATGCCCCCATGCTTCGGCATATATAAATGGTGCATGAAGAAAGGTATTCTAATGGTGGGCATGAGTTAGGCATGAGTATATTTGGATGTCTGCTTAGGTAATCCACCACCCTGTTCAGAGACCTCTTTAAATGGATAGCTGACAGGGACCATAAGTTATTTTCTGCCCACAGAAGAATTTTCGCAAGAAAGAATTTGTAGAGGTCTGCTTCTTGTGCCCCCTTGCCTGTTTAGGTATGCCACCACCGTGGCGTTGCCTGTTAACACCTGTACATGGTGGTTCTGGAGGTCCAGAGTAAACTTTATTAGAGCCAATGCTCTCGCCTTTAGCTCTCTACAGTTTGAGGATCTTTGTCTCTTCTTTCATCCAAGTCCCCTGGATGAATTTTTTTTCACTCCAGACCTCTTGAAAGGACCTCCTGATCTTTCCACCAATAAAGTGACCTCTTCACTCGAGATGGAATTTTTATCCGAGTGTCCAGGGATCCGAGACTGTGATCCCATGACCTCAGGGGAAAGGCTTGTAGGCATCTGAAATGTAGTCTTGCCCATTGAATGGACGGCATTGTTGAAGTCAGAACTCCCAATGCCAACATTACTTGCCTTATTGTTATAGGCTGGTTGGACTGTAGTCGCAACACGGCGTCCTGAACTCTGATCTTTTCCTTTTGGGCGGAGAAAACATTTTTGGTTCACCGAATCGACCTGGTAACCCAAGAAACGGATCTCCTGAGATGGAACTAGGGGGGACTTTTGTAAATTCAAAATCCAACCCAAAGATTCCAGGTGGCTTTGCACCTTGGATAAGCTGTCTAGTAACCTTTCTTTACATGGAGCGAAGAATAACAGGTCGTCTAGGTAGGGTATAACTGCAACCCCCTGTAGACGAAGCAGGTCTAGGGCTTCCGGCATCACTTTGGTAAAAATTTGAGGGGAGGATGACAGCCCGAATGGAAGGGCCCTGAATTGTAGATGATGTATGTAACGGTCCCCACCGTTTACGATATCCATTCCATCGCCCCAACCACGACAGCTTATCCGACAATCCAGCCGACAGGACCCATTTCATTCCCCCGAACAAAGACGAGACACGCAGCTCTGTTCTTGTTCCAAAATGTATGATCGTTTTAATGGTCAACTCAGCTGGTTCTTATACAGTTACAAACATGTCACAGTTATCAAAGGAACAATGAAACTCTCCACCCCTCTAACATCACACAGTGGGGCTTCACATTGTTTTAGATAATGACATTCAGGTGAGGTAATTATCCCCAGACGTCCCGTCTCTGACAACAGCTATTCACCTGCAGAATACACATTCCTTTGTCAGATGTTCGGGCCACCGAATTACAGGAGTTAATTACTACAGCTGACAAGTCACATCTATTATCAATAGAATTCACACAAAACAGCATCACACAATTAGTTTCCCTCAATCCACATCTTAGACAGACTTTCTGTCTCCGACAAAAAGGTATTCACACCTGATCATCAATGGGCTTTAAACAGTGTTATCACACAATGAAATGTCTTTTAGGAGCCAGGCTGACTCTCAGTTTCAATCCACAGTAGTAGTCTTAGTTAGCGTCTCAACAGCCTCACACAATGGACAATGAAAGGTCTTAGGAGCTGACACAATTAACACCTTAAAAGCATGTTTTCCCACATTGAATGAAACATTGACCTTTACAGCTTGTAATATGTCCAGATCTCCTGCAAAACATGATTTATCAGCCACCCTATTCCCAAAAGGGGCACAGGGTGACCTTAGACCCAAGAGTCATCAGTGACGCTGGCACAGGAGTACCCCCTATCCCTCAAAAGTCTCTGATCGTCAAGGGTCATTCTGTTACAATGTACTACTTTCTCCATCCTTACGACCTCTGTGACTGAGGGAATATTGGGATGTGCAGGTATGCGTCCCTTAAGTCTATTGACGCCATATAACGCTGTGGCATCAATACATTTGACCGAAACTATTGAGTTTATCTTGAATTTTCTGTATTTGACAGACTTGTTCAAAGGCTTGAAGTTTAGGATCAGTACATTTTCCTGTTGGTTTCTTTATCAGAAAGATGTGTGAATAGAACCCCAGTTGCTGCTCTTCTGGAGGTAATTGTACCACCACACCCTGTTGAATCAGCTCTCTTAATAAGGACTTCATGGCCAGGGATTTTTCTGTGTCTTTTGGGGTGTTTGTTATGAAAAAACCTCTTTGGAGGGGCCTCCGAAACTCTGTCGTAACCCTGGGAAAGAGTGGTCAGGATATACTGATTGGATGTTACAGCTGACCACTGTGGAAGGAAATTTCGTAGTCTTTCCGCCTACCCGCAGGGCTAAGTCATTGGGATTTCTTGGCTTGTGTAGGAGGATGAAAAAGGATACCCCCTTTCCCTTTTGCCCTGTGTGGCCCAGTTTCTCCTACACCCTTGGGGTTTGTCTTTTTCTTGAGCTTTTTGAGGTAAAAAAAAGTGTCTTGAGGGTTGTTTCTTCCTTTTAACTGGGAAACATTTTTTCCTGTCAGCTGTCCTGTTTAGGATACTCTATAGATCAGGCCCAAAAAGAAGGTCCCCCGAGAAGGGAATCCCGCAAAGCATCACCTGGCCAGGTCTTTAACCGCAATGCCCTTCTTGCAATATTGGTAAAGGCTGCGGACCTCGCAGAAATTTTAATTGCTTCAGCTGAAGCATCTGCTATGTAAGCTACTGCAAAGGATAAAGTGGAAAAAGTCAAAAATTTCCTGTTTAGGTGAATCCGCCACTATATGGGACTTTAACTGGTTAGTCCAAAATTCAAGGTTTCTAGCTACACACGTTGTAGCCATGGCGGGCTTTAAATTATTCATGATTGACTGCCAATATCTTTTTAGTAAGAGATTCATGCGTTTGTCCATAGGGTCTTTGAGAACCCCAATGTCTTCAAAAGACAGATCAGTGGACCTGGAAACTTGAGAGAAGGCCGCATCCAATTTAGGGACCTTATTCCACACAGCAGAGGGATCTGGGTGACAGGCTCTTTAGCTAGAGATTCTAACACTGGTATGGTCACCGACCCCTGGGAGGACTGTGAATTGGAGGCCTGAGAAGCAGCCGGGGGAACTAATGAGTCACGAAAAGATTGAATCGTGGCAAAAAGTTCTCTCTTTACAGAGGCCATCAACTCTTCCCATACCAAGGCCGATTCCTCCTGAACTAAAGAAGAAATACAAGTGCTGCATAGAGCTTTCATCCAATTATCTCCCATCTTTGTCCTACACAAAGGCCATTTCTTTTTTGGGTCAGAAAAAGGGGAAAAAAGCAGGGGAATCCTTAATGATACCCGTTCTCTGTAGATGAACCCCCCTTATAGGTGCACTAGGAAGGAGATGTGAAACTCCAGTGCCCAGACAGGCCCCTTGCCACTATGGGGGTTTAAGAAAAGGAAGGAGACTGGAAAGAAAAAAAAAACCTTAGTTAGACTTACCGGTAACGGTATTTCTATGAGTCTTTCAGGACAGCACTTGGAGAGAGCGCAGCTCCACCCACTTCCCAGGAAACACTGCAGTCACTGCTATAACTTCCGCCCACCTCCACCATGGCCTCAGTTGTACACGAGCACCTCCGGCCATACTGAAATGAGATAAGCAGAACATAGCAACCAAACATGTTAGTACAACACATATATATATATATACACACATATATCCCCCAGAAGAGAGAAGGGTGGGTTATCGGTGCTGTCCTGAAAGACTCATAGAAATACCGTTACCGGTAAGTCTAACTAAGGTTTTCTCACTTCGTCTTTCAGGACAGCACTTGGAAATGATAACCGAGTACTTACTTCAGGGTGGGACCACCGCTTGCAGGACCTTCCTGCCAAAAGACAGCTCTACCGCTGAGAGCAGATCCATCCTGTAGTGGCGAGTAAAAGTGGAAAAACTCGTCCACGTAGCTGCCTTGCAGATAAGCTCTGGTGAAGCACCAGCCCGTTCTGCCCAGGAAGTTGCCACTGCCCTTGTAGAATGTGCCACCACCACTGGGGGAGGTTCTATATCCCTAGCCTTATAGGCCTCGTGGATAGCCATACGGAGCCATCTGGCTAGCGTACTTTTGGAAGCACCGTACCCCCTACGTGCACCCGAGAACAACACAAACAGAGAATTGGATTTCCTAAATTCCCTGGTGACTTCCAGGTAGTGCATAATGCACCTTCTGACATCTAAAGTATGAAACTCTTCTTCCTTTGAACCGGAAGGAGCCGGACAAAAAAGGTAGGTAACACTATTTCTTGTGTCCTATGGAAGGCCGACACCACCTTAGGAAGGAACCCAGGATCTGTCCTCAACATGACTCTATCTGGGAAGATGGTCAAGAAGGGTTCCACAATAGAAAGAGCCTGTAGCTCACTAATTCTCCTAGCCGAGGTGACGGCCACTAAAAGGACCACTTTCAGGGTCCAAAATTTTAGAGATGCTTCTAACAGTGGTTCGAAAGGTCTTTTTGTCAGACCCCCCAAAACCGCCGATAAGTCCAACTTGGGAAAAAACTTAAAGGGTAAAGGCCTAGCCCTGGCCAATGCCTTAAAAAATCTGATGACATAGGGATCTAGGGATAACCGCCTTTCTAGAAATACTGATAGTGCAGCAACCTGTGCTTTCAGGGTGCTGGCTGCCAGACCCTTGTCCATCCCGTCCTGTAAAAACTCCAGGACCGAAAAATTATTCATAGGGGAACAACTCTTTGAACTGCACCAGGAATTAAAGACCCTCCAGGTCTTAAAATAAATTGCCCTGGTAACTTCCTTTCTGCTACTAAGTAGCGTATCCACTAACCGTTTAGATAAACCCTTCCTACTCAGGATTAACTCTTCAGTAACCAGGCCGCCAGGTTGAGCCGATCCACGTTGGGATGGAGCAGAGGACCCTGGTATAATAAGTCCTTTCTGGCTGGAAGTAGCTGATGGGGTTCTATTGCCAGCTTCAGCAGGGTTGAAAACCAAGGCCTTTTGGGCCAGTATGGGGCCATCAGGATAAGAGTCGTCTTTTCTACCTGAAGTTTCCGCAGAACTAACGGAATCATTTGTACTGGGGGGAAAGCATAACACAAATGGAAGGGCCAATGCTGAACTAACGCATCTAGACCCTCCGCTTGATCCAGTCTGTTGAGGGAAAAGAAAACCGGAACCTTGGCGTTGGCTTGGGACGCGAACAGGTCTATCTGAGGGGTTCCCCACCTGTCTGCTATTTTCTGGAACACCTCTGAATTTAGACTCCACTCGGATTCTAGAACCCTCCTCCTGCTTAGGAAGTCTGCCAGGTGGTTTAACCTGCCCTTTAGGTGTACTGCAGACAGAGATGCCAAGTTTGTCTCTGCCCAGTAAAGCATGTGTAGGGCCAGGTTCAGGAGAACCCTGCTCCTCGTGCCCCCCTGCCTTGAGACGTAAGCTACCGCTGTAGCATTGTCCGACAGTATCTGGACATGCTGACCCTGTATCGTCTCCTGGAAGGCCCAAAGCCCTAGGCAAACGGCTTTGAGTTCCCTCCAATTGGAGGATCTCTTGGACTCTTCCCTGGACCAGGACCCCTGAGCCAACTGACCCCTGAGATGAGCACCCCATCCCCAGGATCTGGCATCCGTAGTTAGGATCATTGTAGCGGGGAAGGACCACACTAGACCCTGACTCAAATTTGCGTGAGCCCTCCACCACCAAAGTTTCCTTTTTACTGAAGTTGGAACCCCGATCTCCTTTTCTAGGGGTTCTCCATGCGTCCAATTCTGTAGAATCGCCTGCTGGAGACTCCTTGAATGCAGGCGGGCCCACTGAACCGCAGGAATGGAGGATGTGAGTAGTCCCAGGGTGGACATAGCTGCACGAACTGACACTGACAGATTTGTCTGCACTGCCTTCACTGCTGCCTGAACCTTGATTATTTTCTCCTCTGGTAGAAATAACCTCTCCTGGATGGAGTCTATGGTGTACCCCAAAAAGACTATGACCTGAGAGGGGACTAGATTTGACTTCTCTGTTCATAATCCAACCTAGGCCCTCCAAATGGGCCTGGGTCCTCCATAGGTCTTTGAGAAGCTGATCTTCCGTCTTGGCGAACAACAGGAGGTCGTCCAAGTATGGAATTACCAAAACTCCTTCTAGCCTTAGAGGTGCCAAGGCCTCCGCCACCACCTTCGAAAAAATCCTCGGAGAGGAGGAGAGACCAAACGGCAGGGCCCTGAACTGAAAGTGTTTGATCTCGCTTCCTGTCCTGATCGCTAGACGCAGGAAACGCTGGAGAAGAGGCTTTTATCGGGACGTGAAGATAAGCATCCCTTAGGTCTATCGAAGCCAGAAAGCAACCTGCAGGAAGAAGCCTTCTGACCGAGTAGATGGTATCCATCCGGAACCTCTTGTACTTGATTGACCGATTCAGGAATTTTAAGTTCAGAATCAAACGAAATTTTCCTGCCGGCTTTTTTACTAGAAACACATGGGAGTAGCAACCCGCCCCCTGTTCTTGTTGGGGTACCGGGGTGATCACCCACTGCTGGAGAAATTCCTCTAACAGCGACAACATTGCCCTGGATTTCTCCTGATCCTTGGGCAGCTGAGTCGCGTAGAAATGCGACGGTGGTTTCTCTGAGAACTCCAGCGCGTAGCCCCTCTACAATAACCTTGAGGATGTATGCACTGGAAGTCATCTCTGCCCACTGTGGAAGGAACGACTGCAGTCGTCCTCCCACAGCCGGGCGACCGTCACTGGGGTTTAGCGGGCTGGCTAGGGGAGCGAAACAACACCCCGGGTCTCCCTCTATCCCTCTGAGGCCGCCAGGACCTTCCACCCTGACCTTTTTGTATCTCTTTAGGATCTTGGGGCTGGAAGAGAAGACGGAAATTTTTCCTGGTCCGCGGTACTACCTTCTTTAAGGGGAAGGCTTTTTTCCTATCCAGAACAGTGTCCAGACCGGCGCCAAATACCAGATCTCCATCGAAGGGCAGGCCACATAACTTAGCCTTCGAAGCCGTGTCCCCAGTCCAGGTTTTGACCCAGAGAGCCCTCCTGGCCGAATTCACTAGGGCCAAGGAACGGGCTGATATTCTCACTGACTCGGCTGAGGCATCCGCCATGTAGCCTACTGCCTTCAGAAGAATCGGGAAGGACTCTAGCAACTCTCTGCGTGAGGTCCCAGACTCAATGTGGCCCTTCAGCTGTTCCAACCAATGCTCAAGGTTCCTGGCCACTACTGTGGATGCCATAGCTGGTTTGAAGTTGGCCAGAGAGGCATCCCAAGCCTTCTTTAAGAGCGCCTCTGCTCTTTTATCTAGGGGATCTTTTAAGGTGCCCGTATCCTCAAAGGCCAAGTCCGTATTTCGGGATACCTTTGAGAACGCAGCATCCAGCTTAGGTTTCTTATTCCATACCTGCGCTGGATCCTCATCAAAAGGAAATCTCCTCTTAAGTGATCGGGAAAAGAAAGGAGCCCTCTCTGGGTCTTTCCACTCCCTTTTGACCGCATCTGACAATACTCTATGTACTGGAAAGGTTCGATGCTTGACTTCGTCTAAACCCTGGTACATCTTGTCATGCAGAGACAAATGCGTCTTATCCACCTTAATGTTTAAGGTGGAATGAATAGTTTTCAGTAAGTCATCCACCTCTTCTAAGGACAACTTGTAACGTGAAGAAGAAGATTCTCCTGTATCTGCTTCTTCCGCCTCTGACCCTGAGACTAGGCTGCTAGGCTCTTCCTCCTCGGACTCACTACCTGCCCCTCTATAATCCAAAGGTGCACTAGTGGAGGCCTTAGCTGCTGACCCTGTCGCCGCCTCTCTGTCCAAGTAGGAGCGAAACGACTGAAAGGTCTCTTCTAGCTCTTTCCTAAAGGAAGAGAGCATCTCTTTGGGTTGTTCGGAGGCTGCACTAGTAGAGGCTTCCCCTTTGACTATGTCCGCGATGCATGCCTTGCATAACGGCTTAGTCCAAGACCCTTTAAGGGTTGTTTTGCAGGTAGCACACCGTTTCTTAGGAGGGGGCACTGCAATTTTTAGCTTCTCTTTAGCTTTCTGAAAAACACAAAAGACAACAACCCCATGTTTAACTTTTTGTGCCTCAGACCCAAACCACCACCACCACAAAACAGCCAGTGAACAAAAAACACACCAGGTCCCATCACCGCTGTACCAAACAAACAACACTCTCCCAGGGACGTGACTAGGGTGAGTAAGGCAGGCTCTTCTCCCCAAAGGGGCAGTAGGAGGGACATAACAAGGAACCAGGTAGACTTAAACCGCTGTTTTCCTACCTGGGCCGGGCTGGTGCATGTGGCTCCTGCTCCTGCCACCTCCGCTGCGTCTTCTGGCTCCATTTTCCCAGAACGCGGCGATCGTTTGTGCGCCTCCTTTTGAAAGTCCTGGTTAACCCCACCGCTGTGGGAACCGGAAATTGCACCGCCGAGGCTGCCCCTCCCTTCTGCGTTCCAGCGGCCGGAACCGGAAGCCGCCACGCGCCGCCGGAAGTCCCGCCTCCACCGGAAATGACGTCGCCCGCCCTCCGTACCGGGACATCGCAGACCCCAGGAGACCGGCATCTAACCGCCCCAAACATGGCCTGCAATGCCCAGCCTATTGGCGTGGAACCCCCGGCAGCCTTTACCCTCGCCGGGCTCGAGAAGAGGGGAGCACCGAAACGTCCCCCACGCGTCAGGGGGAGGTTGGGTCTGCCTCCTAAAGAAAAACAACCAATCGCAGGTATGCCCTTTTATCCATCTCCCCCTGGAGAGAGTCCAGCATCCTCCTGGTTCCCTGCAGCACTTCCACCATGGCCGGAGGAAACACTACAACTGAGGCCATGGTGGAGGTGGGCGGAAGTTATAGCAGTGACTGCAGTGTTTCCTGGGAAGTGGGTGGAGCTGCACTCTCTCCAAGTGCTGTCCTGAAAGACGAAGTGAGAAAATACAGGTAAGGGAAAGGCAGACTTACACTGCTGCCTCCTATCTGAGCCTTGCTGGTGCCTGTGCCTGTCCCCACTGCTGTAACTTCCACGTCCTCCATTGCAGATGTACAGCGTCCACAAGTGGCTCACACACAGTTTCCAGACCCCCACAGTGCCTCTGCACCAGACCGGAAATGGAAGTAGGCCCCTGCCTCTTCCCCCTGCAGTGCGCTGACCATCTCCCAGGAACAACCGAGAGATGCTGACTCCACTCTCTGAAGAAGTTCCCTCCAGGCCAGAGGAAACAAAAAAACTGAGGTATGGCAGGGAGGTACCTCCCTTTAAAGTTCTGGAGGAAGGTGTTTCCTATGGTTGGTGGGAGAAGTCACTATCTCTCAAGGTCCTGTCCTGAAAGACGCCTTGGGAAATATATATTTTTAAATTGTGTATTACAAATTGATTAAAACAAGCACAACCAGACAAACACTAGTTTAAAAGCTTTGCAAAGTAAGGATTGCCTATATGCTTTCACAACACACAACCCAAAACACCAAGAAGTATAGTCCTGAATGATCATGATGTTGTCTTTGGAGAAACAACAATTAATGTTCTATTATGCTTGGTCTGAGTTGAACATAGTGTGCAGTAGCTTTGCTCTACATGTTACGCAAATAAACACTTCTTCAGGAGCTTAGGGATACATTTTTTTGTTTTTTTCAAAGTAATTTTTATTGAGATATAAAGAGTAACAGAGTGAACATAAAAAGACATAAAAAAAAAAACACCATATTATATTTCTGCCAATCTACTTTAAACAATGAGTACACATAGAAGAGGAAAAATTACGATTAAAATGAAATAATCTCCAGCACATCAGTTTAGCACATTAATATATATATATACAACCCTTTGGTACAAGCTGCTAACCTTCCCCTAAGGGAAGAGAATCAAGGTCACAGGGTACTGCCGGACCGGGACAACCCACCCCTGGGCACCCCCATGGGAACACACTGTGCCCATAAAGGGGATGAGCCACCCCAGCCCCGCCACCCCCCAAACCCCGCACCAACAGAACAGGGGAGCTATAGATGAACAATGATTATAACCAGACAATTTCTAAGGTACTATAAAGAGTAGGTTACTTAAACAAAAGAATTTAACCAGAACAAAAGAAAGAATTCCACACGGACCAATTTAATTGATACTTATTACATTAACTTTAGATACAACCTCTCTCAGGCTTGGGGCATCTGGGTATTTCCACCCACATATAATTGCAAAACGAGCTGCCAATAGGATACCAGTAGTTATAGGCCTAACAGCCAGAGGGAGGTCGAGTATATTAATGCTAAGAATTGCCTGTTCAACATTTGGTTTGACGAAGAAGCCGTTCAATTTGGAAATCAACATAAAAACTTCCACCCGGAAATTTCTCAAAACATTAAAATGACCAAACCATGTGGGACAGGGTGCAGCACAGATTTGATTTATCATTTGAAAATGTAGCTACAATATAGGGTGTAAAGTACCACCTCTGCATACGTTTTTGGGTCAACTAATCAAAGTTTGAACATCTCGTGAATTGAAGGTGGCATTTAATTGCTGATTTCCATTGAGGTTCTGAAAACTCTTTCCCCAACTCCATTTCCCATTTTATCAATGGAGTATACTTAGTAAACATGTTCTTTGCGCTTAATGTATTATAAATCAGTGCTATACCTTTCAGTAAAGGGTTGCTAGATTGAATGAAGTTCCACACCTTCTCTAGGATTTGCACATGAGTAGATTTGTTGTGTTGGAAAAAGGAGGCTAAGTGTACGTGAAGAACTCAGAATCTGGAATTTGGTATTTATTCTGTAAATCTACGAATGATAATAATTTGTCATTCCTGACAGATCAGATTCAGAATACCACTTTTCAGCCATGTGGACAATCTCAGGTTTGGGATCATTCACCAAAGAAATTCGAGAGGGATAGGGATCCTAGCAGTAGGATATAATTCAGTACTATTAGGCCGCGTACACACAAGGAGACATGTCCGCGGAAACTGGTCCACAGACTAGTTTCCGCGGACATGTCCGATCGTGTGTACGGCCTAGCGGACAGGTTTCCAGCGGACACAAGTTTCTAAGCATGCTTAGAAACTTGTCCACTGGAAACCTGTCCGTCGGACATGTCCGCTGGTTAGTACGTCTAACCAGCGGACCGAAATCCAGCGCATGCGTCAAATTGATTCGATGCATGCGTGGAAGCATTGAACTTCCTGGATTGAGCACGTCGGTGACTTCTACGTCACCGCGTTCTCTGTCCGTGGGGATTTTAGTCTGATGGTGTGTACACACATCAGACCAAAATTATCCAAGAGACATGTCCGATGAAAACGGTCCGCGGACCGTTTTCATCGGACATGTCTCCTCATGTGTACAGGGCCTTAGGGTGAATATCAGACCACGCCTGGCCTGATGCTTGTATAGTGGGGTGACTTGCTAAACCCTCTATTTTCTGCAATTTAGCAGCCATTAGGAATGAGAGTGGGGAATTATTATACAGCCACTGAAGTTCTATTTGACACCAAGGCTTTACAACAGGACTCTGGAACCAGGATTTAAGTTGGTCTATGACCACTGCTGTGTGGTAGTCTTTCAAAACAGGTAGTCCCTTTCCCCCCGTCGACCTATGTCTGGACTGTAGAATGGGAGAACACATGGCTCTCCGTCCTGCCCAAACAAAATTGGACAGCTGTCTCTGCATAGCAGTAAAGAAAGAGGCCTGCAATGGAATAGGCAACGCCCTAAAGTAGTAGAGTAACTTTGGAAATAACAACATCTTATATGCCGCAATTCTTCCTGACCAAGACAAGTAATACCTCCGAAGTCTAGCAAGTTCCTGTTGAAAGGAAGTAACTAAAGATGGATAGTTAGAATGGAAAAATGTCGAGACGGGGGAAGATAACTGGATTCCTAAAGTAATGGGGCCGTCAGACCAATGGTATGGAAGAGATTTTTCCAAAAAAGTTTTGGTGCTCAAATTCATAGCTATTCCTAAGATGTTGGACTTGGAAGCGTTAACCTTGTAAAATGATACCTTGCTGAACTTTTGTAGTATCTCATGGGCCGCAGGCAAGGACTTGGAAGGGTTGGACAAAGATAAAATAACATCATCAGCAAATAAAGATATTTTGTGTTGACATATATGGGTATGAATGCCTTGTACGATCGGGTCTGATCTCACCTTTCCCACAAGAGGTTCCATAACGAGAGGAAAAATTAAAGGAGACATAGGACACCCCTGACGGGTTCCATTCGTTATCTGGAAGGCCCTAGAGAACATACCCTCCGTAAATACAGATGCCGATGGTGAAGAGTACAGTGCCAGTATCGCCTTCTGAATTGGACCAGTCAAACCAAATTTATCCAAGACCTTCCTTAGTTACCCCCAGTGAACCCTGACCCTGTCGAAAGCCTTCTCTGCATCCAGCGTGAGAAGCAGAGAAGGCTCCCCTTTTTTCTCCATCAAATTAAAGAGATTTACCATTCTCCTGGTGGCATCAGAAGCCTGGCGTCCCATCACAAACCCCACCTGATCATAGTTAATCAATTTAGGCAACACCACCATCAATCTTTGCGCGATTATCTTGGCATACAACTTCACATCCACATTTAATAAAGAGATTGGCCTAAAATTCTGCGGCAGATTAAGCTCTTTACCCGGTTTTGGGAGAGCAATTATAGTGACCGTTAGCATTTCCTGGGGGAAATTCGCAGTATTCTTTGCCTTTTCAAAGACCTGGTGTAAATATGGCAGTAAGATATGGCTAAACATTTGGTAATATTCCGAAGAATATCCATCAGGACCAGGGTATTTGTTTTGAGGGAGAGTTTTAATAGCTTTTTCTATTTCCTGAACTGTGAAAGGTTGGTTTAACCACATGCCCACCGCACAATAGGGAAAGTACGTCCTATTTTCAAAGATGGATATCTCGGTAACGGCAGCAGCTGCTGCCACAACCGAGATATCCATCTTTGCAGTGGGCAGTGCTGTACACGATAACGGCGGTCATCGCGGCGGATTCGCCGCGAGATCGCCGTTATCGGCGGCGGGAGAGGCTGCCCCTCCCGCCGCTCTCCCGCGCCCTCCGCCGCGGTGGAGGCGATCGGGTGCACTTGTTGTCTGTCCGGGGATGTGACTGAGAGAAAAAATGTCCCTCAGCCGTCCCCATACCTCTGCTGGGCGGAAGTGACGTCAAAACGTCAGTCCCGCCCAGCGTCTTAAAGAGAAAAGATGTCATTTTACATTTTTAATTATTTTTTTGCATTTAAGCCTAAATATGAGATCTGAGGTCTTTTTGACCCCAGGTCTCATATTTAAGAGGACCTGTCATGCTTTTTTCTATTACAAGGGATGTTTACATTCCTTGTAATAGGAATAAAAGTAATAAAACATTTTTTTTATTTATTTCAGTGTAAAAAATTATAAACTAAAATTAAAATAAATAAGAAAACAAAAAAATAAAAAAAATTTAAACGCCCCGTCCCGATGAGCTTGCACACAGAAGCGAACGCATACGCGAGTAGCGCCCGCATATGAAAACTGTGTTCAAACCACACAAGTGAGGTATCGCCGCGACCGTTAGAGCGAGAGCAATAATTCTAGCCCTAGGCCTCCTCTGTATCTAAAAAAATGCAACATGTAGAATTTTTTAAACGTCGCCTATTAAGATTTTTAAGGGTAAAAGTTTGACGCCATGCCACGAGCCGTCGCAATTTTTAAGCGTGACATGTTGGGTATCATTTTACTCAACGTAACATTATCTTTCACAATATATAAAAAAATTGGGCCAAATTTATTGTCTTATTTTTTAATTCAAAAAAGTGAATTTTTTCCAAAAAAAGTGCGCTTGTAAGACCGCTGTGCAAATACGGTGTGACAAAAAGTATTGCAATGACTGCCATTTTATTCTCTAGGGTGTTAGAAAAAAAAATATATATAATGTTTGGGGGTTTTAAGTAATTTTCCAGCAAAAAAAACTGTTTTAGTCTCGTAAACACCGAATCTGAAAAACAGGCTCGGTGGTCAAGTGGTGTAGGTCTGTTTGTGACAGAGGTTAGGAGTTCATTAATACCTTCCTCCGTAGGTTGATGAGTAGTGGAATCATTAGTAAGGTTATAAAGTTCCTCATAATAATCCCTAAAAGCATCTGCGATATCTTTGTGATTCGTAATTTTAGTTTAGTTTTGGGATTTGTGATGTAAGAAATTCTTTGTTTAGTTACTTTTTCTCTCAATTGAGTCGCTAGCAACTTACCAGTCCTGTTTCCATACCTATATGTTTGAGCCTTCAGAGACCGCAATTGGAAATCATGTCGAGCCACCAAAAAGGCTCAGGTCTTGCCTGGCTATAAACAGCGATTCCCTAAGCATTTGTGTTGTACTTTGTTTATTCATATTCTCTAGAATATTATATATTCTATGAGCGATTCACCTATATTGGCCGAATGGGTCAGTTGTGATAAAGTGTATACATCATTGCGCCACCTATTTGCCCTGGTTGCGGCTCGACGATCCCCCACTACTATGGAAACTGGAGCGTGGTCTGACCACGTAATGCAATGAATTTCAGACCTAATAACCTGTTGCAAAATATATTTGTCTTGCAGTCCATCGCACGCAGATGCAGAGTGCTCATCATCGTTTAATGCTCAGAGATATGCTGCGCCAGCTGGAGGATCTGGACAACAGGGGGCGCAGGAACAACATCCGTGTCAGGGGCCTGCCTGAATCAGAGGGCCCTGAGGACCTCCACAACACCCTGCAAACCCTCTTTATTGACCTTTAGTGAGACCCCCGGACAAGCCTATAGAGATGGACCGGGCGCATCGTGCCCTACGCCCCAAGGGACTTGCCTCCAGACCTTGTGACAATATTTGTAAAGTCAACTCCTTCCCCATGAAAGAGGACATTATGCGTAAAGCCCGCACCGATAGAAAGGTGGTCTTTGGCAATGCCCAACTACAGCTCTACCCGGGCCTGTCCTGGATAACCCTGCAGAAGCGCAGACTCTTGCAACCCCTTTTGCTCCTGTTGCAGGAATGCGACAGTCTACCGCTGGGGTTTCCCTTTCAGCCTCACAGCCCGCCGACAGGGTCAATCAGCGGTGCTTCACTATCCTGAAGACCTAGACACTTTTTGCGAGACTATGGACATCCCTGTCCCCCACCTCCAAGAAAGGGACCTGGTGGCCACACCCCCGCCACCTCCCATGGTTTGGCAAAAGGCCCCCCCGACCAAGCGACCCCGAGACCGGGGCCCCCCTCGCGGTCCTGCCTAATCTGGTCATGGCCGATAACAGATGGTCTCGGGCTCCCCCTCTTGTTTGACCCCCCTGACCCACCCATCAGCTTCATTTGCAACCCCCCCCCCCCCAGGCCCACCGCTTGACACTTGCTTTGTTAACTGGGCACCTACAGTTGGAGACTTGAGAGCGGCGACTTTCTGGTCACTCACCCCCCCATAGGTCCGACCTACCAGAGTTCCCTTGGTACCTCATTGTAACTTGTGGTTGCTGTTTACTGCAGTTCTCTATGTCCCCCCAGCCTGGACCCTCTCCCTTTTGGGGGACCTCGGTCGGGAGGACTTATTGAAACCCTTTGGGTCCCAAGTGGCGCGGTGCACTCGGGCCTTTTTTGCACAGTGTAATTTTGATTGCATTGCATTCAATGTTGTCTCTTTTTCTCTTATTGCTTCTTGCTTTTTCTCTCCTTCCCCCTCCCTTGCTCCCATGGCTCGGCTTGTGCTCTTGGTGGTTAACCGGACTATTCCTGCAGCCTGGCGTCTCCCCCAAGCGGGCTCTGGCATACCCTCACGGCTGGATCAGATAAGTACTCTCTTGCTTGCACATACCCATGACCATGGCTAAGATTATGTCCCTTAATGTCCACGGCCTGAACTCAAATAGGAAGAGGCATCTCGCACTGAGGGGAGCTCAGGCATTCGGGGCGGACATTGTCTTCCTCCAGGAAACGCACTTTAACAAGGGGGACTCCTTTGGGTTTGCGTCCAGACAGTATCCCCAGGTCTTCCAGGTGTTTAATCCCAGAAGGCGGACGGGAGTGGTACTTTAAAGAACAGTTCCCCCTTCACGTGCTCAGAGTCATTTATTGACCCTAGGGGGCACTACATTATCCTGAGGGGCTTCTGGCAGTTGCAACCAGTCGCACTTTATATGCATCCAACACCCACCAGATTCACATTCTCTCTAGAGTACTTCCGAGGCTGTTCCAGTCACCTAACGAATACTTGACTCCTGGCATACCCTTCACCCGGGGGACAGGCAGTTTACGTATTATTCCGCCCCACACCGCATGCACTCCTGCATAGACTACCTTTTTGTTAACAACGCCACCCTCTGTGTTGCTACGGAGGCCCCGATATTACCGATATCCTGGTCTGATCATGCCCCGGTGGTTCTGACCCTGGACCTGTGTGCCTCCAACCACAGGCCATGTCACTGGCAGTTGAACAACTTTTTACTTCAGTATGGCATCTCCAGGTCGGAGCGAGAGAAGACATTGCACGACTATTTTGTCGAAAACAACACCCCAGATGTCTCCCTGGCCACTCTTTGGGAGGCCCACAAGGCAGTCCTTCGGGGTCGCTGCATGGCGCTCTCCTCGGCCATGAAATGGGATGCTAAAGCATCCGAGATACAGGCAGAGAGGGAACTGAGGACCCTAGAGAGCCAACTGCAAACTTCTCCATCCATAGTCCTTCTTAAAAAGATAGTCTGCTTGCGCACGACACTTCGAGACTTGGCCTTAGGCCAGGTGGAGAAGGCCCTGCTCCGGCTAAAACAAAGGTACTACGACAAAGGGAAATAAGGCCCATTCCCTGCTGGCGCGTAAGCTGACGGAACGCTCCCACATGACCACCCATCACCAGATCAAGGATGGAGCAGGCCGCCTCCTGACCCAACCTCAGGACATTGCTCGTGCTTTTGAGGAATTTTACACGGCCCTATATAGCGAACCTGACATCCCACATGACCCCCTGCCCCCTGATGCGACTACTTGGAACGCAGTGGAATCCCCAGGACCCAGCCTGCAGACCTTCTCTCCAACGCCTCTGTAACAGAGGAGGAACTCACGGCCATCATTAAGACCTTGCCTTCACATAAATCCCCTGGCCCGGACGGTCTCCCCTATGAGTACTATAAGACTTTTCTCCCCATCCTCCTCCTGCGCATGTGCAAGTTGTTTAATGCCTTCCTTCAATCGACCCCCATTCCTTCGGACATGCAACGGTCGTTTCTAACATTGATCCCAAAACCCGACAGGGACCCTTCTTTATGCGCTGGCTACAGGCCGATCACGCTACTTAACTAAATAAAATATTTACCAAGCTCCTTTCACTGCGTCTGAATGTGATACTCCCATCATTGGTTCATAAGGATCAGGTGGGTTTTGTCCCCCTCCGCCAAGCGGGGGACAACACAAGACGGGTTATCGACCTGATAGATGTAGTTAACAGGGAGGGCCAAGAGTCATTGGCCCTTAGTCTAGATGCGGAAAAGGCATTTGACCGCCTCAGTTGGCCTTTCCTGTTTGCCACATTACAACACATGGGGCTCCGGGGCCCCTTCCTACGGGCCATACGGCACCTCTACACAAATCCTACGTCTCAGGTTAAGACCCCCTTCGCCCATTCTCCCTCTTTCCCAATAGCTAATGGGACACGCCAGGAATGCCCACTCTCGCCGATTCTGTTCGCGCTCTGCGTAGAACCCCTGTCGGCGTCTATTCGCAGGAACCCGGACGTCCGGGGAGTTTCGGTACGGGGTAGGGAATTCAAGCTGGCGCTCTTTGCAGATGAAGTTATTCTGACCCTGACCCAACCCAGAACCTCCCTGCCCAACCTGCACGCAGAACTTGATCTCTATAGGTCCCTGTCGGGTTATGAAAAAAAACGCAGCCAAGTCGGTAGCTCTCTCCATTAATATCACTGACGAGGAGGTCCGACATTTGAAACAGTGCTTCCCCTACCATTGGGCTACAGAGGGTCTGAAATATCTGGTGGTGCAGATCACCCCGTCCTTTGCCTCCTTAAATAAGGCTAACTTCCCCCCCTCTATCGTTCCATAAGAGGACTTTTGCAGAAGTGGAGGGCCCATCACATTTCCATTTGGGTAGGGTGGCCTCTGTTAAGATGGTCATCCTTCCCAAACTCCTCTACCTATTCCAGACGTTGCCCATACCAGTCCCATATGCTGACCTACGTAAGCTCCAAGCGAACCTGGTTTGCTTCGTCTGGAATTATGGGCAGCACAGGGTACCCCAAACGGTCTTGACAGCATCCCGCACAGACGGGGGATTGGGGTTCCCTGACCTGCTTAAATATCAGGCAGCTCAACTGCATGCTGTTACCTCTTGTTTCCCCAGCGCTCTTATAATAAATGGACAGACATTAAGAAAATATGGTTGGTCCCCACACACCAGAATAGCTTGTTGTGGTACGCAGACGTGGAGGTGGACCCAGGCCGACTTTTGGGACCCATGCTTCACCTCAGGCCGCTTTGGCGCAGATTGTCCCGGGCGCATAGTCTGAGCTTAGATCGGTCTCTTTCTTTCTCGTACATCACGGGACACAGAGCGGCATATTCATTACTATATGGGTTATATGGAGTACCTTCAGGTGTGGACACTGGCAATCTCAAACAGGAAGTCCCCTCCCTATATAACCCCCTCCCCTAGAGGGAGTCCCTCAGTTTTTTCGCCAGTGTCTTAGGTGTTGGTCACGGAATAGCTTTGCTCCACATCCTTGGGATTAAGGGCGGGCTAACCGGATCTGTCCAAGGAGCCTCAGTGCCAAAGTGGACAGTACCCGGGCCCCAAACCGTGGGTTTTGCCTATAATGCTCCTCTTTGGAGGGCTGGACCCTGGGCCCAGGACTTAGAGTTTGTAAAGACCATAAGTTCCTGTTTGCCAGGGTGCTATAAAGGTCCAGGACAGTGGGTACCTTCATAGGACCCCAGGGCCTGAAGGTCTATTACGCTACCCACGGAGATGGGAGAAGATTGGATCGTTTTGCTAGGCAAACATCCTGCAGCATGGAGCAGGTAAGAGGGGAGCCTGCGGGACTTAGTTCGACAGCAGGCTCTCCGGGGTAACCTAAAAGGGGGGTAGCCTAAGTATGCTCTGCATTGGCAAACTTGCTCACTATGTCTGAGAAGACAGGATGATCTCATTCCCCCATCACTAGGTTCCCCTGTCTAAGAAACAATTGTGTTTGCTAGCTACCTGCTGCTTTCTTCCTAGGGCTAGTAAGGACCCCTATGGGGCCTTTTGGAGAGTCCTACCTGGCCGGGGGTTTGATTCTGCCGCCTGGTACTGCAGTCCTGGGTCTCCAGCAGCGCGGCTCCTCCATGTTCTTCCTGCTCTGGCATGCGCGCGCACGTCTTATAGACGTTTTTCGCGCCGTTCGGAGGGGAGGGCGGGGGGGGGCGTGCCTGCAGCGTCATCAGGGGCGCGCCTTGTGTGCTGTTATAGATCAGCAGGCTATAGTCAGTGCTCAGTCTGAGGCTGATCTGAAAGGGAGAGGATGCAGAGCGGCAGAACAGTGACTCCCGGTGGTGGAAGAGGGGTAGTACATGCTGGACTTGGTTCCAATGCTTTTCTGTTAAGCCAAAAAATCCCCCTTTTTGCAACAGGTTGGAGGCTGGCAAACTAAGTTTGGGGTCGCTGTATGTTTTAAAAAAATAAATAAAAAAAGAGACATATATTAAAAAAAAAAAAGAAAAAAAAAAAAAGAAGAAAACATACGGGGCCCCATCAGTTTTTGGGCATTAGTGATCTATTGTCCCCTAAACCTTAGTTTTGTACTCCTGGCCACTACAGTCTGCTGTTGTAGGCGGAGTCCCTCGATTTTGTATTATGGCTTCCAAAGGTTCGGGGTCAAAGGGTACAAAAAAGACCAAAAAACAAAGGAGTTCCCCCTCCGATTCTGATGATATGCCGATACTTTGCCCGCAGCTTATTCCCATGAAGGTCGCCTTGGATGAGCCATTGGGGGGGTCTGGTGCTGAGGCTGGCCCAGATCAGCCCAGCCCTGTGTTTATCACAGAGGAGATGCTAGCTGTATCCCTAGGGGGGCTAGAAGAGAGATTAGCAGCGTTGATCGCTGGATCCATTCCTGGCAAGAAACGGGCTAGATCCCCATCACCAAAACGTGTATCCTCAGATGCTGAAATTCTCTCTCCGGAGGAATTGGAATCGCAGGAGGATCAACTAGACCTGAACCAAGAGGGTTCAGGGATTGAGGGATCTACCTCTGAGGAACCATTTTCAGACTCATAGACAGAGAGACTGTGGGTGCAGTCTTTGACGGACATGGTCCGATCGGCATTTAATTTACCATTGCCAGAGCCTCAGGTTCCTGCGGTATCCTCTCTGGGCTCTTTGAAAGCTCCTTTAAGCAACGCAGTTTTTCCGGTCCATCCTCTCTTGGAGGAATTGATCTTTCAGGATTGGGTACGACCGGACAGGATTTTTCTGCCGCCGAAGAGATTTGCGGTCATTTACCCTATGGAGGAAAAATTCTCGAAGAGGTGGAAGCTCCCAGTGGTGGATGCAGCCATCTCATGTGTGAATAAATCACTAACTTGCCCGGTGGAAAACATACAAATGTTTAAAGATCCGGTTGATAAACGGTTAGAGACACTTTTAAAAGCATCCTTTGCTACGGCAGGAGCAGTGGTACAGCCAGCTGTGGCTGCAATTGGAGTTTGTCAGGCGTTAAAGGACCAGACAAAAGAAATGCTAAAAGACATGCCTACCCAACAGGCAGAAGAGTTTTCTGACATTCCCAGAGCTCTGTGTTTTGCGGTAGATGCTATAAAGGATTCCATCCAGCAGGCCTCTCGTTTATCACTATTTTTGGTGCACATGAGAAGGCTCTTATGGTTGAAGAACTGGGCGGCGGAGCCCCCATGCAAAAAGCTTCTGGCAGGGTTTCCCTTCCATGGAGGACGACTCTTCGGAGAGGATCTGGATAAATACATTCAGACTATTTCAAGTGGCAAAAGTACCCTTTTACCAGTCAAAAAGACATTCCGGGGTCCTACATTTAAAAGGCAGCTCTTTCCTGTCTTAGGGTCCTCAAATTCCAGGCAGTATCGACGGCCGCCTGCGCGATCCAACTTTAACAGTAGATCGCAGGGACAGGCCCCTGGGGGTAAGAGACCATGGTATCGCAAGCCGACAAAACCAGCCCCTAAGTCTGCCTTATGAAGGGGCGCCCCCACTCTCGCGGGTGGGGGGAAGGCTTCGTTTTTTCTCAGAAGTTTGGGAAGCCAAGATCCCAGACAAATGGGTCCGGGCGTCTGTAACCACAGGCTACAGACTGGAGTTTCTAAAGTTTCCTCCGCCTCATTTTCAAGAGTCAAGGGTACCAAAGGATCCAGCAAAGAAGGCCTCGATGCTGGCAGCTTTGGATCACCTGCTTTGCCAGGACGTGATAATAGAGGTGCCAGCCCAAGAGCAGGGGCTAGGTTTCTATTCCCAACGGCGATGTCAGGCCAATCTTGGACCTAAAGAGTTTAAACGTTTACCTAAGGGTTCGTTCCTTCCGGATGGAATCCATCCGGTCAGCAGTCGCCACGCTCCAGAGGGACGATTTTCTGGCTTCCACAGACATAAAGGATGCTTACCTTCATGTACCAATCTTTCAGTCGCATTAAAGATTTTTACGCTTCGCAGTGGGGCAGCGACACTTCCAATTCAGGGCGCTCCCCTTCGGGCTAGCCACGGCCCCCCGGGTATTCACGAAGATCCTAGCCCCAGTTTTGGCCAATCCAAGGATCCAAGGGGTTACAGTCCTAGCATACTTGGACGACCTTTTAATCATAGATCACTCACGGCCGTGTCTGCAACAGGCAGTAAACCTCACGGTTCAGTACCTCGAAAGGTTCGGCTGGGTCCTAAACCGGGAAAAGTCAGCGTTCCAGCCTACAAAGCAGTTGGAATACCTCGGCATGAGGTTAGACACAGAACAGCAAAGGGTGTTCCTGCCCCTTGTAAAGATCGAGGCTATCAAGGGGTTGGTTCAGTTGGTTCTAAGCAAGAAAAAACCAACTATTCGCCTGTGTATGCAATTACTAGGCAAGCTAGTGGCCACGTTCGAGGCAGTACCATACGCTCAGATCCACACTCGCGTCCTACAGGCAGCCATTCTAGCAGCCTGGGGCAAGAGAGCACATACCTTGGAGTCCCCTTTGACGCTATCATCAAGGGTCCGACAAAGCCTGGCCTGGTGGTTGAACCCTCAGAATCTTCTAAAGGGAAGGTCCTTCAGCCCCGTTGTCTGGAAGGTAGTTACCACAGACGCCAGCCTGGCAGGCTGGGGGGCGGTCTTGGAGGGGTTCTCTCGCCAGGGAACTTGGGTGGAAGCAGAGAGGCAGCTACCCATCAATGTCTTGGAGATCAGAGCTGCTCGCCTAGCCCTCCTGGCATGGACCTCCAGATTACAGGGGTCCCCGGTGAGAATCCAGTCAGACAATGCCACAGCGGTGGCATACATAAACCACCAAGGGGGAACCAGGAGTCAGGCCGCTCAGAGGGAGGTGAGCTTGATTTTTCAGTGGGCAGAGGTTCATGTACCCTGCGATATTCATTCCCGGAGTAGACAACCTGCAGGCAGACTTCTTAAGTCGCCAGATTCTGTCGCCGGGGGAGTGGTCTCTGCATCCCCAGGTCTTTCAGACAATCTGCCAGAAGTGGGGAATGCCAGACGTAGATATAATGGCATCCAGGTTCAACAACAAACTAGACAGGTTCGTGTCTCGAGCGAGGGACCCTATGGCCTGCGGAACCGATGCGTTGGTTTGCCCTTGGCATCAATTCAAACTTCTATATGCATTCCCTCCGCTACAGTTACTTCCTCGCCTGTTGCGCAGGATCAGAGTGGAGCACAAGCCAGTCATTCTAGTAGCTCCAGCTTGGCCCCGGAGGACATGGTACTCACTAGTCCTGAAGATGGCAGTGGGAGACCCTTGGACTCTTCCTCTACGACCAGACCTACTCTCACAAGGCCCGATCCTCCACCCTACATTACAGCGTCTAAATTTGACGGCCTGGAGGCTGAATCCCTGATTCTCAGGGGTAGAGGTCTGTCTAGGCAGGTAATTCCTACCCTGATTAGGGCTAGAAAGCCGGCCTCCAGGGTGATTTATTACAGGGTGTGGAGGAACTACGTAGGCTGGTGTGAATCCAAAAGATGGAATTCCCGCAAATATACCATTGATAGGGTGTTAGGTTTTCTCCAGCTAGGAGTGGATAAAGGCCTGGCTTTAAGCACAATCAAAGGACAGATTTCAGCTCTGTCAGTGTGGTTTCAGAGGCCGCTGGCCACCCACTCGCTGGTAAAGACCTTCATACAGGGGGTCTTGCGTATTAATCCTCCTGTCAAGTCACCAATTTGTCCATGGGACTTAAATCTTGTCCTGTCCACTCTACAGAAACAACCCTTTGAGCCGTTGGCTGAGATTCCTTTAGTTTTACTGACAAGAAAGTTGGTATTCTTGGTCGCCATAGTTTCGGCCAGGAGAGTGTCAGAGTTGGCAGCCTTATCGTGTAAGGAACCATATCTCATTCTACATAAGGACAGGGCAGTTCTCCGGCCCCATCCTGCCTTTCTACCAAAGGTTATATCCAATTTTCACTTGAACCAGGATTTGGTACTTCCATCCTTCTTTCTGAAACCCACATCTAGAAAGGAGGGGTTGCTGCATACCTTGGATATTGTCCGGGCCATGAAGGCCTATCTTAAAGCTACAGAAAAGATCCGGAAAACAGATGTGTTGTTCGTTCTACCAGATGGCCCCAAGAAGGGGCAGGCAGCTGCAAAATCCACCATCTCGAGATGGATTAGACAATTAATCATTCAGGCCTACGGTTTGAAGAGGTTGCCTCCTCCTTTGTCGGTAAAGGCCCATTCTACCAGGGCCATGGGCGCCTCCTGGGCAGCACACCATCAGATCTCTATGGCTCAGATATGCAAGGCGGCGACGTGGTCATCAGTCCACACGTTTACAAGGTTTTATCAACTAGACGTGAGAAGGAATGCGGATTCAGCCTTTGGGCAGGCAGTACTACAGGCTGCGGTTTAAGATCCTCGGGATCAGGGGCACCATTGGTTGTAAAAAAAAGAAAAAAAAAAAGTTTTTCTTGACTAAGTTGGATTTATTATTATTATTTGAGTATACCTCTAAATTAAATCTCTTTTGAGAAGATGTCTCCCTCCCCTCATTAAAGCATTGCTTTCGGACATCCCATATAGTAATGAATATGCCGCTCTGTGTCCCGTGATGTACGAGAAAGAAAAAGGGATTTTTAAATACAGCTTACCTGTAAAATCCTTTTCTTGGAGTACATCACGGGACACAGAGCTCCCACCCCTCTTTTGGGGAACATTTTTGGGAGGCATACTGCTTGCTACAAAACTGAGGGACTCCCTCTAGGGGAGGGGGTTATATAGGGAGGGGACTTCCTGTTTGAGATTGCCAGTGTCCACACCTGAAGGTACTCCATATAACCCATATAGTAATGAATATGCCGCTCTGTGTCCCGTGATGTACTCCAAGAAAAGGATTTTACAGGTAAGATGTATTTAAAAATCCCTTTTTTAACCTCTTTCCTGTTCAACCCCAGGATGCCTGATAGCTTGACTCATCAGATGTCGTTGCCTTGGGCCCTTAGGGTCCACTTGGTAGACCCTATAACCCGAACACTGCTATCATTTTCTGATTTGCAAAAGAAATTCAACTTGCCCCGTCAGGTGTTCTATGGGTATCTGCAGATAAGACACTATGCACAATCCTTTGCCCCCAAGCTCCAATTTTCAGCGCCAGCACCTGAAAAACTGGTTCTGGAGAGATTGGCTCGCCGTGGGTTGATATCAGATCTATATCGTTTGTTGAATTCTCGTTCCTTCCCCACCCGGGGTAAGCATGCATACATGCTTCGCTGGGAGAGGGCGCTCGGGGAGGAGATCCCGGAGACGACGTGGCAGACGATCTGGTCTCAGGCGGCTAAAAGCTCTCTTTGTACGCTGTATAAGGATGGTATCGCAAGCCGACAAAACCAGCCCCTAAGTCTGCCTTATGAAGTGGCGCCCCCACTCTCGCGGGTGGGGGGAAGGCTTTGTTTTTTCTCAGAAGTTTGGGAAGCCAAGATCCCAGACAAATGGGTCCGGGCGTCTGTAACCACAGGCTACAGACTGGAGTTTCTAAAGTTTCCTCCGCCTCATTTTCAAGAGTCAAGGGTACCAAAGGATCCAGCAAAGAAGGCCTCGATGCTGGCAGCTTTGGATCACCTGCTTTGCCAGGACGTGATAATAGAGGTGCCAGCCCAAGAGCAGGGGCTAGGTTTCTATTCCCAACGGCGATGTCAGGCCAATCTTGGACCTAAAGAGTTTAAACGTTTACCTAAGGGTTCGTTCCTTCCGGATGGAATCCATCCGGTCAGCAGTCGCCACGCTCCAGAGGGACGATTTTCTGGCTTCCACAGACATAAAGGATGCTTACCTTCATGTACCAATCTTTCAGTCGCATTAAAGATTTTTACGCTTCGCAGTGGGGCAGCGACACTTCCAATTCAGGGCGCTCCCCTTCGGGCTAGCCACGGCCCCCCGGGTATTCACGAAGATCCTAGCCCCAGTTTTGGCCAATCCAAGGATCCAAGGGGTTACAGTCCTAGCATACTTGGACGACCTTTTAATCATAGATCACTCACGGCCGTGTCTGCAACAGGCAGTAAACCTCACGGTTCAGTACCTCGAAAGGTTCGGCTGGGTCCTAAACCGGGAAAAGTCAGCGTTCCAGCCTACAAAGCAGTTGGAATACCTCGGCATGAGGTTAGACACAGAACAGCAAAGGGTGTTCCTGCCCCTTGTAAAGATCGAGGCTATCAAGGGGTTGGTTCAGTTGGTTCTAAGCAAGAAAAAACCAACTATTCGCCTGTGTATGCAATTACTAGGCAAGCTAGTGGCCACGTTCGAGGCAGTACCATACGCTCAGATCCACACTCGCGTCCTACAGGCAGCCATTCTAGCAGCCTGGGGCAAGAGAGCACATACCTTGGAGTCCCCTTTGACGCTATCATCAAGGGTCCGACAAAGCCTGGCCTGGTGGTTGAACCCTCAGAATCTTCTAAAGGGAAGGTCCTTCAGCCCCGTTGTCTGGAAGGTAGTTACCACAGACGCCAGCCTGGCAGGCTGGGGGGCGGTCTTGGAGGGGTTCTCTCGCCAGGGAACTTGGGTGGAAGCAGAGAGGCAGCTACCCATCAATGTCTTGGAGATCAGAGCTGCTCGCCTAGCCCTCCTGGCATGGACCTCCAGATTACAGGGGTCCCCGGTGAGAATCCAGTCAGACAATGCCACAGCGGTGGCATACATAAACCACCAAGGGGGAACCAGGAGTCAGGCCGCTCAGAGGGAGGTGAGCTTGATTTTTCAGTGGGCAGAGGTTCATGTACCCTGCGATATTCATTCCCGGAGTAGACAACCTGCAGGCAGACTTCTTAAGTCGCCAGATTCTGTCGCCGGGGGAGTGGTCTCTGCATCCCCAGGTCTTTCAGACAATCTGCCAGAAGTGGGGAATGCCAGACGTAGATATAATGGCATCCAGGTTCAACAACAAACTAGACAGGTTCGTGTCTCGAGCGAGGGACCCTATGGCCTGCGGAACCGATGCGTTGGTTTGCCCTTGGCATCAATTCAAACTTCTATATGCATTCCCTCCGCTACAGTTACTTCCTCGCCTGTTGCGCAGGATCAGAGTGGAGCACAAGCCAGTCATTCTAGTAGCTCCAGCTTGGCCCCGGAGGACATGGTACTCACTAGTCCTGAAGATGGCAGTGGGAGACCCTTGGACTCTTCCTCTACGACCAGACCTACTCTCACAAGGCCCGATCCTCCACCCTACATTACAGCGTCTAAATTTGACGGCCTGGAGGCTGAATCCCTGATTCTCAGGGGTAGAGGTCTGTCTAGGCAGGTAATTCCTACCCTGATTAGGGCTAGAAAGCCGGCCTCCAGGGTGATTTATTACAGGGTGTGGAGGAACTACGTAGGCTGGTGTGAATCCAAAAGATGGAATTCCCGCAAATATACCATTGATAGGGTGTTAGGTTTTCTCCAGCTAGGAGTGGATAAAGGCCTGGCTTTAAGCACAATCAAAGGACAGATTTCAGCTCTGTCAGTGTGGTTTCAGAGGCCGCTGGCCACCCACTCGCTGGTAAAGACCTTCATACAGGGGGTCTTGCGTATTAATCCTCCTGTCAAGTCACCAATTTGTCCATGGGACTTAAATCTTGTCCTGTCCACTCTACAGAAACAACCCTTTGAGCCGTTGGCTGAGATTCCTTTAGTTTTACTGACAAGAAAGTTGGTATTCTTGGTCGCCATAGTTTCGGCCAGGAGAGTGTCAGAGTTGGCAGCCTTATCGTGTAAGGAACCATATCTCATTCTACATAAGGACAGGGCAGTTCTCCGGCCCCATCCTGCCTTTCTACCAAAGGTTATATCCAATTTTCACTTGAACCAGGATTTGGTACTTCCATCCTTCTTTCCGAAACCCACATCTAGAAAGGAGGGGTTGCTGCATACCTTGGATATTGTCCGGGCCATGAAGGCCTATCTTAAAGCTACAGAAAAGATCCGGAAAACAGATGTGTTGTTCGTTCTACCAGATGGCCCCAAGAAGGGGCAGGCAGCTGCAAAATCCACCATCTCGAGATGGATTAGACAATTAATCATTCAGGCCTACGGTTTGAAGAGGTTGCCTTCTCCTTTGTCGGTAAAGGCCCATTCTACCAGGGCCATGGGCGCCTCCTGGGCAGCACACCATCAGATCTCTATGGCTCAGATATGCAAGGCGGCGACGTGGTCATCAGTCCACACGTTTACAAGGTTTTATCAACTAGACGTGAGAAGGAATGCGGATTCAGCCTTTGGGCAGGCAGTACTACAGGCTGCGGTTTAAGATCCTCGGGATCAGGGGCACCATTGGTTGTAAAAAAAAGAAAAAAAAAAAGTTTTTCTTGACTAAGTTGGATTTATTATTATTATTTGAGTATACCTCTAAATTAAATCTCTTTTGAGAAGATGTCTCCCTCCCCTCATTAAAGCATTGCTTTCGGACATCCCATATAGTAATGAATATGCCGCTCTGTGTCCCGTGATGTACGAGAAAGAAAAAGGGATTTTTAAATACAGCTTACCTGTAAAATCCTTTTCTTGGAGTACATCACGGGACACAGAGCTCCCCCCCCCACTTTTGGGGAACATTTTTGGGAGGCATACTGCTTGCTACAAAACTGAGGGACTCCCTCTAGGGGAGGGGGTTATATAGGGAGGGGACTTCCTGTTTGAGATTGCCAGTGTCCACACCTGAAGGTACTCCATATAACCCATATAGTAATGAATATGCCGCTCTGTGTCCCGTGATGTACTCCAAGAAAAGGATTTTACAGGTAAGATGTATTTAAAAATCCCTTTTTTAACCTCTTTCCTGTTCAACCCCAGGATGCCTGATAGCTTGACTCATCAGATGTCGTTGCCTTGGGCCCTTAGGGTCCACTTGGTAGACCCTATAACCCGAACACTGCTATCATTTTCTGATTTGCAAAAGAAATTCAACTTGCCCCGTCAGGTGTTCTATGGGTATCTGCAGATAAGACACTATGCACAATCCTTTGCCCCCAAGCTCCAATTTTCAGCGCCAGCACCTGAAAAACTGGTTCTGGAGAGATTGGCTCGCCGTGGGTTGATATCAGATCTATATCGTTTGTTGAATTCTCGTTCCTTCCCCACCCGGGGTAAGCATGCATACATGCTTCGCTGGGAGAGGGCGCTCGGGGAGGAGATCCCGGAGACGACGTGGCAGACGATCTGGTCTCAGGCGGCTAAAAGCTCTCTTTGTACGCTGTATAAGGAGAATGCCTATAAAATACTGTATTTTTGGTACATGACACCAGATGTTCTCCACGCTATCTATCCATCCAGCTCAGACACGTGTTGGCGCTGTCAGGGAGCCAAGGGATCCTTGTCTCACATATACTGGACTTGCGCCCAAGATAGTACCGTTCTGGACGGAGACCCAGCAGTTGCTGTCTTGCCTCCTGGGGGTGCCGATTCCCCGGTCCTCGAAATTGTTTTTATTAGGGGTATTGGCCCTGCGGATCCCCAAGTCCTCCAAGAAATTGTTGAGGCATGTATTGACGGCCGCGAGATGCCTAGTCACTCTCCATTGGAAGCGTCTGTCCCCCCCCCCCCTCTCAAACTGACCTGTACGCCAGGATCAAAGATGTTGATTTAATGGACAAAATGACAGCCAGGTTGCAGAATAGATTGAAAGCCCATGACGCAGTCGGGGCAGAAAGGCATCGTCAAGAGGATCCGCCATGAGTCGAGCCTCCCCTTACCCTTCCCCCACCTCTTCTACCTGCGTCTGCAGTCCCCTCTCTCTGTTCTTTGTTATTTTCCTTTGACCCCCTCTTTTTGTTTTGTCTTTTGCCTCAGTTATTTAGGGGTTTATTTTACATGTGCTCAATCTTGTTCTCTGGGTTGCTCTCTTGGTTGCTTATGAGTGGAGTCGCTGAGCTCCCCCTGATATCTGCCTTGTATTGTGCTGTTATATGCTATGCACTGTTTTTGCTGTGGTTCTGCTGACATCCTTGTACTGTTCCTTTTGTGGCACGGGGGTTACCCTGGGTCTAATAAAAATTGTTATTTGAAAAAAAAAAAAGAATTAAGTATCTGCCTGCGTCATCCATAAAAGTCTCTATCCGGTTAAATTGGACAATGTCCTTAATAGCAATTGCAACTAATCTTTTTTTTGCCGTGCTATTAGCCTGGAAAACATGAGGATATTTGCGGTTATGAAAACTGGGAGGCCTGAGAGAGCTAAAGTGAGTTTTCTAGAAGCAGATCACATCGCTATGCAGTCTATCAGCTTCTTTCCAGGCCATCTGCCGCTTGCAAGGACTGTCAGACCCTTGATGTTTAACGATGAAATTTTAAAAGGCTGTATGACAAAAAAGGAATCTTTTGTATGCAAACCTTAAACTGCTAATGTCAAGTTGGCAAACCCTCCTCCTGGGTACCACCAAGGCAGTCTCCAAATAGAGGTGACGATAAGAGGTTAAGAATGGTCCCACTGTGATAATGCAAAAAAAAAAAAATGGATCCGATTGAAAATCACTCCAACAGGAAAGTGAATAATGAACCAAAAAAAAAATAGATAAAAGAAAAAAGAAAAAACAACAATGAAAAGAAAAAAGAAATAAACCGTGATTCAATATAGAATCTGTGCGATAAAACAACCGCTCAGCTTGAAAGGTTAAATGCAAACAAAGCAAAGCGGCCATCTACTGGACCAACAGGAAGCGCCCAAGTAATATAGAATAAAAAGTTGTCAGAAATTCAGCCCGTTTCAGTATCTGGATTTCCACGAATGGGCACAGGAGAGCCGGAATCACCATCTGCCGCAAAGCTATGAGGTATAATCTGCCAGTCTCGCAGAAAGCGGGTGGCATCTTTCACACTTGTGACCACATGAGTGTCGCCCTCCTTTGATATTAGTCACTTCGCTGGGTATAGCCATGGTTATTTAAGGGTTTTGTAATGGTGGCCAGTTGTCTGCACTGTTGCATAGTGAAGGCAGACAGGTCCGCAAAAAAAGACAGTTCTTGCAAGTCAGAGGGTAGCGAATTGCGATGCCTGACCGCTGACATAAATTGATCTTTTATATGAAAAAATTGAATTCTGACAATAGTGTATCTGGGAAGGTGGGATGCTATATGCAAAAGATCTTCCAGGGGAACTTCAGGATAAACTGCAGACATGGCATAAGTAAAATACTTTTTGAGGTCAGGGGGTTTCACAGTTTCAGGACTTCCTCTGATTTTAAGGTTATTTCTTCTTGACCTATCTTCTAAATTCGCTATCTTAAATTTAATTTGCAGCAGCTCCTCATCCCTGTCATTGTGGGTAGGGTTGTCCCAATACCACTTTTTTAAAACCGAGTACAAGTACCGATACTTTTTTCCCCCCAAGTACTCGCCGATACCGATTACCGATACTTTTTTTCCAATGTCATGTGACAGTTTGACAGATGGGGACCGATAGGTGGCTTTTACCGATATGTGGCACTTATGGGCACTGGCTAGTGGCTGCCGCTGATGGGCACTAATAGCTGGCACTGAGTGCAGGGGGGTACATAGGGCAGGGTGCAGGTGGGTGCAGAGTGCAGGTGGGTGCAAGTGGGGTACAGCGTGCAGGTCGGTGCAGGCGAGTGCAGAGGGCAGGGTGCAGGTGGTCAGTGGGTGCAGTTGGGTACAGCGTGCAGGTTGGTGCAGGGTAGTACAAAGGGCGGGGTGCAGCGTGCAGTGGGTGTAGGTGGGTACAGCATACAGGTGGGCGGCGGATATAGGAAGGTCTTCCCTCGCCCAGCAGACACCCATCCCTCTCCTGTGGCTGGAGAGGGTGGGCGGAAGCCAGGCTTCTGTATTTAGATGTAACACAGCAATGCGCTCCTGTCCATCTGGATTCTCGGCACCCACCCGCACTCCCGCAGCATTGCTCCCTGCTGTTTGTCACACTAGAGCCGGGGATGGAAAGCTTTTCCTAGGCAGAATTAGCACACTTAGCGTACTTTAAAAATCACCCTTTAGAACACAGACCTCAGATACAGCGCGGCTCAATCCAGTGAGAGAGCTGCCCCTCCTCTCAGGCTCCTCCTCAAGACCTTTGAGACATGTCAGAGGCTAGGAGGAGCCTCCTAGGAAAATCTTTCCATCCCCGGCTCTAGTGTGACAAACGGCAGGGAGCGACGCTGCGGGAGTGCGGGTGGGTGCCGAGAATCTGGCTGGACAGGAGCGCATTGCTGTGTTACATCTAAATACAGAAGCCTGGCTTCCGCCCACCCTCTCCAGCCACTGACTCCTCCTGCCCTCTCCGGTCACTGACTCTACCCGACAATCAGGTATCAGCTAAGGCATCAGGAGCATTTGCGCGAGTACAAGTACTCGCGCAAATGCTCAGTATCGGTCCCGATACCGATACTAGTATCGGTATCGGGACAACCCTAATTGTGGGCGTCCACCAATTCATTATATGTAGAAGCAAACTCCCCCATTTTTTCCTCCACATGAGAAACCCTTGCAACAACTGTAGAAATTTCAGACTTGAATTGGCTTGTCAGGTTCAGAATGTCAGCATGAATAGTAGATCTCAGTGACACTAACATGTCTTTAACTGCTTGCCGACCAGCCGCCGCAGTTATACGGCGGCAGGTCGGCTCTCCTAGGCGAGAGCCCGTAGCTCTACGTCGGAACTTCTGCGGCACGATCGCCGCCGGGCACACACGATCGCTCGTTACAGAGCGGGGACCGGGAGCTATGTGTGTAAACACATAGCTCCCGTTCCTGTCAGCGGGGGAAACGCTGATCTTCTACAATGTATGAACAGAAGATCAGTGATTTCCCCTAGTGAGTCCACCCCCCCATACAGTTAGAACACACCCAGTAACACACTTAACCCCTTCCCCGCCCCCTAGTGTTAACCCCTTCACTGCCAATGGCATTTATATAGTAATCCAATGCATTTTTATAGCATTGATCGCTAAAAAAAATGCCAATGGTCCCAAAAATGTGTCAAAAGTGTCCGAAGTGTCCACCATAAGGTCGCAGTACTAAAAAAAAAACGCTGAACGCCGCCATTACTAGTAAAATAAATAAATAATAAAAATGCCATAAAACTACCCCCTATTTTGTAAACGCTATAACTTTTGCGCAAACCAATCAATAAATGCTAATTATGTAAAAAAATATGTAGAAGAATACGTATCGGCCTAAACTGAGGAAAAAAAAAAATTATATATTTTTGGGGGATATTTATTACAGAAAAAAGTCAAAAATATTGCATTGTTTTCAAAAAAGTCGCTCTATTTTTGTTTATAGCGCAAAAAATAAAAAACGCAGAGATGATCAAATAGAAGTATGTTTCTGCGCCAACGTGGTATACCAAATACTGGTAGTGGTCCACTAAGTGATGTGAGGTGATAGACCTAATTAGTAAAGCAGCTCCTCAGAGACAGATATAAATATACAAATATATATAAATATTGTGCAGTATGCAAAAGTGAGAGAGAGGGCGCTAGTGAGATATTCACCAGTGTGAATAATACCTGACACCTGGGAAGCACTCACTAGGAGGATCCCAAAGTAGGATAAATCGATAATCACTCAATAGATAGGAATAAACATAACATCAACATGCCAAATTAATTAAAAATAAAAATACATAGAGTCCGTGCACAATTAATGGTGTGTAATAGCAGCCAATAAAAGTTGATAAAGTTTGTTGCAAATCACAGTTAGTGATAATTCCCTTAGTAGAATGCTTCAGTTGGTATTCATACAGATGGTCCAAGTGTTAGTACAGCCTCCACCATCTAGGAACCTTCACCTGAAATGCTCTTAGTAAGGAGTATGCTTACCAGATAGTGTGGACCCCTTTAATTAAAAAGCAGGTCTGCTGCGCTTGACAGGTTGTAGTTCCTGTACAAAGGTTGCCCCCAACAAAGAATTGGACAAATTTGAACTATTCATTGACGTTGAAAAACATATCCGCAAACTCAATATCAAGAAAAGTTTTGCTAACCAAATTGCATCTAACAGTACCCCAACCCACTGATCCATATGTCCATAGTGGACTTAAAAATCAATCTATGTTTAATCCCCAAAAAGGAAGTAACTACCATATTGAAGTGTTCCGGAAAATGGTGCAGGATGAGATTCGAGAATTACCTACCCCACATAAAAGTATGAGTGCCAAATTGAAACAAGGCATCAAATCTATAGAAAAAAAACAAACAAATTATAGTGCGACGTGCAGACAAAGGAGGAGGACTGGTAGTATTACTATCATGAAAAGCAATTGCAACTTGAAGACACTCAAACATACAGACGTATGAAAGGTGATCCAACCTCGGGACTCAAGGAAAAAAAACTCTCCGTTTGGGTTAAAGAAGGATCAAGTAACCAAATTTTGACCTCACAGGAAGCTCAATACCTGGTCCCTCATGCACCCCGTATTCCAGTACTATATACGGTACCTAAAATACATAAGAATATGGAAAAACCAACCGGAAAGCCCATTATTAGTGGGATTGGCTCGCTATTTTCCAGATTAGGAGAGTACTTAGATACTTTCCTAAAACCCCTAGTATGACAGAGCCCCTCATATCTCAAAGATAGTCGAGACCTGCTAGTCGACATCCAACAGGTAGAAGCTTCAGAATTCACATTAATGGCTACAGTAGACATAGAGTCTCTATACACGAACATCCAGCACCAAGATGCCATTGAAGCAATCAGATGGGCCCTAAATCAACATGGTAAGCTACAAATGGACCAAATTAACTATCTGCTGCAAGGATTGCAAATGGCCATGACCAATAATTATTTTTGGGCGAATGATCACTACTATACCCAAGTGGGCGTAGTAGCTATGGGGGCACGGTACGCACCCAGTGTCGTGAATATCGTCCTAAATGGGAACATGAAGCCATACCAAATCCAAGACACAAGGCATTAAAGTTCTACAAGAGATACATCGATGATGTTATTTTCTGGGAGGGGCCAGAGTCTGATTTACATCAATTTATAATGTATATGAACCAAAACAACTAAGGGTTAAAATTTGCAGCCGAAATAAGTGATTTATCAATAAATTACTTAGATCTAACCATCAAGAAATGTGGAGCCAGGTTTGAAACTGTCACATTTTTCAAACCAACAGACCGGAACGGGTTTGTTCCAACCTCGAGTTGTCACCATCCACGATGGTTAGGAGCAATACCCAAGGGTCAGTACATGAGACTCAAAAGAAATTGTACTACTGACCAAGACTACCATACGCAAGCTGAACAACTAACTACCAAGTTTATGGAAAAGGGGTACACGGAAAAAACATTAAAGAAAGTCCAAACACAAGTGTCCAAAATCGAAAGGCAATCTCTCCTACAAACCAATTCAAAAAAGGAACAACATCGAGAGCTGGCGCTAATCACAGGGTACAATAGACAGTATAGACTAATTGAGAATATCTACAAAAAGTACTGGTTCATTTTGTTAAAAGATAAGGAACTCCAAGGTTGCATCTCAGACATTCCTAAATTCATATATCGACGAGCACCAGGATTGAGGAACCAAGTGGCACGCAATGTGCCTGATCCACCAAAAAGACCACTAACATTCTTAGATATACCTGGGTTCCATCATTGCACCAGATGCAAAGCTTGCAAAACTACACGAAAAGCGAGCGCTCCCAGAAAACGCACTCAATTCAAATCACATGTAACGGGAGAAAATTTCACAATCAAACCCATTATCACATGCAATTCGGATCATGCAACATATGTGTTAGAATGTGCTTGTCCACTGCAATACGTGAGAAGAATAACACGCAAGCTCAGAATAAGAATCAACGAACATTTAGCAAACAAGTCACCACAACAGTGACCCCACATTATGTACATTCTTTGGTATTGATAAAATATCCAAACACTGGAAAGGAACACATATGAGACAAAGTGTATCACAGAACGAGACCATGTGGATACACAAGATGCAAACTATGCACCCTACAGGGTTAAACATAGAACTGGACCTAAATTGTTTTTTAGCCAACGACTAGCTCATGTAGCCAATGAACATGGTTATTCTATTTTTTTTATTCCAATTATTTTTTATCACTGATTGCATCATCAAGGTCCCACTGTCAATATTCTGAGCATGTGATGTATACAAGTGATAGGAACTAGAAATTATCCCTCTGGATATCTCTCTGAATATTTCCCATTCCAAATAATGCCTTTATTATACAGTAGATGGCAGCATCTACCTCACCTCTAATATAGAGCTTCCCCTTTATGTCTTATTTTATTTCAAATTTTTAATTAATAATAATTCCCAATTTTTAACCTCAACCAATGTACTAGGTTTATATCCATATATCTTCCAACCAGGTTCTATAAGTTGTATAAGTATGTAACGTAAATTGAGGGTTTGAATATGCTGCTCAATAATATGGTGCCGTGTTTTAGAATGCAAATGTCTGTTTATCATAAGAAGGCATCCTGGTTAGGCTTTGGATACAGTTAGCATGTATGCCGTAGGTGATTTATCTATGATTGTATAATATAGCAATGTTACCGTTTAGCCTTCATACATAGCCAATATGTGCGGACAGACACCAGAGTGCTACGGTGATATATTCCCCAGCAAAGCCTCTGTATGATGGGACGCCGCACGACGCTAGGACTGCAGAAGTCACCAACATCCGCCCACAAATACATTCCAATTGGCACTGGTTTTGCCTACAAATACCAGCAACCTTAGCGGTCAGACACGCCCCCCTGATGACATGGATTCCACGAAACATATGTCGGCGGCACTAGTCTGACAATCTGTCCCCAGCTGATCCCGCCACTCTTTGCTGCAAGTTCCATCCAAGACAACTCACCACGGCATACAGATTCGCCGCGAGTCAACTCCCAGGTGTGACACATGCAGTCCTTGTGTCGGGCAGCCACCCATTCAAGTAAGGGGCCACTCAGCTTGTTTTTAAATGTTCATTTTAATAAAAGGTTTCACACTATTAGCTTCCTTTCTCTTTGCGGTTTATCTCTTGGATACCACGTAACACGACCACGCAATTGTCAGTTAAAGCGATGCAATGCCGAATCGCAAAAAGTGCTCTGGTTATTGGGCAGCAATATGGTCCGGGGGTTAAGTGGTTAAGCAAGGTATCCATTACAGGCATGTTGGCAGTAGGAAAGTCAGTAATAGAATCCTGTAATTCCCTGGTGTCATCCAAAGACGACACCAGGCTTACCTCCAGACCCTGCTGAGTTGTTCAGTTTCTGCCTGCTCTTGGCTGGGCTCGAGGTGGCTGGTAGGGGAGTAGAGGTGTGATCCTTCCTCTGACCGCCAATTAGGTTTCCTGCACCAGAAATAGCAGCTCCATCAGTCGGTCCCAGAGAGCCACACGTGTGCACACTGGACCTGCCGCCGCCATCTTGGTCTCCATAGCGGCGATGCACCGCAAAAAATTCCGGTAGTTTGTATGGCCGATTGCGGTCTTTCCTCTTGCGGGATAACATCTTGGTGTGTGCCCCCACCTAAGCGCCCCTTCGTTGCTGTGAAACGAGGCTTGTGGTCGCTGCACTCCCTGAAGGCCCGCGGCAGAGAGGAGCTCTACCAGCAAGCGTCCATACTCTCCGCCGACTAGCCACGCCCCTCCTTAGGCATACATTCTATGTATTTATCTATGCATTACAGAGAAGTCTTTACAATAGAAATATCTTGTAATTTTTGAAGGATTGTTTACTTGGTTCGAGCTAAGTACATTTGGGGCAATTTGTGTTTTTTTTTTTTGTTTTGTTTTTCACTTTCACCATGATGTGCTGAGGGATACTAACACATCACACCAATCACTTTTTTCACTATTTATAGGGTACCTTACCCTCTTGGGACAGATCCTCTGAGGGTCTTCTGGAATATCCATTTTGGGGACATACCACCTCAGTTCCCGGTACTGCGGACTTACCCGGCCATGTTGCAGCCCATCTCGCTACCTATGAGCTCCGCAGGTGACTTGTAAGTCTTGGGACATGTTTTTTAAGTATGCCCCATACCAATTTATACTATCTTTATTTTTTTCCCCCCTTTACAGACAAACCCTCCAGTTCATTTTAGACCCTGTACCAATAGTCTATATATTTTTAATTTCAGATACATACTAGCATCAGCTCCTGATGAGTGCAAAGTCGCACGAAACACGTCGAGCTACTCCGATGCTAATATCATGTACTATATGGGATCATTTTACTACCTTTTAATGTATTATGCTGTAACAATCATGATATGTATATGGCTATTATGCGATGTATGGATTAAACTGCCTGACTGCTTGTATACTACTACCAAGTACTGTAATGCTTTTATGCTATTTGTACTTTATGTATATAGATGAAATAAATATTATTAAGTATTACTGTCCTGTATGCTGAGTATAGAGATTCAGCTAGTACAGCTTTTATATGCAGTTTACTGGTCAGACACCCATTGTTCATTATCACCGTTTTAGGTGCATGTTTCATTCAAAGTCCCAACTGCCTTTCAGCTTAATTACTATAGTACAATCATAATTAGTGAAAACTGGGAATCTCCCTAAGCCACAACCTAAGACATTCAGAGTGACCCTACTGGGTTTACCTGTATATGTGGGATATATCCTCTAGATATGTTCCTGTATCTTTATTCTTAGCTATATATGCTTATTTTGAAGCGTGGTTTATCTCCTTTCTTACTCCCCACCCCCTGTTCTGGACTCCCTAATGTCCCCCTACAAATCAAGGATGGCGTGGATGGTCTCTCCTAGATTGAATTTGTTGTTGTCTAGTCCATATATGTAAGTGAATTGTATGTGTGTTGTGGGATTTTTTTTTCTTCTCTCAGACAGCCATTTTTCTTTGCTTGGTATTTTTATATAAGTTAAATAGACCGATATACATTTTTATACATATTTTGGTGCTTTTTCTTACTTTTTCTAATTTTCTCTACTTTTTTTTTTATATGATTATAAGCATGTTCCTCTTTGTAGATGGATTGTTTTTCTGTCAAGTAATGTCCAGTCCTGAAAAAGCAAAAAGTCCACCAGACACATCGGTGTTTGAACTTGGATTTTTTTTCACAATATATCTCCTTGGATGTGTTTTATTATGAAACAATTAGATTTTAAAAGATCATATGAAATAAAAGTATTATTACTGATTTTATACATACATACATGTGAACTACAATTATCGTATCATTGGGGTAATCAATGAAAATCTAATTTCTATATTTTGTTTAGTGAATGCAATTTGGCCACACCCACAATTTGCCATTGGATGTTAGGGGGAAAAAAATTGCCCTCGAGTGCTAGGCATGCTAGGTGCACCGCTGTGTAAGCCGACTAAGTTTTTACAAAATAGCATGTACAGTTTTCCGTGTCAAGAAGCTGAAATTTGGTAATGTGTGTAATTTCCTTTTGAACGTTTTTTTTTTTATTAAAGCAGACCTAAACTCAGGCGTACCTCAGGGGAGTCTTCTCCCTAGATTATTTTAGGTGCTGGTGCCACGGTTGAATGGTGTGCATGGAAATCATTTATCCCAGCACGCTGTAATCATGTTTGAAATATAAACTGAGCAGACGTATGTTCTTCTGCAATAAAGAGCCCGCATGTTCGTAATATTTTTTTTAACCAACTTTAGTTCTGTTTTACCATGACAGCAAGTAAGGAATGAACATTACAATGGTAGCTTTCAGTCATAAATATTATCAGAGATTTGTGAAAACCAGGTGCTTCTGATCTGTTACAGAGTGGGCTGCTGTCACACTAACAGAGGAGCTTAACCACATGCCGACCACCCACCGCAGTTACACGGCGGGACGGTGGCACTGCTGCGCGAGAGCATGTAGCTCTACATCCTCTCCCGCGTGCATGCCCGGGGGGCGCGATCGCCGCCGGGCACGCGCGCTCGTTCGTTACAGAGCGGGGAACGAGAGCTATGTGTGTCAGCGGGGGAAATGCTGATCTTCTGTTCATACTATGTATGAACAGAAGATCAGTGATTTCCCCTAGTGAGTCAGTTGAAACACACCCAGGAACACACTTAACCCCTTCCCTGCCCCCTAGTGTTAACCCCTTCACTGCCAATGGCATTTTTATAGTAATCCAATGCATTTTTATAGCATTGATCGCTATAAAAATGGTCCCAAAAATTGTTAAAATTGTCCGATGTGTCCGCCATAATGTCTTAGTACTGAAAAAAAACGCTAATCGCCGCCATTACTAGTAAAAAAAAAATATTACTAAAAATGCCATAAAACTACCCCAAAAAGGATGCCAATTTTATTTGGGAGCCACATCGCACGACCGCGCAATTGTCAGTTAAAGCGACGCAGTGCCAAATTGCAAAAAGTGCTCTGGTCTTTGACCAGCAATATGGTCCGGGGGTTAAGTGGTTAATGCTGACGGTAACAAAGGTGGAGCCCTGATTTGCCTGTATAATTTCAAGACTAAACTATCAGTTTAAAAACCACTTTAGCCCCGGACCATATTGCTGTCCAATGACCAGAGCACTTTTTGTGATTCTGCACTGCGTCGCTTTAACGGACAATTGCGCGGTCGTGCGACGTGGCTCCCAAACAAAATTGGTGTCCTTTTTTTCCAACAAATAGAGCTTTCTTTTGGTGGTACTTGATCATCTATTTTTTGCGCTATAAACAAAAATAGAGCGACTATTTTGAAAAAAATTCAATATTTTTTTTCCTCAGTTTAGGCCGATACGTATTCTTCTACATATTTTTCGTTAAAAAAAAAAAAAAAAAAAAAAAAAAATCGCAATAAGCGTTTATTGATTGGTTTGCGCAAAAGTTATAGCTTTAACAAAATAGGGGGTCATTTTATGACATTTTTATTAATATTTTTTTTTACTAGTAATGGCGGCGATCAGCATTTTTTTTCAGTACTGCGACATTATGGCGGGCACTTCGGACACTTTTGACACATTTTTGGGACCATTGGAATTTTTATAGCGATCAATGCTATATAAATGCATTGTATTACTATAAAAATGCCATTGGCAGTGCAGGGGTTAACACTAGGGGGGGGAAGGGGTTAAGTGTGTTCCTGGGTGTGTTCCAACTGTATGGGGGGGTGGACTCACTGGGGGAAATCACTGATCTTCTGTTCATACATTGTATGAACAGAGAATCAGCGTTTCCCCGGCTGACAGGAACGAGAGTTTTGTGTTTTGTAACGAGCGATCGTGTGTGCCCGGCGGCGATCGTACCTGCCGGGCACGCGCGCGGGACTCGGGGGCTCTCGCGTAGCAGTGCCACCGTCCAGCAAGTAGTTAACAGTTCAGTCCTGTATAATGCAGGAGATAGCTGAGTGACTCCAATACCAGAATGTTTTCAGTCATAATGACAACTAACTGGGAATTGTACAACCCCATGTACATGAACTTGAAGTAAAGAAAAAATTAATACACAAATGAAAAATGTATCCATAATACTGTACACAATGCTGCACTAAAAAAAGAAATAGAAATATTGCATAGATACAATTATGAGCTAGCGACAAATTTAAAATATATAGATTTTAAATATACAATACCCTTCATTTAATCTTACCTTATGTTATCAATCCAGCAATCAATTACAAGGGGCAACAAAAGCTCCAGATTCAGCCAAAGAGTAAAGTAGTAATCGGTTTTCTTGGAACACATGTAATGTACAACTGATGGTTTATTCAACTTGGCTTCCAGCTGGTTTCCCAGGTCGCCAGGAACTAATTGATAAAAGGAAAATATGTTAATTTTCAACCTGAATGCCTGACAGGCAAAAAAGCTAACAGGAATTTGTCTAATGGTATTTTAGCTGAAGAAATTTTTTAATTACAGGGTAACTCTACTTTCATGGGAAAAAAAAATAGTAAATTAAAGAAATAATAATTATAATAATAATAATAATAATAATAATAATAATATAGCGTATACAATTGCGACAAGTCATATTGTAATTGAATGTTATTAACCACTTAAGCTACGGACCATTTTGCTGGTCAATGAACGGCCACTTTTTGCGATTCGGCACTGCGTCACTTTAACCCCTTATGGACCGCCGCATGTACATTTACGTCGGCAGAATAGCACCGACAGGCACATCAACATATATATACGTTGGTGCCTTGAGGGGGTTCGGGGGTCTGATAGGGACCCCCCCCCCCCGTACATGCGGCAGTCCGGTTACCTGGCAGAGCGATCCGTGCAGAGGGGGTGGCTGTTCGTTTTTGTCCGCCCCCTCCGGATCGCTCTCAGCCAATCCGCACGCTCCCCTGCAGTTTTACTTCCTCCTCCTGTGTAAACACAGGAAGGAGGAAGTGACGTGATCTCTCCCTCGGCGTTTTTTTCAACCACCGCTGAGGAGAGATCACATCGCACAGTAAGTCTGCACAACACTACACTGACACACAGATACATAGGCACATTTAACCCCCGCGATCACCCCCCCCCCCCCGCACCCCCTCCCCCCTGTCACAGCGTCACTGAGTGCAGTGATTATATGTATGATCACTGCAGTTAGTGTCAGTGTGACAGGCAGTTAGTGTCAGGTCCAGGGTAGCCCCCGTACCCCCCTAATAAAGTTTTAACCCCTTGATCACCGCCCTAGTTAACCCTTTCACTCCCTATTGCCAGCGTCACTAAGCGATCATTTTTCTGATTGCTGTATTAGTGTCGTTGTTCCCGCTAGGTAGCTATTTTTTTTTTTAATTGAGATTTTTTTTTACTAAATACATTTTGGCCTAAATGTTTGACTAAAATTTAGTTTATTTGATTATTCTTATAACAAAAAGTAAAAAATATTGATTTTTTTCAAAAATGTCGCTCTATTTTTGTTTATAGTGCAAAAAATACCACCAAAAGAAAGCTCTATTTGTGGGAAGAAAAGGACGCAAATTTTGTTTGGAAACCACGTCGCATGACCGCGCAATTGTCAGTTAAAGCGTTAAAGTGCCGAATCGCAAAAAGGGGCCTGGTCATTTACCTGCATTTTGGTCCGGGTCTTAAGTGGTTAACCGACAATTGTACGGTTGTGCGACGTGGCTCCCAAACAAAATTTACATCCTATTTTCCCACAAATAGAGCTTTCTTTTGGTGGTATTTGATCACCTCTGCAGTTTTTTTTGTTTTTTTGCGCTATAAACAAAAATAGAGGGACAATTTTGAAAAAAAATGCAGTATTTACTTTTTGCTTTAATAAATATCCCCAAAAAATATAAATGTATATATTGTTTACTCAGTTTAGGCCGATACGTATTCTTCTACATATTTTTGGTAAAAAATTAAATAAAATAAAAAATTATAAAATCGCAATACGTTTTTATTGATCATTTTGTGCAAAAGTTATAGTGTCTGCAAAATAGGGGATAGTTTTATGTCATTTTTATTAATATTTTATTTTTTACTAGTATTGGCGGCGATCAGCAATTTTTATTGTGACTGCAACATTATGGCAGACTCATCGGACACTTTTTGGGACCATAAAAATGCACCGATAATGTGAAAATGACACTGGCAGTGAAGGGATTAACCACTAGATGGCGCTGAAGGGGTTAAGTGATCCAAGAGGGCACGCATGCGCCCACAATGCCGGCTTCTTAAAGGGGGCGCATATATATATATATATATATATATATATATATATATATATATATATATCCTTCTGCCTGTCCGTGCCATGTTGTTGACGTATATAGTCGCACACTGGTAGGCAAGCAGTTAAAAATTACCTTTCCTTTTCAATCTGCAGCTCTGTAAAAGGCAATATAGCTACCTGGAGGTGTTCTGTACACAGAATGTATATACACAAGCAGATATATAATATCTGCTTGTGTAAGTGGTTCACCAATTTTTCCAGAAGTCTGCACTAAGATACAAGTCAGATATCAGGCATCCCCTGCAACAAAAATGTAATTTTTGGTGAGATACTCCCAATAGGAAATCATGTATAAGGCCTGATTCACACCTATGCAGGTTTCAGTTGATGCATATTCTGGGTGCATTTTGCGTTTTTCAAAAAACATTTTTAATCCATTCAAGTGTACGAAACCAAAACACAACCTGCTGGTCTCTGGCCCTTTCCATAAAATTCACAGATGTGAACGTGACCCATAGCAAACCATGTTAGCTATGGAAGGATTTACCCTCTTAATGACCAGGCCATTTATAGCGATACAGCACAAAGAAAAAAAAAAATCGCAATATATTAAAGGGGTAGTTCCCCCAAAAACCTTTTAACATTTATTCAGGCTCGTTATGTCAAGGGGAATCAGGTTTTTTTTTTTTAGAAATGAAGCCGTACTTACCGTTTTACAGATGCATCGTCTCCGACGCTTCCGGGTATGGGCTCCGGGTCTAGGCGTGCCTATTTGATTGACAGGCTTCCGAGGTCGGATACATCGCGTCACGATTTTCCGAAAGTAGCCGAACGACGGTGCGCAGGCGCAGTATAGAGCCGCACCGTCGCTCGGCTTCTTTCGGCTACTCGTGACGCGATGTATGCGACCGTCGGAAGCCTGTCAATCAAATAGGCACGCCCAGACCAGACGATCATACCCGGAAGCGACGGAGACGATGCATCTGTAAAACAGTAAGTATTGCTTCGTTTCTAATAAAAAACTACCCGATTCCCCTTGACATAACGAGCCTCATGCAATGTTAAAAAAAGGTTTTTGGGGGAATTACCCCTTTAAGAATATATTAACTGTGTTAATTTGGTGTTCTAGATGTGCGCGGGATGGGCTTACTGGGACAACACAGAGATCGCTGTTCCTGACCACTAGTAACAGCAGATCTCAGTATTGTCCCCTGTCAAAACGGGGATCTACATAGGCAGATCCCCTTCCTGCCTCTGTACCACGATAGCGGGTGGCCGGCGGTACAGACCTGCCCACACTAGCACATGCACAAATCAATGTACAGGTATGTCAGTTTGCGCAGCCGAGCCACCTTGCTGCAGTATATATTCGGAAGGCAGTCAGCAAGTGGTTAAATGGATTGTAGTGTATTTCTGTAAAACTGAAAACGCACTAAGAAATGCATAGGTGGGAACCAGGCCTCAAGGGATGCTGACCCTGCAATTTTCCTTATTAGTGGCCTGCTGGTGCAGCAGCTGGTTGATAATTGTAAAACCATTTCCAATAGACTCACTCTGAATATGGGAACAGAGAAACACACAGGGAGTTCTTTAGAATAACAAAAGGTAGTAATCTGCAAAAAGTTTGTTAAAATCTGTGTAATAGATCATCCAGAGGGGAATGTTTTTGTGCTTAAATCCCTGTTCTGACAAGAAGAGGAGAAACAGATTGTATGTTTCTACTAAGTAGGAACAGCAATCTGGTTCCTCCTCTAGTCAGTCCCTCACAGTTAGAAACACACCTAGCCCCTTCATCGCCCCCTAGTGTGAGCCCTTTCCCTGCCAATGGCATTTACACAGTAATCAGTGCATTTTTAGGTCAATGGTCTCAAAAAAAAGCGTTCTATCTGCCCGCCGCAATGTCACAGTCCCACTAAAAATAGCACATTGCCGCCATTATTAATAAAACAAAAAAAAATGCGATAATAACTCTGTCCCTTATTTTGTAGATGCTATAACGTTCGCACAAACCAATCAATATACGCTTATTGCATTTTTTTTACCAAAAATATGTAGAAGAATACATAATGGCCTAAACTGATGAAGAATTTTTTCTTTTCAAAATAGTCGCCCTTTTTTTGTTTAAAAAAAAAAAACACACAGATCAGCTGCTTAAAAAAAAAATGAAAGACTGATTAAACCTCAACTGCTATATAACCACCTACTAACTCATTTAAAGGGTTTGTAAAGGTAAACATTTTTTTTCCCTAAATAGCTTCCTTTACCTTAGTGCAGTCCTCCTTCACTTACCTCATCCTTCGATTTTGCTTTTAAATGTCCTTATTTCTTCTGAGAAATCCTTTTTTTTTTTTTTTTTATTCTTTATTTTGTTTTTCATTCATTAAACATTTAGTTTACAAATCTATGTGGTTTACATTAACATTTACACCGTTTTGACAGTTATTTTGGGATTCTTTTTCCAAACATTGTTGCTCTTAACAAGCTCTTCCCATTCACATTCCTTCCTACCATCAATAGATATAACATTGTGTTCTCCTGTTTCCCCCTAACCCCCCCCCCCCCCTCCATGAAAGAAAAAAAATACAGAAAAAAAACACAACAAAAGGGATTTTCTCTCTTCCTCAATTTAACCCGCACCTCCCCCCCCCCCAGCATCCCTCGTCTCTCCTCCCCCCCCCCCCACCTCGGCAGTCTCGTTCTCTATACCTTATATATGGGGTCCATGTCTGTCTATACTTCTCCTCTTGCTCTTTTATTCCCATCGTCAGATTCTCCATCAATTGGATTTCAGTTACTCTGTCTAGCCATTGTTGTCTAGTTGATGTAGATGTGCTTTTCCACAGAATTGGGATACAAGCCCTTGCTGCCGTCAGTAGGTGTCTAAGCAGGGAATTTTTAAACTTTACCGTGGAAAATCATATAATAGGTAAGTAGCTGGGTTTTCCCCCCAACTCCGCCTCAGTAAATTTCTTTTATCGTGCCCTCAATCATTTTCTAAAATTCCTTCACTTTTACGCACTCCCAGAAAATATGTAGGATTGTGCCCTCCTCGTCTCCACACCGCCAGCACCGATCTGAGGCTTCTGGAAAGAGACGTTTTAATACAGCGGGAGTTTTGTACCATCTGGTTAAGATCTTGTAACCTCCTTCCTGGTATCTGGTAGCTAAGGAGGCCTTATGTGTGAAAGAGAAGATTTTTATTTTCTGGGTCTCTGAAAATTTTATCCCCAAATCTCTTTCCCATGCTTGTATAAATGGTAGATTTTTGGGGGCTTCTGTGTCTACCAACAGGCTATACATTAACGACAGACCATGTCTCAGCGATTCACCCTTCAGGCATATTTCTTCGAACCCTGAGAGTTCTCTGATCAAAGTGTCTTGTGAGCTTGGTGCTCTAATTGCTGCTCTCAGCTGAATTTCTCTCAGTGGGTCCAACTCCCTTCTAGGGTCCTCGTCTATCTCTCCCCCACTAGCCCTTTGCTTATCTGTGTCAAAGTGTATTAGTCTGCTCATTCCCGCACATCTTAGATTATTAAAATGCAGATCTGTAATACCTAGTTGAAACCTAGGGCTTCCCAGGACTGGGACAAGTGGGTTTGTATATTCCGAAATCTTACTTTTGCTGAATTTCCTTTTTGTGACTGGTATTGTGGCGCCTAGTGTAGGATGTTTTTAGACCTCTTGTGGGATATCTACCTCTTGGATCCACGCTAAGCCCTCCAAGGGGATCTTCGTAATCTTTTGTTACATGAGAATCCAAGGTTTCGACTTCTGGTGTGTACACCACTCTACCACTCTTGCTAAGTGGACTGCATCGTAGTATCCCATCTGGTCTGGTAGACCCACCCCCTCTTTCCCTTAGGTAATATCAAGATCTCGCGTTGTATTCTCGCCGGTTTTCCTGCCAAAATGAACCTAGTAAATCTGGCTCTTAACCACTTTCCCACCGCGCCATAGGCATTTTACTGCTACGGCGCGGCGGGGTTACCTCGGGACGACGTCCCTGGGACGTCGTCCTTCACTTTCGTGATTGCGCGTCCCCTGGGACGCGCTCACGAAAGTGTCCGTGCTCGCCGGGTCTAGAAGACCCGGCGCATCACGGAGCACGGTAAATTGCCGCTGATCGCGGCCGTTTACCACGTGATCGCGCCGTCAAATGACGGCGCGATCACTTGTAAACAAACCGGCGTCATTTGATGACGCCGGTTCCTCCCTCTCCTCCCTCTCCGCTCTGTACAGTGTGCGAGGAGAGGGGGGGGAGCGGGGTGTCAGCAGCTGAGCTGTGGCTGGATCTGTGACAAATGCAGTCACAGATCCAGCCATCCCTCAAAACATCCCAGCTCTGCCATCCCCCCAGTACCCTGCAATCCCCAGTACCCTGCAATCCCCAGTACCCTGCAATCCCCAGTACCCTGCAATCCCCAGTACCCAACAATACTCAGCAATCCCCCAGTACCCAACAATACCCCAGTACTCAACAATACCCCAGTACTCAACAATACCCCAGTACTCAACAATACCCCAGTACTCAACAATACCCCAATACTCAACAATACCCCAATACTCAACAATACCCCAATACTCAACAATACCCCAATACTCAACAATACCCCAGTACTCGGCAATACCCCAGTACTCGGCAATACCCCAGTACTCGGCAATACCCCAGTACTCGGCAATACCCCAATACCCCAATACTCCAGTACTCAACGATACCCCAGTACTCAACGATACCCCAGTACTCAACAATACCCCAGTACTCAACAATACCCCAGTACTCAACAATACCCCAATACTCGGCAATACCCCAATACTCGGCAATACCCCAATACTCGGCAATACCCCAATACTCGGCAATACCCCAATACTCGGCAATACCCCAATACTCCAGTACTCAACGATACCCCAGTACTCGGCAATACTCCAGTACTCAACGATACCCCAATACTCGGCGATACCCCAATACTCGGCAATACCCCAATACTCGGCAATACCCCAATACTCGGCAATACCCCAGTACTCCAGTACTCAACGATACCCCAATACTCGGCAATACCCCAATACTCGGCAATACCCCAATACTCGGCAATACCCCAATACTCGGCAATACCCCAATACTCGGCAATACCCCAATACCCTGCATGATACTTTGCAATACCCCAATACTCTGCAATACCGCCTATGGGGATTTTTAGGTAGCAAAGTTTGGCGCCATTCCATGAGCGTGCGCAATTTTGAAGGGTGACATGTTGGGTATCTATTTACTCGGCGTAACTTCATCTTTCACATTATGAAAAAAAATTGGGCTAACTTTACTGTTTTGTTTTAAGCACAAAACAGTTTTTTAAAAAACACGCGTTCAATACATTTCTGCGAAAATACCGTGGGAGATAAAAAGTTGTAACGGCCGCCATTGTATTCTCTAGGGTCTTTGCTAAAAAAGCATATATAATGTTTTGGGGTTCTATGTAATTTTCTAGCAAATAAATGATGATTTTTCCATGTAGGAGAGAAATGTCAGAATTGGTCTGGGTGTTCCAGAACGCCTGATGGCGCTCCCTGCATGTTGGGCCTCTGTATGTGGCCACGCTGTGTAAAAGTCCCACACATGGGGTATCGCCATACTCGGGAGGAATAGCAGAATGTGTTTTGGGGTGTAATTTGTGGTATGCATATGCTGTGTGTGAGAAATAACCCGCTAATATGACAGAAACAAGATTTTTTTATTTTTTTTTACAGAATTTTCAGTCGTTTTTCTTTTATAGCGCAAAAAATAAAAAACCCAGAGGTGATCAAATACCACCAAAAGAAAGCTCTATTTGTGTGAAAAAAAGGACAAAAATTTCAAATGGGTAGAATGTTGTATGACTGAGTAATTGTCATTCAAACTGTGAGAGCACCGAAAGCTGAAAATTGGTCTGGTTAGGAAGGGGGTTTAAGTGCCCAGTGGTCAAGTGGTTAAATCCCTTAGAAACCCTAGGGGAATCTTTACAGGAAGGGTCTGGAGTAAGTAAAGTAATCTTGGCATGATATTCATTTTAAAGATGTTGATTCTCCCAAACCATGTAAAGATTTCCTTATCCCACCGCTGAAAATCTGCCTTGAACGGTCTTGTCAGGGGAACAAAAATTAAGTCAAAGGTTCTATTCAAATTTTTTGGTATTTTGGTTCCCAAATAGGGTATATGGGAGTCTGTCCATCTGAAGGGAAAATTTGTTGCTAGTTGTTGTTGTGTCTGTCTGTTAACTTCAACTCCCATCGCCTCCGATTTGTTAGAATTCACCTTAAAGTTGGACAGAGTTCCATAATCCCCTATCTCCCTCATTAAGGCTGGTAGAGACAACTCTGGGGCCGTTATTGAGAATAAATGATCATCTGCAAATGCAGCTACTTTATACTCGGATCCCTTGATCTGGAAACCTCTTATGTCTGTGTTAGACCGTACAGTTCTCAAGAATGGTTCCAGAACAAGAATGACAATTATTGGGGAGAGTGAGCACCCTTGTCTCGTCCCATTATGTATTGGGAAGGGATCAGATATTGCCTCGTTTACCTTCACCCTAGCCGTAGTGCGAAAGTAAAGGCTGTTAATCCCTGTTCTGACAAGAAGAGGAGAGACAGGTTGTATGTTTCTACCAAGTAGGAACAGCAATCTGGTTCCTCCTCTAGTCAGTCCCTCACAGTTAGAAACACACCTTGCCCCTTCATCGCCCCCTAGTGTGAGCCCTTTCCCTGCCAATGGCATTTACACAGTAATCAGTGCATTTTTATGTCAATGGTCTAAAAAAAAGTGTCCTATCTGCCCGCCGCAATGTCACAGTCCCGCTAAAAATAGCACATTGCCGCCATTATTAGTAAAACAAAAAAATGCAATAATAACTCTGTCCCCTATTTTGTAGATGCTATAACGTTTGCACAAACCAATCAATATACGCTTATTGCATTTTTCTTTACCAAAAATATGAAGAATACGAAATGGCCTAAACTGATGAAGATTTTATTTTTTTTATTTTTTTTTGGGGGGGGGGGGATATTTGCTATAGCAAAAAATATAGAATTTTTCTTTTCAAAATGGTCGCCCTTTTTTTTGTTTAAAAAAAAAAACACAGATGAGCTGCTTAAAAAAAAAATTAAAGACTGAACAAACCTCAACTGCTATATAACCACCTACTAGCTCATTTAAATGGTTTGTAAAGGTAAACATTTTTTTTCCCTAAATAGCTTCCTTTACCTTAGTGCAGTCCTTCTTCACTTACCTCATGCTTTGATTTTGCTTTTAAATGTCCTTATTTCTTCTGAGAAATCCTCACTTCCTGTTCTTCTGTCTGTTACTACACACCGTAATGCAAGGCTTTCTCCCTGGTGTGGAGAAAGCCTATTGAGGGGGGGAGGGGCGAGCAGGAGTGTCAGGACATTCTCTACTTTACAGATAGAGAAAGGAGCTGTGTTAGTGGACGTCCTGACACTCCTGCTCGCCCCCTCAAGAGGCTTTCTCCACACCAGGGAGAAAGCCTTGCATTACGGTGTGTAGTTAGACAGAACAGGAAGCGAGGATTTCTTAGAAGAAATAAGGACATTTAAAAGCAAAATCAAAGGATGAGGTAAGTGAAGGAGGACTGCACTGAGGTAAAGGAAGCCATTTAGGGAATTTTTGAAGTTGATCTTACACTAGTGCATTTTCAAATGAAGTTTCTACTAACTTTCATACGAAAACACTCATCAGTACCTTTGATGGCATGATGCATATCATTCAAAATCACTGCAATATCCATTTGCTTTAAAACATTTGATTTTGGAGTGCATGGACTTCACTCTCATTCAACATTAAAAAAACACCCACCATGTGAAGGGTAAATCTTATGAAGAGGATTTTCATTTTACTTCACAATATGCCCATGGTTATCCCTCTTAAAGTGTTCAGTATTATCAACTCTCTCTCATATGGCTAAATAAATCTCCTAGGGTGAAGCTTGAGCAGCTACAGAAAACTTGCTCTCCCTAACCCTTGGGTTATTTGGCAGCTCAGGCGCAGCACATTGCCCAGGCGATGCCGGAGGAGCAGGGTCTGGTGGGGGGTGGTGTGCAGTCTGACCCCATCAGGGCCCTAATGTGCTACGTCACCAGCCTCGACGGCGTGCCTACGGGTATGAAAGCTCTGGCGTATGCAAAGCCTAATAGTCATTTCCCCACTTATATCTTGATGCAAAAAAATATGGAACAAACTCAGGCAGTTACAGTCCGATTTGGGCCAATGGGTACTATGAGGAGCTGCTCTCACTGGATTGTGGTGCACGGTGGAGGAGGTGCGGAGTCATACACGTGAGACATATATTTGAGGTGGGTGGACCGATTTCCTTCTCGGAGCTGAGAGAACGATTTCACCTCCCACAGTCAATGCTCTTTCATTATAGGCAGTTACAACATGCAGTGAGGGCACAGGCGGGGGGGGGGGGGACCCTGGATTCTCTCACGAACGCCAAAATTTAAATATATGGGTGAAGTATCCCAGTTCAAGGTATCCATTTCTAGAGCCTATTCCTTGATTCTTACTATATACTTGGAGGGATTCCCCTTGCGGCATCAAGCAAGTGGGAGAGAGATGTAGGAGTATTTGAGGATGAGCAGTGGGAGGAGGCGCTCCAGGTGGTGCAACTATGTTCCTTAAACGTGGCCCAGTGGTTATCACAACTCTATATTCTGCTTAGAGTACATTATACGCCCGATATGCTGTGCAGGATGGGGGTGAGAATGGATTCTAATTGCCCCAGATGTGCGAGAGATCATGGGGACTTAATGCATCTGCTGTGGAGGTGTCCCAAGCTGCACTTATACTGGGCAGTGGTTTTGGCTACAGTTAACAGGGTTTTTCAAACTACCATACCTACGGATCCAAAGCCGTGCTTACTTGGTATCTTGGACGACATTACTATGGATGATAACTCTAAACAGGCTATAACTAGGGCCTTGTTTCAGGCCCGCAAGCTGATTCTTAGACATTGGAAAGCTGAGGAGCCGCCAACGGTGGGGGAATGGATTGCCTAAATGGGTGACACCATAGGCTTGGAGAAATATATCTATCAGCATAGGGGTCGGACAGGGAAGTTTGACAGACTGTGGGCACCTTGGTTAGATACCCCTGGCCTGTCCCCAGTTGATCTGGTGATGGATCGACTGTTGAGATAGAGGGTGGGTGAGTGAGGTGGATACCGGGAGATTCCGACTTAAACATGGTGTAAGTGTCTCATCATGGGGTGGGCTTTTGAGATGACTTGTCCCAGTGTGCGTAGGGCCCAAATATTTGTTCTCTGTGGGGTGGTGTGGGCTGGGAGTACTGCCGTTGTATCCCTCTTGCGATGCAGGTAGTGTGGTGCGACTGTGTCCTGCATGGGAGCTATGAAATCTGTCTTTGTTTTTTGTTTTTTTATGTTTTAACTTTTTGTTTTGTTATTTGGTTATTTTTTCTCTCAATAATGTTTGTTTTTCACTTTGCTGAGATGCAGTACAAAGCCATTCTGATACAGTCTACATCGTTGTATGGGTACAAGTTAGCCTGCTTGGTACACTTTTGTATGAGAAAAGAATTGTTAGAACACTGGTATTATGTATTCTTGTTGCTGTACAAAGTAATGTGAATAATTGTCAATCTGTACGATTTTTGCAATAAAGCCTTTTCTGATTTAAAAAAAAATACCACCGACCATAATCAGTTGAGGCAAAGGGGTCGATTTACTAAAGGGAAATAGACTGTGCACTTTTAAAAGTGCAGTTGCGCCAGAGCTTAGTAAATAAGTTAAATGTTCACTTTCACAAAGAATACCCAATCACAAGGAAAATAAGAAAAAACAGAATTTCTTCTTGCACATGATTGAATGATGGTAGTCAGCAGAGTTTTTGGTAATTTAACCAAGCTCTGTAGCAATTGTAGTTGCAGAGTACAACTCCATTTTGTAAAGTGCACAGTCTATTTGCCTTTAGTAAATTAACCCCATAGACTCCACTAGACATCTGAAGGTATGCCGTTTTATCTGATACCAAGCCATCAGTAGCAGATTCTTTAACCACTTACCAACTGGGCACTTAAGTCCCCTTTCACACTTATACGACTTGTCTCACGATTTTGGACTGCAAAATCGTATGACAAGTCATTCTCTACAATTTTCAATGAGCACCATTCATACTGGCACGACTTCAAGTAGTCGATTTTGATGCCACTTACACAGGCATTGAAATCACGGCCGCAAATCGCAGCAAAAATGCAGTAAAATCGTGGCCGCGCGACTTAGAAGTCGTACAAGTGTGAAAGGGACCTTAAACCCACTTCTAAACCAGACCAATTCTCAGCTTTCAGTGCTCTCACATTTTGAATGACACACTGTACCAATATGAAACGTTTGTCCTTTTTTTAACACAAATAGAGCTTTCTTTTGATGGTATTTTATCACTAGAGCTGCAACTAACGATTATTTTCATTATTTTTCCCAAGCGGGCGCGCACACGCGATCAACGGTGCTCGCCGGGTCCAATGACGGCGCGATCACAAATGTAAACAATGTTAACAAACAGGGCACATGGGTGATCTCCAGGTCATCTCTCTCCTCTCCTCACACCGTTGCAGCGTGAGAGAAGAGGGGAGAGATAAAGATACAAAATGTGGGGTGGCATTGGTCTACCGGATCTTTTTTCGGTACTACCTAGCAAGTCATCTTATGAGAGTGGTGGACTGGAGCGCGAATGTGGAGAGGAAAGCTTGAGTAGTTCTGGAAAAGTCATTCACACGATCCCCTCTTGGTTTGCTTTCCTGGGTATCTCCTCAACATTGGCCTCCGGAGATTGAGCCCCATCCTCTCCTCCTTTCTTCTCTTAGGGCTTTTGAGCGGGCGACAATAATTCCGTCCTTCTCCACGGTACCTGGACCCTTAACCACGTTAAGAGGTAATCCGGACTTCTCACCAGGGCTATCGCCTTCCCTCCTAGAGAAGGAATGGCTGCATGAACGAATTCTAGCACACCAGTTCTTTTCGCATGGAGCTCCTCGTTCTTTTGAGGATCTTGTATCTTAGTCCCCTTCCAATTCTTTTCCTTTCTGGTCCTATAGGCAAATACGACATTTTCTTACTTCTCAGTCGTCGTCAGAGACTTGGACGCGACAATTGACGCCTTATGAATCTCTATGTACGCAGACTTCCCCACAGAGACACTTAATTTCTAGCATTTACAAGATTCTTCTAGACAGCACTCCTGATTTCCCGGATCCAGCCCGTAGGGCCTGGGAATCTGACCTGCAACTCCCTTTAGATGAGGAGGACTGGACCCGTATTAATGAATATGCCCACAAGGGATCCCTTAATGTTGCTATACAAGAAAACTGCTACAAAATTGAGACTCGTTGGTATAGGACCCCGACCCTCTTACGCAAATTTTCCCCGACGGTCCCGGATACATGCTGGAGGTGTGGAAGGGGGAGGGGGTCTATGCTCCACATATGGTGGGAATGCAAATCTCTTCAGCCTTTTTGGAAGGAGGTGCACAAGATTATTAAGCACGTTACTACTTACACACTCGACTACTCCCCGGCACAATTCCTCCTGCATCATAACCATTTATCTAGACCTGAGTATTTTAAATCCATGGCCATGCACATGGTGAACGCAGCGAGGCTTTGCATTCTCCGGTTAATTGGCGCTCCACACGCGCTTGGGGAATGGCTTAGTAGGATTTCTAAAATTGAAGAAATGGAAGAACTTATTCTCGTTTCCCAAGAAATTTACGAATACGTGCGCGTGCTGGACTCACTTCAAAATGACTCAACGCTTTCAGGCTTACAACTCCTAAAGTTCAGTTGAGGCTAGTCTAGTCGCACCGACTAGACACCGTGGAGTTTAATTCAGGGAGTTAACCTGGTGGAGGACCGTTGACACTGCTGACCCCTTCCCCCCTTCTTTTGATCCTTCCCCCTTTCTACCCTCCCCCCTTGTTTTTTTTTTGTTTTGTTTTATCTCTCTCCCTCCCTTTCTCCCTCCTCCTCCCCCTCCCCCTCTCCCTCTCCCTCCCTCTTTCTTTCTAAAGCGCTCTCTTTTTCCCCTCTTTTTCGCTCTTCCCCTCCCTCTCTCTCTCTCCTTTTCTCTCTTTCTTGATATCCTTTCCTCTCTCTCTCCCTCACCTTCATTTCTATTTTTCTATCTTCTTGTCTCTTAATAGGGAACCTGTCGTGTTCTTCTTAGAGGCCCTATAGTGACGCCACTCTGAGCCCATGTAGTTGGTCTGAATCCTTATTAATGGTTTCTTTCTCTGTGAAACATTTTTGCTAGCACACATGTGCCTTGTGAATTTACGTGACTGTTTGTTCTTTTCTATAGAGAAAAGAGCGAGAAGTGGGATCAGCTAGGTCAAAATGGTTTTACAACAATCTGTCGCACCTCGTCCCATATAGTCAATGTGACTTTCTAGGGTAAAGATAGGGCTGAATGCACCTGCCTGGAACGTCACTGTGTGACATCTTTACCCTAGAAAGTCACATTGACTGATTTGGATTTGGATTGCAAGTGCCGAGCCGCTCTCTTTTCCCCTCTTCCCCATCCTTCTCCGAGCTCCCTGCCCCCCGGCCCTCTCTCTTCCCCTATTCACCACCCCTTTTCTCCCCCCCCCCCCCTTCCTCCCCCTCTTCCCTTTCTCCAGGTCTGGATGTCCACTCTTTGACACGCAAGAGCTGTTTTCAAAATATCAACCTAGCCCCATCGCTCTGCTTGTATAATCAGGACCTACAGCTGCCTGGTTTTAGGCCTTTATACTCTATTGTTATGAATTATGTATTATTTATATCATACTCTGTGACAATTATTTTCTATATCTCATGTTTTGAATAAAATAAATTATCTTTTTTTAAAAGAAAATTTCCAGTGTATGCCTTGTATTAGCACCGGTATAGTCCCCCATTGTCCATACTATAGAATGTTTGTTCTTTTCTGTCATATTGTTTTGAATTATCTTAATAAAATTCTTTGTGGGAAAAAAAAAAAAGATACAAAAATGTGAGTGCTAAGCAGTGCCCATAAGTGCCCCATTTGTCACATATCTGCCCCACCAGTGCCATCTGTGCCACACCAGTGCCATCTGTGTCCATGAGTGCCACACCAGTGCCAATCTGCACCCCACCAGTGCCATCTGTGCCCCACCAGTGCCATCTGTGCCCCACCAGTGCCGCCTGCTAATCAGTGACCCTAGAGCCACAACAGTATAACCAGAGCCACACCAGTACCACCTTTGTCCATCAGTTCCACCTGCGCCACTGCAGTGCCACATCAGTGCCACCAGTGCCCACCAGTGTTCTGCAGTGCAGCCTCACTAGCCACCAGTATGGCAAAAGAAATTACAACTGAGGCCTACCAGGCCTACCAGCAACTATGCATGACTGATGAGAGCAGCAGGGAGCTCTCCGAGTCTCTGTCTGACTCGGATTCGGCCTATGAGCCCATTACAAGCAGCGGGTCTGATACGGAATCAGAGGAGAAATGTGTGCCCGTTAAAAGAAGGCGTTCTGGCGTGGAGCAGCAGCAGCCTAAAACTAGCAGTGAGCAGTGCCGTCCACCTGGCGAGCAGTGCCGTCCACCTGGCGAGCAGTGCAACAAAGGCCAGGCACCAGTAGGGTGTCCTCTCAGCCCCAGAGGGATAGGGGCCATGCCAGCCTTCCCTATGGCCTTCAAAACCCCCTGTGGCTGCCTTCTAATTCCGGAGCAACAAATATCCCCCCTTTCACCGCCCAGCCAGGTGTCCAGATGACCGCCAAAAATTTTGCCATGCTTGATTTTTTTCATTTGATTTTTACCGAAGAATTACTCTTATTCATTGTGGCCCAGTGCAAACTCTACACTCAGCAGTTCACAGTAAGCAACCCTGGTTCCAGTTATGCCTGCCCCTTTGAGTGGAGAGAACTCACCGTAGGAGTTCAAAATATTCTTAGGCCCAACTTTCAATATGGGTCTCTCAAAAAAAAAAAAATCCTACTCCTATTGGTCTACCAAAGCCATCCACCACATGCCAGTCTTCTTATCCCGTATGCCCAGATCCCGGTACTTTATGATTCTGTGGTTCCTCCACTATAATGATAACACCCAGTGCCCTCCCCGAAATGACCCTGCTTTTGGCAAATTATTCAAAATTCGGCCACTCCTAAAACATTTTCTCTGAAAAAGTCCCCCAGTTATATAACCCTGAACAGAATATATCCATAGATGAGTCCCAAATTCTCAGGCAGGCTGGGCATCAAACAGTTCATCCCCAGCAAAAGGGCCCGATATGGGGTTAAAATGTACAAACTTTGCGACAAAGACACGGGGTACATCTACTCCTTCCTGGTGTACGAAGGGAAGGACTTCCAACTGCATCCCCCCGAATGCCCAGAATACATTGGAACCAGTGGAAAAAGTGGTCTGGGAGCTTATCTATCCACTGCTTGGAAAAGGATACCACCTTTATGTGGACAATTTTTACACTAGCCTGCCCCTGTTTCGCAATCTTCACTGGGGACACCCCAACATGTGGCACAGTAAGAACCAACAAAGGGCTTCCTACAAAAATTGGTCAATCAAAAGCTAAGATGAGGAGAGACGACATCTTTGCAGAACCAGGAGCTATTGGCTGTCAAGTGGAGGGACAGACGAGATGTCCACATGCTTACCACTATCCACAACGACACCTACGTGGAAGTCCCCAAAAGAAGCGGCCCAATCCAAAAACCATCTTGTGTCTATGATTACAATTTGTTTATGGGAGGAGTGGACTTCAACGATCAGATGATTGAACCCTACCTTCCCTCAAGAAAATCCCGTCATTGGTATAAGAACGTGTCCATTTATTTTTTCAGTTTGGCCTTCTATGACGCTTATGTTATTTACAAAAAAATCAACACAGAATCCCGTACCCTATCTGCACTGCCAAGAAGATGTTATCACCGCCCTTTTGTACCCTGAAAACCCACCAGAAAATATTTTCTCTGATTGTGTGAGCAGACTCCACGAACGACACTTTCCTGACAAAATCCTCCCCCCCGTGAAACAGGCACAAGACATCAGAAGAGATGCTGGGTGTGCGCCAGAAGAGGAGTCAGAAAATACACCAGTTTATTGTCTCGATTGTCATTCCAAGCCAGGCCTCTGTTTAGGTGTATGTTTCCGCCGTTACCATACTGCTCAAAATTATTAGGGAAGTATGGTAAACAAAATTTTAATTTCCTGTCATTTTCCTCAACACCCCTTATGCCACTGCACTGTACATACCTCTGCCTTCTCCGGAACCGACCCTGGACTGGTATACGACCACGCTTTTGCCTAACGCTAAAAATACCTCTGCCTTCTCCGGAACTGACCCTGGCTTGTTATATGACCACGCTTCTGCCCAACGCTTAACTGTACCTACCTCTGTCTGCTCTGAAATTGACCCTGGCCTGTTATACGACCACGCTTCTGCCTAACGCTTAACTGTACCTACCTCTGCCTGCTCTGGAACTGACCCTGGACTGTTTGACCATGTTTTTTGCCTGCCTCTTGGATTGATATTTTACCCTGCTATGCTAGTGGGAACACAGGGGTCTCACATATGTGAGGGGCTCCAGAATTGTTTTTCTGGATGAAAAAACTAAATTTTTTAGTTTTCTCATTCCAGCATTAGGGTCTGATTGCCCGGAGGCTTCAAAGAGATTTGGATGGGATAAGCCTCTACCCCTGTCCCCATTCTTTCCTAGCCTGCTACTTGGACCATGTTCCTGCTTACTACCAGGACCAATATTTTGGCACTACTGGCAATGTTTCTACTGGCCCTGGACTGTATATGGACAGTATCCCTGCCTGTACTGACTATGGACATATCCCTGCCTGTACTGACTATGGACAATTCCATTCACTGTCACTGAACACGTCCCTGCCTGCTGCCTGGATCAGGGCTCTCCTCCTGTGGAAAATTGCACTACTAAAACCACAGGTATTTATTTTTTTACCCATTACTCAGCAGAATGTATCTTAGGGTGGAATTCTTGGTATGTACATGCTTTGTTAGAAATATGAAGGGCCTTCAAAAATGTGATAGAATGTAAGGAAATTGGATGTGTAATTTTTGTCCCTAGAACACCTGATGGTGCTTCTTGGATGTTGTGTCTCTATGTGGCCAGGCTGTTAAAAAAAGCTCACACATGTGGTATCGCCATACTCAGGAGGAGCAGCATAATATATTTTGGGGTGTAATTTTTGCTATGTACACGCTATGTGTTGGAAATATCCTATAAATGGACAACTTTGTGTAAAAAAAAATGTGTTTAAATTTTTTTTCCACATTTTCCAAAAAAACATCTGGAAAAAAAAATGAACCGTTCAAAAGACTCATTATGCCTCATAGTTATACATTGGGGTGTTAGCTTTTCAAAATGGGGTCACTTTGTTGGAGCGTTTCCATTGTCCTGGTGCTTCAGGGCCTTCAAAATGTAATAGGTGGTTGAGAGATTAGATGTGTAATTTATGCTCCTAGAACGCCAAAAGTTGCCTGAAGTTGCTACTTCAGTGTTGGGCCTCTGTATGTGGCCAGGCTGTGTAAAAGTCTCACATGTGGTATGTCCATACTCAGGAGGAGCAGCAGAATATATTTTGGAGTGTCATTTGTGGAATATACATGCCATGTGAGAAAAAAACCTGTTATAATGACAATATGGTGTGAAAAAAAAAAATCTTAATTTTGCAAAGAATTGTGGGAAAAATTACAACTTAAAAAAACAAACTATGCCTCTTAATAACTACCTTGGAATGTCTACTTTCCAAAAATTGGTCATTTGGGGAGGTATTTGTACTACAAAATTTTATGATAGAAATTAAGAAAAATTATTTTTTTACAAAAATGACGTTCTTTTTTTCATTTATAGCGAAAAAATAATAAAAACCGCAGAGGTTATCAAATACCACCAAAAGAAAGCTCTATTTGTGAAAAAAAGACAAAAAAAAAGACAAAAATTTCATTTGATTATAGAGTTATTGTCATTCAAAATATGAGCACCGAAAGCTGAAAATTGGTCTGGTTATTAAGGGTGTTTAACCACTTAAGGACCCCCGCACGCACATATACGGCCACAGAATGGCACGTACAGGCACAAGGGCGTAAATTTACGTCCCCGCCTGAGTGCGGTTCGGGGGTCCCATCGGGACCCCCTCCACGGCGTGCGGGGGTCCCCCTACCTCTGGGAGCGATCCGGGATCTGCGGGCGGATGTCCGTGATATCCGCCCCCCCGCGATCGCTCCCAGCCAATGGGAGCGCGCTCCCAGCCTGTCACTTCCTCCTCCTGTGTTTACACAGGAAGGAGGAAATGATGTATTCTCTCATCGCAGCGCTGTTTCCCAGCGCTGCTGATGAGAGAAGACATCACAAGTAAGTGTGCACCAACACAACACTGACACACACTCACATAGGCATATTAACCCCTTGTGATCGCCCCCCCCCCCCCCACCCCCCTGTCACAGTGTCACTGAATGCAGTGATTTAATCACTGCATTTAGTGTCAGTGTGACAGGCACTGTAAAAAACAGTTAGTGTTAGGTTCAGGATAGCCCCCCCACCCCCCCTAATAAAGTTTTAACCCCCTGATCACCGACCTAGTTAACCCTTTCACTCCCTATTGCCAGCGTCACTAAGCGATCATTTTTCTGATCGCTGTATTAGTGCCGCTGTTCCCACTAGGTAGCTATTTTTTTTTTATTGCGATTTTTTTTTTTTACTAAAGACATGTGGCTAAATAAATTTTGGCCTAAATGTTTGACTAAAATTTAGTTTATTTGATTTTTTTTTTAACAAAAAGTAAAAAATAGTGTTTTTTTTTCAAAAATGTCGCTCTATTTTTGTATATAGCGCAAAAAATAAAAAATCGCAGAGGTGATCAAATACCACCAAAAGAAAGCTCTATTTGTGGGAAAAAAAGGACGCAAATTTTGTTTGGGAGCCACGTCGCACGACCAAGCAATTGTCTGTTAAAGCGACGCAGTGCCGAATCGCAAAAACACCTTGGGTCATTTACCAGCGTATTGGTCCGGGTCTTAAGTGGTTAAGTGCCCAGTGGTCAAGTGGTTAAATCGGTTAATAGCCTTTTTTTTTTTGCCCAATTTGTTGTTGGGCAGATTACAAAACACAAATTGCCACAAAAACGCATTACATGCATTTCTGCAGCTTCTATTTTGAACCAAAAAAAACTAAATAGCACTGTTTTACATTAAAAAGTCCCATAGGAAACCATGTTAATTAACTGTAGTGTTTCTCTGCAAAAAGCACCAAAAAACAGAGGTGTGAACCCAGGCCTGAGATGTTTAGTAACATAATGGGGTTAAATAAAATGAAAATTAGTACAAAGAGCACATAATCCCTACTTTAAAGGGTTAATTTTTTTACTGTGGGACAGTGAAAGTAATATTTACAGTAGCCATTTGCTTTTTTTGTACTATAAAGGGCTAATTTTAGTTCCCCATTATGTTACTGGCCGAATTAATCAATTATGAAAAATTGTAATCGATTAATTTCATAATCAAATAACTGTTTCGGCCCTATGAATCACCGCTGTTTTTTTTTTTTTTTGCGCTATAAATATACTGCGGTTCCAGTAGCTTCATCAGTCAATGTATTCAAAGATCTAGTTCTCAAAGACCTTGAATCTTTGTCTGTTAAGAAGGTTTATACACATCCTATACCCAGAGATGGTTACCTATCCTTATGGAGGGGATAGTTATTATGGACAAAACAGATTACATTAGGGAGATGAATCGCATCCTTGGTGACTCAGAAACGTATCAAGTATTGACCAATACCTACAAAAAAAAAAGAATAGGTTAACTTAGTGTCTAAAGGTTTTAGTTCACCAATTTTGAACAAAAAAGAAAGGGCCTACTTAGTGGCCACCACTCCTAGAATTCTAACCATATACCACCTACCCAAGATCCACAAGGATCCGTTGAATCCACCCGGTAGACCTATTGTAAGTGGAATCGATTCGATCACATCACGAATAGGACGGTATATTGATTTCTACTTACAACCTCTAGTTAAATCTACTCCTTCATATCTCAAGGATACGACCTCCACCATTAAATTGTTGGAGGACATTGAGGTCAATTCTTGCCACTACTGATGTGGCTTCCTTGTATACCTGCATCCCCCAACATCTTGGGGTTGAAGCGGTGAGACATTTTTTGAGTCGTGAACATTCCATCACTGATGTGCAGAAATCCTTCATTGTTGAGCTGTTGGAATTTGCCACGACTCACAATTATTTTTTGTTTGACCAGAAGTTTTTTCTTCAAAGGCGTGGCGTTGCTATGGGGGCCAAGTTTGCCTCCAGCCTCGCCAACCTTTTTATGGCCAAGTGGGAGGACGACGTCATCTATTGTGATAGACCATCATCCCTTGTCCTATGGGCCAGATATATAGACAATGTCCTCCTCCTATTGGATGGCCCGCGTGAGTCGTTGGAAGAGTATTTTTTGTTTTTGAACAACAATGAACGTGGGATTTCTTTCTCCTATGACTGTAGTCCTATTAAGATCACCTTTTTGGACCTGGAAATAGGACTTGAATACAGACAGTTCAGATTCAAAACACACTTCAAAGCCACTGATAGGAATAAAACTATTCCTACTGATAGCTGCCATCACAGATCCTAGCTGAATTCAGTTCCGCGTAGTCAGTTCCTGCGTTTACGGAGGAACTGCACCAATGATGACCTCTACTTCTCACGGGCATCAATGCTTAAAGAGAGATTTATTAAGAAGGGCTAAGATGCTTCATCCATGGACCTTGAACTGCAGAAAGTGGCATTAATTGAACGCCATTCTCTTCTGATGGATAGAGCTCCGTGTGAACAGGACGAGTCCTTCAAATTCTCCATGGTAACCTCTTATTCCAATCAGCATAGGGACATTAAAACCATCATTGATAAACACTGGGACATGCTTAAAAATGATAAAGTCTTGCCCACACCCATTTGCCCAGAGGGCCATGTATATAGGTTACATGACACACTCCTTCTCTCCTTTGCTCTTCCGACAGCCTCTCTTATCCCACACCGCCATCTGCTGGCAAGCTAAGTGATCTTCCCGCTCATGTTGCTGGGTTTGACAGTTAAACTTGAAAGCATACTGTACATGTTTTCGTTTCACTGCCGCTCAACTTATCGCCAGGCTCTTCTTTACTTCCATCTCTCCTTCACCCCTGCCTACCCCCCTCCCTCCCCTTTTTATTTTAATTTTATTAGGCCTTAATTGTTTATTGTCGCAAGACTAATATGTTCCTGGGTCTCATGTTCTCGTATCTCTCGATGCGCCTGGTTATGCATAGTTATAGTCTTACAATGATACTGTTATTCAGGTTTGTTATTGTACCCCTGCAGCAATGTCTTGTATAATGCCGGTACGCCCCTATTGGGGAACCCTCATTAGTAACCGCCATCTACATCGCGATTCATTGACGCTACCCTGACTCTAGTTAACGACATGCACTGCACATCATGCGCTACTCCATAGCCACCCTGGACACCCATACCCTTCGAAGCGCTTTGCTTCCCCACATCAACATCTACATCTCTAGCCTTTAACGGCTGCTGGTCCGTTGACCCCTATGACTCTTCTCTCACGACCAACCTCCTCCCAAACAGTGGTCGTCATCCTAACCGTCCTGTATCAGCGACACTTTTTCTAAAACACACCACTGAACATTTCCGGCTATACCGCGACTGTGGGTACTCCCATACTTGGATAGGTGAACAACTTCTCACCTGTCTCCGGAACACCCCTAACAACCTATTTCTCCCCCGAGCTCACTGACCTTGGCCTGCTCGCACTAGGGCACTCCCCTCCCCCTACTTTATACTTGGTGTCTCTCCCTATCTATCCACAGTACTCTTACATCTATCTGTCACTGTACGCCTCCGCCCGACCCTCACCCCTAAGCTCACCACAGCTCTCATGACCCCTCTACACAACGGTTTAAGTACCCCACCCTGCCCTGACCATGGCTACTGATCCTTCCACTGTGGGAAAAATCTCTGTCAAGGTAATCTCACTCAACATGCAGGGCCTCAATATCCCTGAACGCCGCTCCCAGCTCCTCCTTACCATGCCCCGCAAAAGAGCCGATTTAGTTTTCATACAGGAAACCCATTTCCGCACCGATGCAACGCCTAAACTACAGAATTATTACCAGACCGCCTTTCATGCAACCACTTCCACATCCAAAACGAAGGGGGTCTCTACTTTAGTGGCAAAAAATTGCCCCTTTCAATATGCTGCCACGTTAGCAGATACAGACGGCCGATATCTTTTTATCAAGGGGACGTTGTTTGGCCACAAAAAGACACTGGCTAATATATACGCGCCAAACAATCACCAAGTTACCTTCTTTCGAGACGTTATTGCTTCCTTAACTACTTTCCAAGAAGGTATGCTCATTTTTGGAGGCGACTTTAACGTCCCTCTTCACTCACTCCAGGACACCTCTACGGGCACATCCTGTCTCACATACGCCGCTCTTAGGTCAATAAAAGCCCAGCTTCAAACCCTACTACTACATGATACTTGGCGTACCCTCAACCCAAACGGCAGGGATTTCACCCATTTTTCCACGCCACATAACTCCAGGATTGATTACCTTTTTTTGTCCCAACAAGACCTTACCCTCTTACACTGTGCCTCCATCGACCCCATGCTTCTTTCCGATCACCACCCCGTCTCCGTCACTCTGGCTTTTCCGGAAAAATGCTCCTCCTCGCATTCTTGGAAACTGGACCCCTCATTACTCACAGACCCAACCATTGCGAAAAACGTCGAGATCCGTCTCACACAATACTTTGCAGAAAATAAACCCACTGACACGTCCTTGCTTAATACTTGGGAAGCCCACAAATGTGTGGTAAGGGGAACTCTGATAGCTGCTGCTTCCAAACGTAACCGGGAGAAACGGAAACACTTCCTGGACCTTACGTCCCAAATTCACCAGCTAGAGAAAACGCACAAACGTTCCCAGGCCCTTGACATGTACCAAACTCTCTTGCAAGCTCGGACCGAACTGCCAGAACTTTGGGGAAATCAACTTAGGCGTAAATACATAATTTCCCAAAGAGTCTTTTTTGAGTATAGCAACAAGGCAGGACGACAATTGGCTAGAGCTCTACAGGCCAAGAAAGCCTCCACGACGATACACTAACTGACTCGACGGGTCACAAAATCAACTCACCCCCTGACATAGATAAACAATTTGTAGCATACTACTCTCGTCTATATAACATTCGCCCCACTGACTCTCCCACTAAGGAACTAGATACCCCATTGACTACTGAGGAAGTGTTACTAGCATTGAAACAAATGAAAACTGAAAAGAGCCCTGGCCCGGACGGACTGACGGTCGGATACTATAGGTCTTATGCCCACCTTTTGACTCCCGCCTTCATCTCAGCCTTCAATTCTTTTAATAACCCCGTTGCCCCCCCGAGAGATATGCTCATAGCACATATTGCGGTGATACCAAAACCAGGCAAAGATCCGTCCCTAGTTGCCAACTATAGGCCTATCTCCCTACTAAATGTGGACCTCAAGTGGTATGCGAAAATGCTTGCGAACAGACTCCTCCCCCTCTTACCCTAACTTGTAAACTTAAATCAAGGTCGGTTTTGTCCCTGGCAGGGAAGCTAGGGACAATACCCTTAAAGCCATTTTCATTCACCACTGGCTCACGACACACCGAAAACAAGGCTTCATGCTCTCCCTTGCAGAGAAGGCGTTCGATAGAGTTGCCTGGGTCTACATGTCGGAAACCCTGCAATTCTTGGGCATTCCCCCACGTATGCTCCACTACATCCTTGCACTCTATGCAAACCCCACCGCTAGGGTTCGGGTTAATGGCCACCTATCGGACGCCTTCTCGATCTCCAACGGTACCCGCCAAGGATGCCCCCTCTCCCCACTCATCTTTGTTCTTACACTTGAGCCACTCCTGCGACGTCTCAGGGATAACCCAAATATAAAAGGAATTGACATCGACCATCACAGTTACAAAATAGCGGCCTTTGCCGACGATATTCTTCTCTTCTTGACGGAGCCTGTCACGACTCTCCCAAATCTTCTTGCGGATCTTGACACCTTTCACCGTTTGACTAATTTGCAAATACATTTTTCCAAGTCTAATGCCCTCAATATCACTCTCCCTCCTGACCTATGCTCACAATGCCAAATTAACTTCCCGTTCAAATGGATCTCTCATTCACACACTTACCTGGGCATTCAAATCCCTTCATCCCTGACAGACCTAAACTCCACTAACTACCTCCCCCTAATCCAAAATATACAAAAAGACCTTAAACACTGGTCTACGGGGCTCTTCTCTTGGTTTGGCAGAGCTGCCGCAATCAAGATGAACTTGTTACCCCGAATCCTTTACCTACTACAAACAGTCCCGATTAAGCTCCCTCAGGCTTTTTTCACTACACTTCGTAGGGCATGTACTGACTTCATCTGGGGTGGGCTCCGACCCCGACTAAGTCACACCAGGCTTACCATTCCCAAACTCAAAGGGGGCATTGGCCTGCCAGACATTCGCAAATATCAACAAGCCTGTCACTTCGTCAGGATAGTGGACTGGAACGTACACTTAGCCACTAAAGCGTGGGTACAACTAGAACACTCGTTCTCACCTATACCGCTCTTCCAAACTCCCTGGCTTAAGTCGTGCCACACCCCCCCCACCCTGCCGAACTCACTCTACTATTTCTCCCACATTGACCTCCTTCCGTGAATCTTGTACTAAATACCAAATTTCTTCCATTCTAGGCCCGCTAACCCCTCTCAGACAAAATCCTGACTTTAGTCCAGGGTTATCTTCTTCATTTCTGCTAGATACCTGGCCCCACAAACATGTCCATGCGAAACACTTTGATAATGACCAACGTATTCCCTATGAGACGTTAGCGGCTAAAATGGTAAATGGATCCTTTCCCTTTTGGACTTACGTCCAAATTAGAAACTTTTTCGAGAGACCTAACCCGAAACCTGATTGGTCCCGACAACACACCCCCTTTGAGGCACTCTGCCTGAACACAATGCCTCTAACTCACGTCCGAAACTTAACTGGGATAGCCATAAATAGGAAGCAGAACTCTCCATTGACCTTACAGACAGAAATTGGGAGGCTATATACTCCTTTATACATAAGGGAACAGTTTGTTTGTTTGTTTGTTTGTTTTTATTTCTTAATTACTCGCTTTACAACAAATTTAATGGTTTCGTTGCGAGGCCATCAGAAACAAAATCAACATAGTTCAGACATATAGGTACACAAAAACATAGAAAATCTAAAACATGATTAAAAGGAGGAAAAAAATTTGTCACATTGAGTCCATTAATATACATTTAGGTTAATTAACTTTTCATTCATCTAGGGCATCCATATCTAAAATAGTTCATTTTTAGAGTTAGATTACAAAATTCACATACCAAATATCACTGACTACATTTTTCTATATACAGTACTCAATCAAACTACATAATCTAATCAGATCCAGGGTTGCGTAGGTGACCTTTCATCATTTTTTTGAATTGGTTAAAAGTTTTTGCCCTTCTAATATCAATCGGCAGAGCATTCAACAGTGAATGTCCATGTACAAGAAAACGCTTTTAAAATATTTTCATGCTGGTATCAGACCCCCCTTAGACTGCATAACATCTTGACCTCTGTCTCTCCAAAATGTTGGAGATGTGAAGCGGAAACGGGCTCGCTCCTACACATCTGGTGGTCATGTCCTAAACAGCAGCCTTTTTGGAAAGAGGTCCATCGCCTTATCCGCCAAATCACCACTTATGACCTTGACTTTTCGCCAGCGCAGTTTCTGCTTCACCAATCCAACGTCCCCAAGAGAGCCTACCTGAGGTCTCTAGCTATTCACATGGTCAATGCAGCAAAACTTTGTATCCCAGAAAAATGGAAATCCCCAGAACCCCCAACCCTATCCTACTGGCTCAGACGTATACATAAGACAGCAGACATGGAAGAGCCGATACATCAAGCACATGACACACCTTATAAATACACCGAAACCTGGTCCTGCTGGCTTCACTTTATTACGACAAACGAATATAGAGCAACCGCTTCTTAGACCTGTTCCGAGGGCTGTGGTGAGACACCATACGGTCCCTTCCCCTGTCCCCTTTCTTTGCCCACTCTGGAGGTTTCTTCATTACTCCTTTCCCACCCTGTCGGACATCCTCCTGATACGTATACCAGGATGGCGATACCATCCCCACACACGCATCCGCATTTTTACACACATCCAACCCGCTTCCCTGGTTACCTCACTCTACCTGTATTACTGATTGTACCTCCTTGAGTGCCACCTTCACCCTCGACGCTAGATGGCGATCACTAACGTTACCTGAAACGTGCCCTTTGAGTTCATTTTCTTATTATCATACCCTTTGACATCCGCATGTTTGCAGATGACTGACTTTGACATGCTGTGCCATTCTGATTGTTTTTACTGTTGTGGCTGATTGTTCTACTCATACTATCAATACTGTCTTTGCTGCACTGCGGCTGCGTCCGCAATAATTCATTTATTGTGCTATTGCATTGTACTCCCTGTTCTCTATATAATCCTTCAATAAATCCTTTTGAAAATAAAAATTATAAAGTCTTGGGTCCCAACTTACCTGAACGGGCTAAAGTTATTTTCAAGGGGGCACCAACATTGAGAAACAGCATTGCTCCCAATGTGGTTGACCCTCCTAGTCGCCCAGTATTCTTTCAGGATATGAAGGGATATTACCCTTGTAAGAAATGCAGTGCGTCTTTACAACACCAATGGGAAGTCCAAAACTTTGGAATTTAGATCTAGTAGTACAGGCCGCCAATATTCCATAAAATCATTTTGTACCTGTGCGACAACGCCTGCCCGTGCGGAAGGCAATATGTTGGTCGCACCATACGTGCTTTTTCCGTACGGGTAGGTGAACATGTTACTAAAATCATTGGTGGGTGCACTAAGCACACAGTCCCGAGACACTATAGGGAATGCCATGATCGGAACCCCAAGGGTACTCAGTTTTTAATAATTGAGAAATATGTACCACCATGGAGAGGTGGAGCTAAAACAAAGGGGGGTATGCAGACTTGAAGCATATTGGATTTACGAACTACGCACTTATGTTCCACATGGCCTCAATGTCGAGTGGGACATAAATGCATTAATCAACCAATCGTAATCTATTATCGATGTATACCTTCATGCCCAATTGTGGCTCCGTACCTCCCAATTAACCATCCATATTTTTTTTTTTGCAATTTCCTTATTTTATTTTATTACTTTATTCTAATAAAACATTTATTCATATTATTAAACTGAATACACGCTCTAATGCACGCGACGATACTTCACATGTGGGGTTTGAATGGTGTTTACATATGCGTGTTTGCTTCTGCTCGCGAGCTACCGGAGAGGGGGGTTTAAAAAATAAATTAAAAATTTAGTTTTATTTTACTTAATTTCTTTTATTTTTATATTTTTTTTTTGATCACTTTTCATTTTGAATGTAAACATCCCTTGTAATAGGAATCAGTGTGACAGGTCCTCTTTATGGAGAGATGTGGGGTCAATAGGAGATAGAAATGTTGAGCCTGGTAACTAGACATGTGCGCACTAAAATATTTTGTTTCGTAATTTCGATTTCGTCCCGAAAAAAAAAAAATTAGTTACTCCCGTAATTCGTTTCTATTTATTTTGTTTTTCGTAAAAAAAAAATTATTCGTCCGAAAATCCAAATTAAGGTCGAATCTGTCATTGAAAGCTTATGGTGCCTGTCGAATGTTCTAAGGAAAAAAAAAAGAAGATTCGACAGAATCTTTAAAAAAAAAAAATTGACTCTTCATGTCTCTCTATGTCGAATCTTCATGTCTCTCTATGTCGAATCTTCATGTCTCTCTATGTCGAATCTTCATGTCTCTCTATGTCGAATCTTCATGTCTCTCTATGTCGAATCTTCATGTCTCTCTATGTCGAATCTTCATGTCTCTCTATGTCGAATCTTCATGTCTCTCTATGTCGAATCCTCATGTCTCTCTATGTCGAATCCTCATGTCTCTCTATGTCGAATCCTCATGTCTCTCTATGTCGAATCCTCATGTCTCTCTATGTAGAATAATATTGGACTAATAGAGTTAAGGTTAGGCACATTAGACCGCAACAAAAACGAAAATAAAGCATTTGTTTATGTCGGATCTTTCGGTTTTCGTGTTCTGTGCTTTTGTTATCGTTTGTTAAAACAATAACGAAAATACCTGAAATTCGGAAGAAAATGCATTCGGACGAAAACAAATGCACATGTCTAGTAACAACTGGCTTGAACAGGCATAGTACCTTAGTGTTGGCACTAAAGAGATAGCAGAGAAGGTAAAAGTAAAATAAGCAAAGAGTGCAAGGAGAGGAGGGAGAGACAAAAAAACAAAAGGGGGGGGGGTATTACCACCTTCCAGTCACATCCACCCCACTTGGGGAGCATTCAGAGTTGATCCTCTCAGGGGGACCAAGCTACTAGCTGTCTGTATTCCTCAGAGAAGCAGAATTCATGCCAGTAACACCATGTTTTGGAAAAATTCTCATTTAGACCTTTTTCCGTTGCTATAAAGTCCTCTGTGTCAAGTATATCTCACTCTTTTCAACCAACCGGCCACCGAAAGAGGTCAAGTCTGCTTCCAGTTCAGAGGAATGCAGCCCTTTGCCGCAGTGATCAGGAGCAGCAATATGGACTTTCTATAGCTCCTCCGTGGGATTTTGTGGTGATGCAGAAGGAAGGGCTCTGGAGTCATCGGTAACTCCCGATCCCTGAATTTTTGGACAATGCGATGTACCTCTGTCCAGAAGGGTCATAGGATGCAGCATGACCAAAAAACGTGGTGGAGCATTCCAACCTCCTCCCCACATCTCCAGCATAAACCCGTGCTTTGGCAGAACATCCTGTGTATCTTTTCCGGAGAAGAATTTTATATCCCAACTCCTGGTGTCTTTAACAGATAGAAGTTTTTGTGTGAAGGGAATGATCCGGTCTACTTGGTTTCCCCATAAGTTGTAAGCCCAGCTCCCGCTCCCACTTGGTAACATAAGGAGATCTATAGTCCGGAAGCGGAGATACTAGTATTTGGTACATTATGGAGATCACGTGTATCAACGGGGGCTGGTCCAGGCATAATAGCTTATAGGCGGTCAGGGAGGGTAATGTGCGTATGTAGTGGGACAGCTGAATCTTTTGCCATAATGAGAGCCCATTCAGGGCAGGGTCATCTAGGATTTGTTACCAGTTTTGCCATTGACCGTTCGTGAGGAAGTGTCAAGCCCACATTTGTGGCAAAATACTGTCTTAATTCTCTGGAAACCTCTTCTACCACCTCAGTCATCTGCATCAACGAGTCCTTAAGCTTCCATGACCACCGTTTCTCTGCAGGACGAAGTAAGTCAATGTCTACAAAAACCGGGGCATGGTCTGAGAAGGTTATAGAACCAATCGAGGCTGAGAAGACCCTAGACAGAAGTGCCTGATTCACCATGAACATATCAATTCTGGTATAAGAGTCTTGGGGGTGCGAATAAAATGTATAATCTTTGTGACTCGAATGAAGAATATGCCACACGTCTATCAGGTGGAGAGCATAAAAGTTCTTCTTAAGGCGCTTCAGCGCCACGTAAGAGATTTGGAATGTACACCTGGAGGAGTCCAAGGTCGGGTCCATGACAAAGTTCATGTCCCTACCTATAATCACCATCCCTTCAGCAAAAATCACCCAGTTTGGTCATAATTGCCTACGGGAAGGCAATCTGGTTGGAGTTGGGGAGATATAGATTGACCAGGGTAACTAGGGACCTCCCAAGCGACCCCTTCACAAATAGAGCTCTTCCCTCCGCATCCCCCCACTGATCTTTCAGCTGCTAAAGGGGCGGTGCTCCGGATCAAGATACTCACCCCCTTCGACTTAGAATCAGAGGAGCAATCGTGGTACAAAGAAAAAGCGGTCATGAAGTCTTGGTAGCTTATCGGCGTGGAAATGTGTCTCCTGGAGGAAGCACACATGGGCCTTCATATGTTTCAGATTAGTTAGCACCATGGAGCGTTTCCCAGGGGCGTTTAGTCCCTTCACGGTTATAGAAACAAGACAAACAATGCACCTCAGTAAACCCTTGAGCAGGAGTCACTTGGCAGGTGCAAACCTATGTGGGGAAGGTGGTTGGACACAACAGGGTCGGAGGCTCCCTAACCTGACCCAACTCGTAAGTTGTAGAGAGCTGGACAGTTCACGTGGCCAAATGGCTGAACGAGGGCGGCCCAGCAGCCAGGCGATGCAAGCCCTAGCATCCACCACCAGATGTCAAGGCACCTGGCATTGCACACCCCCCAGGCTGAGCCCTCGATCAGGATATAACAGTATCACAATAACATTTCACATGGCTCTAGCATATACAGTTAACATTTGAACGGCTGAGTAGAAAATAAGTAAAAATAACCAGAGGACACAGAGAAATAAACATAAATGGTTGGTCAACAAAAACGAGATGCACACACCGCTACCAAAAGCTAGGCTTTGGCGTCTCCATCCCATGCGCCCGTGCAAAGGGGGGAGGATTGACCAAAAAGGGGAAGTGCGCAGGCTCAAACAGCCTGGGGGGGGGGGTTTCCCCAAGGGGAAGCCCCCATCAGCAGCTCAAACATGGCTCCAACTACGGCCCTGTAACTCCAACCCCCGGCCATCCCAATGATAGACCTGGACTCAGGCAGCAGCACCACTCCCCTCCAACACCCACACACGGGTGAAGTTATGTAACCGGGTGTCACATGGAGGGCACACACTGGCCCCCCATGGTGGCGTACCCCAGGTTTCTCAAGGGGAAATTGTATGGCTCCATAGGTAAGGACAGAGGGTAGAACAGAATTCAGGGGGAGAAGAGGGGGGAGGAAGGGTCTAGGGGGGAAAAAGAGGAAAGGGGAGGAGGGTCGAGGGGGAGGATGGAGGAAGGGGGAGGGAAAGAGTGGGGATTGGATGGAGGAAGAGGGGGGGGAATGGATGAAAAGGGGGAGGAGGACGACAGGCGTTGAACAAGCAGAGTCAGGCACAACCGGTCGTGAGCATCCCAGCCCGATCCTACACAGTGGAGCTATATGACCTGAATTAAAATACACTAGCAATTAGCAACCACACACCCCCTTCTGCCCACCACCAGCAGGACAAAAATCACAGGATATCCCATAATCCTCCCCCTGTGCCTCACCCCCAGCAGAGACAACTCATGTGACACAGTACTGTAGCGTTCACCATCAAACCCCCCGCCACAACAGAAAGGAAAGTGTTCTCACACCCAAAAACCCAAATCAAGTCAGGACTCTCAAGGATTCACTTGCGTATACTCTTCATCTAGTCATGCGGAAGTCCATGATACTCTCCTACATCTCAATCTCAGAAGCGCCAGGGGAGAGTGGCACCGGGCATCCTCTCCGGAGCGGGGTTGGGAACATAACCCATCAGGAGAGGGAGGGAGGGGGAGGGCACCGGTCAGTCTACACTGGAGCACGGCTCACAGCCACGCACATCAGGGAGGGGGTGGAAGGGAGCAGCATCAGGCAGTCTCTGCTGGAGCGGGGGTAGTCTTTCACTGAAGCTCGGCTGAGAGCAGCATACACCAGGGAGGGGGGGGAAGGGCAACAAACATTGCATGGCGGGAGGGAGAGGCCTTCAAGTCACCAGTTAGGAAGCCAACGGGCCTCGCCGCTCGCCACAGCCACAGCCCCAGTCACTGAAACTCAGGCCATAGCAGGGAACAAAACAAGCGCCAGTTCACGGTGTGTGCAGCCCTGTAAAAGCAACACTCACGGTAGTAGGCTCGGTAGATCACATTTCAGGCTCCTGGACTCCCACCAGCTGCTGATCTTCTCTTCTCCATCTGGATGAGGCAATCCTGGCCCAGGAAAACAGTATTTGTAGCTGCTGACTTAAAAATGTTTTTGGGGGAGCCTGGAGCTCCTCTAAGTTGCGAGGTAGAGCCTTCATGAATCAGACTTATTTATCCAACAGGTGCTCAACTGGATTGAGATCTGGACAATTTGGAGGCCAAGTCCTGCAGGCAGACTGTAGGGCACTGTAGGCTGGCTCAGGCAGGCTGTTGGTTCTTCTGCCCCACCACCCGAGTGAAGCCGATCTTACCCGTTTAATAAATTGTCCGGTTCCGGAACTGTGCATGCCAGGTAGAGGCCAGTAAATTACAGGTAATTGTCTACGGACATGTTAGGGCAAAACTGTTCATACATTTATGGAAGGTTGGCAACACCAAGTGCTTCCCCTCACAAAAGAATCAGTTATAAAACGTCTTACAAATTGCCTACCTAGGTACCTTTATTTAAATTGTATGATACTCCAAAATGAAAGTTTTCATGTATGGGACAGTTTTCCTATAAAGGAGTTTGAAGAATGTACAAGGTTCTGTTTTTTATTTCTCCTTTTTACCTGGAAATTCTGCCAGGCCCTCTTCTGTCCTTTTGCAATCTGACCACGGCAAGTATGTTAACAGGTTCATACTAGTGTGGTCAGTTTGCATAGCTCCACTTCCTTTAATGATATAAAGGATGCCGTGCCCACACAGGACGTGCCTGTATCTCTTGCAGTCAGTGTAGCCACTCACACCCCCTTCTGAGTCCCAACGTGTTCATTTACATCAACTCTCAATGAGCACAACAAAAGCTGATCAGAGCCAGCTGTTCATAGATAGTACAAACACCATAGATGGCTGAGTGTGATGCAATAGGCAGCACTCCCATAAAGATATGACTCCTAATATGATTTTTCAGAGATTTGCAGTTTTCATTTTGGCCAATTTTTTGTTGGGCAGATTAAAAAGCACAAAATTGCTGCAAAAATGCACTACATGCTGTTCTTTTCCATTGAAGTCTATTTAACCAAAAAAAGCACAATTTTGTATTGAAAAAATTCCTTGACCCTTACCAAATACGCAGCGGATGAAAAAAGAGGATTTTTATAAACAGCTTACCTGTAAAATCCTTTTCTTGGAGTACATCACGGGACACAGAGCAGCATAGTTATTACTATGTGGGTTATAGAGCCTACCTTCAGGTGATGGACACTGGCAATCTTCAGACAGGAAGTCCCTCCCTATATAACCCCCTCCCCTAACAGGAGTACCTCAGTTTTGTAGCAAGCAATAATTTGTCCCATAAATTTCCCCAACAAGAGGGGTGGGAGCTCTGTGTCCCGTGATGTACTCCAAGAAAAGGAATTTACAGATAAGCTGTTTATAAAAATCCTTTTTTTCTTTATCGTACATCACGGGACACAGAGCAGCATAGTAATTACTATGTGGGATGTCCAGAAGCAATGCCAACTGAGGGGAGGGAGACCTAACAGGAAGGACCAAAAGATGCCACCGGGCGCAAGGAAACTAGAGGGCGGCTCTTAAGACCGCTTGGCCAAAGGCCAGGTCCTCGCGCCTCCTCACGTCCACCTGATAAAACCTTGTGAACGTGTGAACCGACGACCAGGTTGCTGCTCTGCAGACCTGGTCCATGGAAACCTGATGCTGGACTGCCCAAGAAGTCCCTAAGGCCCTGGTTGAGTGAGCCTTGACAGAGGCCGGGGGGTCCTTACCCCTCAGGCCATAGGCCTGTGAGATTATCTGGCGGATCCACCTGGCTAGTGTGGCTTTTGACGCCGCCTGACCTACTCTGGGCCCCTCCGGCAGAACAAACAGCGCATATGTTTTCCTGATATGGGCTGTGGCCTGTAAATAGGCCTTAATAGCCCTTACCACGTCTAAGGAATGTAACAACCTTTCCTCTCTGGACCCTGGATTGGGAAAAAATGACGGGAGGACCAAGTCCTGGTTCAAATGGAATGCTGAGACCCTCTTAGGTAAAAATGTGGGCAAGGGTCGCAAGATGACTCTGTCCTCATGAACTATCAGGTACGGCTCCTTGCAAGAAAGGGCCGCCAGCTCCGAGACCCTTCTGGCCGAGGTCATGGCCACCAAGAATACCAACTTCCTTGACAGCAACACCAACAGTATATGACCTAGGGGCTCGAAGGGGCGCCTCTGTAGGGCCGAGAGAACCAAATTTAAGTCCCAGGGACAAGCCGGGAGCTTGACTGGGGGGTTAATTCGCAGAACCCCCTGTAAAAAAGTCTTGACCAATGAGTGCGTGGCTAATGGCCTCTGAAATAGAACTGACAAGGCCGACACCTGTCCCTTAATAGTGCCGACAGCCAGTCCCTTCTCCACTCCGTGTTGCAGGAATTCCAAGATCCTACCGACTACAAACCTACAGGGGTGCCACCTCTTGGTCTCACACCACGACACATAGTTTCTCCACACCCTGTAGTATATACGCCTTGAAACTGGTTTCCTCGCATTGATTATAGTGGAAAGCACAGACCTCGAGAGCCCCCTTTTTCTTAGGACGTAGGCCTCAGCCGCCAAGCCGTTAAACCCAGCGACTGTGAGGCAGGGTGGTATATTGGTCCCTGCGATAGCAGGTCTGGCCGGAGTGGCAGCGGCCAGGGGTCTCCGATTGACATTCTCACAATTAGGGAGTACCAGGACCTCCGGGGCCACGCTGGAGCCACTAGGATTACGGTCTTGCCCTCTGCCCTGATCCGACGGAGGAGTCGGGGAAGCAGCTGAAGTGGCGGGAAGGCATACATCAGTGAATACTGGTGCCATGGACAAACCAGGGCGTCCGTGCCACAGGCCCGTGGGTCCCTCGTTCTGGATACGAATCTGGGTAGTTTTGTATTTAACCTTGACGCCATTAAGTCCACTTCTGGTGTCCCCCATCTCTGACAGATGTTTCGAAAAACCTGGGGATGGAGAGCCCATTCCCCTGGCAACAACTGTCTCCTGCTGAGATAGTCTGCTCGCCAATTTTGTATTCCCGGAATGAATACCGCTGAGAGACACTGTATGTGGGTCTCTGCCCATGCAAAAATCTGATCTGTCTCCCTCCTTGGTGGTTTAAATATGCTACCGTCGTAGCATTGTCCGATTGTATTCTGACAGCCGTCCCCACTAGCCTGGATGTCCAAGCCTTCAGGGCAAACCGGACTGCCCGCATCTCCAAGATGTTGATGGGCAGGTGTTGTTCCGTGGCTGACCACCTCCCCTGCTGGGATAGGTTCTCCAGGACTGCACCCCAACCTGTCCGGCTGGCGTCTGTCGTGACTATTTGCCACGGCCATGGGTTGAAGGGCTTCCCCTTCTGAAGGTTCCTGGGAGTCAACCACCAACTGAAACTCTCCCGGACTACCGGGGAGAGAAAAATGGGTAGATCCGAGGCTTGAACCTGTTTGTTCCACCTTGATAGGATGATCCACTGCAATTTCCTGGAGTGAATCTGGGCGAAGGGTACCGCTTCGAAAGTTGACACCATCTTCCCCAACAGCTGCATGCAGAGTCGCAGGGATGGCTTCCTCTTTCTTAGAATCAACAGAATTAATGTCCTCAAGGCGAGAATCTTTGACTGTGGCAAAAATATCTTTTGTCGATTCGTATCGAGACGCATACCTAGGTACTCTAGGATCCTGGTTGGCTGCAGGGCAGATTTGTCCCTGTTTATGACCCAACCGAAGGTCTCTAGATACCGAACTGTAGTCTGAACCGACCGCCTTAGGCTGGGGGCAGACTGGTCTATCAAGAGGAGATCGTCCAAATAGGCCAGAACCAGAATCCCCCGGGTTCTTAGATCTGCGAGTAGTGGGGCCAGGATTTTTGGAAATACCCTGGGAGCCGTGGCCAACCCAAAAGGGAGGGCCACGAACTGAAAATGGCGTCGACCTATGATGAACCGCATGAATTTGTGGTGGCCGGAAAATATAGGGACATGCAAATACGCGTCCTTTATGTCTATGGATGCTAGAAACTCTCCTCCATGGAGGACAGCGGCAACTGAACGGATGGACTCCATTCGAAATGACTGGACCGACAGGTACTTGTTTAGGCCCTTCAAATCCAGGATAGGCCTTACATCGCCGTTTGGCTTTGGGATAATAAAGAGATTGGAATAAAATTCCATCCCTCTCTCCTGACTTGGTACCTTGACAATCACCCCCTGATCCAGGAGGCGGTCTAAGGATGCCAAGAGCGCCGCCGCCTTCCTTGGGTCGCTTGGTACGCAAGACCTGCGGAACCGGGGTGGGGGAAATTGTTGGAACTCCAGCCGATATCCTGAAGTGACTGTGGAGCGGACCCATCTGTCGGAGATCCTTGCTTCCCAGATCCTTGCAAAGTGCTGGAGCCTTCCCCCCACCCGTGAGGATGGGGGCGCCCCTTCAGAGAGACGCTTTAGGGGCGGGTTTCCCCGCTTTGCGGGTCCAGGGTCTTTTGTTTGCTGTAAACTGACCCCGGGACTTGCTCTCCCCGGCAGGCCGACCTGCCAGGGAGAGCAAGTCCTGGAAGATACTGGCGCGGGAGAGGCAGGGCGCTTAAATGAGGGCCCTCTAAATCTCTTTTTTATTGGCAACAACGTGCTCTTTCCGCTGGATATCTTCTGCATATATGCATCCAGGTCTTCCCCGAACAGCCTCTCCCCATGGAAGGGAAACCCCGTGAGAAGTCTCTTACACGGAGTCTCAGCTGCCCAATTCTTTAGCCAGAGAAGTCTTCGCATATGAACAAGGGAAATAGAGAGGCGGGAGGCCTGCTGGATCGAATCTTTAATTGCGTCGATCGCAAAACAGAGTGCCCTTGGCAAATCTGCCAAATCTTGTGCCTGTTGGGCTGGGAGGTCCCTTAGGACCTGCTTAGTTTGGTCCTTAAGAGCCTGGCATACCCCAATGGCAGCCACCGCCGGCTGGACCACTGCCCCAGCGGTGGCAAAGGAGGCCTTCAACAAGGTTTCCAACCGCTTATCGACCGGGTCCTTGAACATTTGGACATTGTCGACAGGGCAGGTCAGTGTCTTATTAACACATGAAATAGCTGCATCCACCACCGGAACTGCCCACTTCTTCTCAAATTCTTCCTCCATGGGATAAAGTACCGCGAACCTCCTAGGGGGTACAAAGATTCTATCCGGCTTACCCCATTCCTTATACATGACATCTGCAAGGAGGGGATGGACCGGAAAACACATAGAAACCTGAGGAGCCTTCAAGGACCCTAAGGAACCTACCGTACCAACCGGAGGCACCGGTGTAGGTAATTTGAAGGCAGACCGAACCATCTCTGTTAGAGAATGGACCCACAGCTTTTCTGCCTGAGAAGCCGAGAAGGGTTCCTCAATGGTGGATTCCTCAGATTCCCCTTCTTCCAGGTCCTCTCCCTGGAATCCTGAAAACTCAGACTCGTCTGAGGAGAGATCTAAGCCTGGAGCCTGCACTGCAGGAGAAGGCGATCTATTGCGTTTCTTCCCTGGTAGGGAGGCAGCAATCAAGGCTGCAAGTCTGCTTTCCAACCCCCCCAAGGTGGTAGCCAAAACCTCCTCAGTTACATAGACCGGGGGTGGCTGATTAGGGCCAGCTACAGCACCCGCCGGTTCCAATGACTCGGTCTGGAGCCCCAACACTGATCTCTCTGGGGAGGGCAGGGTGACCGCGGCCTGACCCAAATCCTCTGAGCCTGATGGGGATCCTTTAGCCTTCTTTGCCGTCTTAGACCCCTTGGCAGAGCCTGATCCCTTGGGAGCCATCTGTACAACCACGAGGTACCCCTATAGCACAGCCACTCTGGGGTGATCAGGCCACTGGTAGGAGACTCAGGGATTTAGGTAGCTGTCTAAAGCAGCAACCGCTCTGCTGACCAAGTGTAGAGTCTGTCTCCTCTGGGGGGAAGAAGGTATTAGGGAATATTCCTGCAACGCCTCTTTTTCTGGCTGAGCAGTGTGTCCAGATTTGGGCTCACAGCCCCTGAACTGGTGCACGTCTGAGTGTCCTGGGTCCCTCCTGAAGGCACAGCCCTGCACTCTGTGTGTCCTCCACCAATGAGGCTTTATCCGGCGTCCGCATGCTGCTCCGCCTCCCTCCTCAGGCCGCCGCGCACGCCGCCGCACGCACGCCGCCGCGCGCATCTTTGCCCAGCCGCGCGCACAGCAGGAAGACGCCACGGCGATCAATGGCGGCCCCCAGGGGAAGCCATGCTGCCAAGCGGGAGGACACCACGCGCTGCCGGGGGACCCAGGCCTACTCCAGTCCACCACATGATGGCCTCTAGACCTGTAAGCACCCTTCTCATGCTCCATAGACGTGCACCCCCTCGACAAACAAACACCTAGCCAGCTAGGGGAACAGTGTGGGAAAAATAACCATCCTGTCAATAGCAGACATAGTGGAAAGTATTGCCTGTGCATAGCAGCACATCTAGGCTAGCCCACCATCCCCTTTCTTAGGAGAGACTGCCAACAGACCACGTCCTGCAGCCCTCCACTTACCTGTCCACGCTGCAGGGTGTTGCTAAAAGCAAGAGGCCCAGCCTTCACCCCTCACCGTGGGCATAGTCATTGACCTTCAGGGACTGGGGTCCATAGCAGGTCACCTCTCCCCTGGACCTATATAAGCACCCTGGCAAGCAGACAAACATTTGACCCTGTAATTGATCAATGCTCTGGAACCCAGGATCCAGCTCTCAAAAGAGAAGCATTATAGGCAAGACCCCGGTCTTCTAAACGGGGCCCGGGTACCGTCCACTTTGGCACTGCGGCACTTTGGACGGATCCGGTATGTAGCTGGCCTAGCCACAATGGACCAGGCCTTAACCGTGACCAACACCTAGACACTGGCGAAAAAACTGAGGTACTCCTGTTAGGGGAGGGGGTTATATAGGGAGGGACTTCCTGTCTGAAGATTGCCAGTGTCCATCACCTGAAGGTAGGCTCTATACCCCACATAGTAATTACTATGAAGAAAAAAAAGGTAGCGCTGTGTAACCGATAGGACTGTGGTGCGATAATAGTCCATAACAAAAAAGTGAGGTGATTGGTGTTGGTGGACTATCGCCTCACTTTGTTATGGACCATGATCGCACCATTTCACACAAGGACTTTGCTTTTTACTGTTGATTTTGTTCAACACTATCATCATTATTGTTTTATTTCAGTGATTATTGATTTTGATTCACTTAGTGACACCACAGTCCTATTGGTTACACAGCGCTAAATTTTTTCTTCACACCAATAGGAATAGCCACAATATCAGATCACGCCCCATTGACAATGAAGTTAAAAGTAAAAAGGGAAGTAGCGGGGAGAGGAGCATGGAGAACAAATGAAGATTTAATTGAAGATCAAGAAATAAAGAAGATCATAAAAACAGAAATCGACCAGTATTTTCGGACCAATGACATACCAGAATTAAGTAAAGCAACAATCTGGGAAGCACACAAGGCTGTTATAAGGGGAAATTGATAGATATTGGGATTAGAAAAAAGAAAGAGAAATTAACATGCAAAAAATTCTGAAAGAAATATATGGCCTGGAACAAAGACATAAGAGAAATGCGGAATAAGAAACTCAACGAGCCTTAATATTAAAAAGGGAACTATTGAAAGCTCTTTTGGAACAAGAAACAAGAAAAGGAGTTTAATAGACTCAGAAAGGACATGGAGGAAACAAGCCTGGAAAATAACTCGCAAAAATGCTGAGGCCTAATAAGTCATTAAACTACATAGAGAAGATAAAGAATGAAAGAGGAGAAATGGTGAATAAAACAGCAGATATTGCAACAGCATTTCAAACATACTATAGCGCCTTGTATGCAATCAGAAATGAAGATACACATAAGGAGAAGAAAAAGGAAAGAAAAAGTACAAGAATATTTAAAGCACGCAAAATTGCCAAAAATACGTGAAGAACGCCCGATAGCTTTGGAAGCAGTAATCACACAGGAAGAAATAAGGGCATTGAAAGAAACACCTATTGGGAAAAGTCCTGGACCGGACGGGTTCACCATTAAATATTATAAAAAATTCCAGAGCCGACTGGTCCCAAGACTATGTGACTACTTTAACAAAATAGGGGAAGAAGAAGAAATAAGACGTGAATCTGTAATGGCCCACATCACCATAATACCAAAACCAGGAAAAGATAAGACATTATGCTCTAGTTATAGGCCTATAGCATTACTAAATGCAGATACAAAGCTATACGCAAAAATCCTTGCCACCCGATTAAAAAACCCGATGCCAGATTGGGTAGATCCAGACCAGACTGGGTTTATACCCGGAAGAGAAGGCAGAGACAATAGTTTAAAAACTATATTATTACTGCAGAAAAATAAGAAAATCCCCAGTTTTACTCCTGTCAATAGACGCAGAGAAGGCATTTGACAGGGTAGACTGGGGATTTATGATGGACACGCTTCAACACCTGGGAATGGGACCTAAAATTAGACATTGGATACAAAACTTGTACAGCAGACCAACAGCAACGGTCAAGGTTAATGCACAATGGGACTAGGCAAGGGTGCCCACTATTGCCAGTTCTGTATGTTCCAACGCTGGAACCTTTGATGGCAACCCTGCGAAATAATAAAAGTATAGAGGGGGCGAGAGTGGGCGAAGAACACAAGGTAGCGGCATACGCCGACAATATCTTAATGTATATAACTAATCCAAGGGTGACCCTGCCAAATTTAGTTAAGGAAATAAGGAAGAATTACGGAGAACTTTCAAACTTCAAAATAAATCCGGTAAAAACAGAAATTTTAAATATAGGGGTGGAAAAAAGAAGAAATATTTATATTGCAAAAACAATATCCATTTACGTGGGTGAGGGGAGAATTGACCTATTTGGTGAGTGAAATTGTCATCTACAGTAAAAAGCCTGTATCATGCTAATTATATCCCCCTGTTAAATGAGATAAAAACAGATCTTAAAAAGAACACATCAAGATCACTTTTTTTCAAGGTGGCTATTCTCCCAAAAATAACATATAAATTTCAGATGTTACCCATAAATATTCCACAGAGTTTTTTAAGATTATTAAATCAAATGCTGATAAAATACATATGGAAATATAAAAAAACGCCAAGAGTAAATTTTGCAACATTAACTAGAAGAAAAAAAACACGGAGGATTAGCAGCACTGGATATAAACAGATATTATAAGGCCACAATTATAGCACAAATGGTAGAATGGGGAAATAAAGCGAAAGAGGAAAAAATGGGTTTGAATGGAAAATACTCTAAGCAACACAGCACTTTATAAAAACATATGGATATCACAAAAGTTTTGAGTACTAGATGAAGACACGCATGAACTAACAAAAAATGTTTTCAAAACATGGGATTTAATTTATAGACAGAATAAATGGACTTATAATAACTCACCTTTGATTTCACTCACGGACACAATTTTTTTTATACCTGGGAAAGGGACTCGGTTGGGGAAAAAAATGGGGGCATCACAAATAAAAGATATCACAGAATGGGGAAAAATAAAAACACTTCAAAAGAAAAAAACAACAGGTGGGATATTAATGAATGGGAATATCTACAATTATAACACCTGGTAAACTCAATACCCACACCTATAAGAGATGAAAAGGAATTAACAGCACTAGAAAAACTATGCAGTATACAAACTCCACTAAGGCATGTGATATCAAGAGTGTATCGAATCCTCATAGAATCAGAACTACAAGGAAGAACCTATTTCATAGAGAAATGGGAAAAAGAATTAAAACAAGAAATGTGATGACCAACAAGTTGAAAGAATAATAAATAGCATCCGCACATAACACTGCAAACGATATGAATACAATTGAAATGAATTACAAGTGCATTTTGAGATGGCAAAAGACAGCCAAAGTGATCTATAAATTTAATAAAGACAAAACCCCATTATGCTGGAGAGAATGTGGACAGATTGGAACAACTACACATATATGGTGGGACTGTCCAAAGATAAAGGATTACTGGCAGGAAATCCGGGAATACGTAGAAGTAATAACTGGAAAAAGGATTTCTAACAGCATACAAGCGTGTGTGTTTCATGAACCAACAGAATTAAATATAAGCTAAAGGAAAACATTGATTCCACCACTGATAAATGCCGCAAAAGGATTGATACCAAAATACTGGCTAAGTACAAAAAAACTGAGATAAATGAATGGTTTGAAAGAGTGGAAAATTATAGCAAAATGGAATATCTATGCAGTAGTGATATAATAGAAGATGGAGACAATGGAAAACCTTTAAATCATCGGAGGAATACTTGGGAAAAATAATAGAAGACAACAGAAGATAAAAAGGAAGGAACAAACCATTAGGAGACAGGGGAGGGAGGGGGTAGGTATGGGTTTTATAATTAAAGGGTCACTAAAAAGGAAAAAAAAAATATGTTTGCTGAAATGACTGTTTACAGGGTATAGAGACATAAAAGTTAACCGATTCCTTTTTAAAATGATTAAAAATGGATACAAATCAATCATATAATGTGCCTGCAGGTTAGTTTCACTTTTGAACTGGCTTCATGTTTCTGTGAAGTAGAAATAGACACAGAACAAAAACAAACAAATCCAGGGCAGTGTTTTGTTTTTAAAATGAATCTGATTGGTTCTGGGAAGTTTTAGACACGCAGTGATGACAGCTTAGACCACCGTGAGAAAGCTCCCGGCACTGTAGTTATAAGGAAACAGACAAGCAGGAAGTGTGGAGATCAGAGCAGGATTACAGCAACTTAAACGCAAAAACGAATAATAAGGACATGAAACCAGTGCTGCAGTAAGGTAAAGGAAGCTATTTAGCTAAAAAAAAAAATCCTTTAGTGAGCCTTTAAATTTGATAGATAAAGAATAAAAACGGGGGGAGAGGGGAGGGGGGTGGGAACGGGATAATAAAGGGGAACATTTTTTTTTTTTTAATTGTAATGCCTTCTATTACCTCCAGTCTATCAGCCTTTTCCTTCTCTGGGTTCAGATGCTGATCTTCCCTGAACAGAGTCTTTAACATGATTTTTTTTTAAACAACATGCGATACTTATGACGCGTACACACGATCGGAAATTCTGACAAGAAAAACTTGGATTTTTTCCGACTGTCACAAAAATGTTGTCGAAAATTCCAAACATAAAGAACCCGGTGACAAAAATAAAGTTCAATGATTCTGATTATGCGTAGGATTTTTGTGCATTGGAATTGCATACAGACGATCCGAATTTTCAACAAGAACTTTTCCTGTCGGAAAATTTGAGAACCAGCTCTGAAATTTTTGCTTTTGGAAATTCTGACAGAAAATGTCCAATAGGGCCTACCACACAGTCGGAATTTCCGACCAAAAGCTCACATCGAACTTTTCTTGTCAGAAATTCCGATGGTGTGTACACGGCTAAAAAGCCACAGATGTAGAAAATTAACGTTTAGGCTGTGTTCACACCTATGCAAATTGGATGCTGCTTACACCACATCCAATTTGCATGACATTTTAAAATACGTTCATTTAAATAAGGCTCGTTCACACATCTGCGGTGCATTTACATTCCGCATTGCCCAAAAAACGTGCGCGTTTTCTAGGCAGTGTGATCCGCCTCAGGTGCGAATACAGGTCCATTTTCTTCTATGGGCAGGCATCTGATTCGCAAAACAGGATAAAATCCTGATCAGGATGTAAACCTGACCCGATACTGATGCAATCCTGACCTGATCAAAAACTGATGTGAAACACTGAACAACTGATTTCTTGCTCATATATCACAGGACACAAAGCCTTAATTACTTAATGGATTATGTAGTCACCACAGGTGACTGGACACTGGTAAACCCAATTAAAATTTAGTTCCTCCCATATATAACCCCTCCCAAATGGAGAGTACCTCAGTTTTTTCGCCAGTGTCAAAGGTGGTTGAACATGTGTCAAGAAGAAAGTGCCCGTTTGATGGTCTGTCTGCAGAGGCCTAGGAGCTATAACCGGATCCATACCCCAGGCTGGATATCAAAAGCATAAGATGGGTGGTACCCAGGCCTCGTGTAAAGAAGAAACAAGGTTTGCCTGTAATGTCTCTCTGCAGAAGTCTGGGATCCAGACTTTGGTGTACGAATGCAACTGTGGCATGAAAAGTTTCTGGCAGAGTCTTCTACAGGTCCAGGTATGAGGTTTCTCGAATGGAACCCTTGATAAACCTGAAGGTTGACACAACTTGCCCACAATGATGGGTGAAAGCTGGAACTACTTTTTAGTAGCTTTCCTGCGGCGTGGATAAGGTGTGAGTAGGATGTCTTTCCTGGTTTTCACCACTGGAGGGAGTAAGTGCATACCTGGTGTATTCTTACATGGCCATCCAGGACAACTCAGTGAAGTCTGTTAATTAAAACGGCACTCATCTCCTCCTCTGCAGGCTCTGCCACAAACGCATACAGGGGTCCCCCCAATAAAGCCCCGGGTAATCTCTCCTTCTCCTCTTCGCCGTCGCCGCACGCTTTATGCTGTCTGAACGGGTAGATGGAGAGGGGGATTGCCGTGGTTGCTAGTGCCCGTGCGCAGACACAGAGCACCTGTGTGCTGGCGCCAAGAGGCTGATTTAAAGCCCAGCACGCCAGAAGCCTTCTGTAAGCGGCATGGACACAGAGCTGTGGGCTGTAAGCATCCCTGTGGTTTGAACCAGGCAAACCTAAGACTCCTACTCAGCATCAGGTTGTGCAGTGAGCTGATATTTGTGTATTGTAAGACTATAGCGTGATTGCATTTTATTGTGGATAATACCTTTGCGTTGCAGTAAGGACTATGTCCCAGAGAAGAGGTACAAGGGCTAGTAAAAGAGGCATCAGAAAATCCCCACTTAAGGCTAAGGATTCTGAGCTTGCCTGCAGTGTACCATCCCCCTCTGTCAGCCTGATAGCAGCCTCCCAGGATGAACCCCTGTCTGGTTCTACAGCTTCTCCTATGGCAGCTCCTGTATACATCACTGAGGACGCTTTAAAGTTGCTTCGGATGGCTTAGAAGGAAGGATTGCTACTATAATCGCAACCTTCTTGAAATAATAGCAGAAAATAGGGTAGATCCCCTTCATCTGCTCTTCCTCTCTCATCAGATGAGGATCAGGTGCAGTCTGAGGACTTGGAGGATGAGAGGATTCCTGCTACCGCTCTGTCGCTAAAGATGCAGGTGCAATATTACGCAGAGATGGTGCGTGCCACTTACAAATTGCCTTGCCTCCTGTTGAAGCTTCTATGTCCTCTGTTTCTTCTTTGGGATCCCCGAAATCCCTACAGGCTGCATGCTCCTTTCCAGTTCATCCCTTGCTGGATAAACTGATGTATGATGACTGGGTTCACCCAGATAAACAGTTTTCTCCTCCCAAGCCGTTTTCCCTCCTTTATCCTATGGAGGAAGATTTCACAAAAAAAAATGGGGGGTACCTGCTATTGATGCAGCTTTTTCTTGTGCAAACAAAAGCCTGACATGTCCTATAGACAATGCTCAGGGCTTTAAAGATCCAACTGATAAAAAGCTGGAATCCCTATTGAAAGCCTCCTCCGCAGATGATTAACCTTCCTAAGGCCTTGCGTTTTGTGACTGATGCGATTATGTACTTTGTTCAGCAAGCAGGTACACATGCACAGGTCCCTTTGGTTGAAACATTGGGAGGTCGAGGTTACTTGCAAAAAATACTTGGGAGCGTTCCCCTTGGAGGGAGGATGCGCCTGTTTGGAGATGACTTGGACAAATACATCAAAAAGATTACAAGGCAAATCTACTCTGTAGAAAAAATCTACTCTGTAGAGTAAACGTCCTTCATTTAAGCGTTCTTTCCCCAGCCCCTGGAACCTCAGTTTCCAGGCAGTGGCAACGGCCTCCCCAGTCTAGCACTAGGGGAAAGGCCCAGAGCCAAGCCCAAGGGCAGAAAGGGACTTTGGGTTCAAAGTCTAAGCAGAACCCCAAAACTTCCCTATGACGGGAAGCCCCTGCTCGGCCGAGTAGGGGGAAGGCTGTTGCAATTTTCAAACGCCTGGCAGGACAAAGTTCAGGACAAGTGGGTCATCTCCACACTGTACTCAGGCTACAAGCTAGGATTAAGAGAACTTCCGCCACCCCGTTTTCTGAGATCAAGAATTGCCAAAAGGTCAAAAAAAAAGGCCTTGGAACGCCTGTTGTCCCAAGGGGTAATTATGGAGTTAACTCCAGAGGATCAGGGTTCTATTCAAACCTTTTCACTGTTCCAAAACCAAACAGGGATGTCAGTAACAGCCTGGACAATCTGTTGTTCATAGATCAGTCTGCTGCACACTTGAGCCATAATATGCACAGCACAGTGGAATATTTAGAGAACCTAGGCTGGGTCCTCAATCTGGAAAAATCCTCCTTGCAGCCTAAAAAAGAAGGCTGGAGTATTTGGGCTTGATTATAGACACGTCGCAAAGCAAGGTACTACTTCCCAAGCCAAAGGCAAAAGCCATAGGAGACTTGTTCCGAGTAATAAAGGCAAAGATAAGGCCTTCTATCCGTCTATGCATGAGATTATTGGGGAAAATGGTATCCTCATTTGAGGCTGTCCCTTATTCACTCAAGGCTGTTACAGGGCAGAATTCTGTCCCCTTGGAACAAAGATGTTCAGGCCCTGGACCTTCCTATGATCTTATTTACAAAGATTCGCCAGAGCCTCATTTGGTGGTTGCTCCCCAAAATCTGTCAAAGGGAAAATCCTTCACTCCGGTTACCTGGAAATTGGTAACTACAGACGCCAGCCTTCTTGGCTGGGGGGCAGTTCTGGAAGAGGCATCTGCCCAGGGGAAGTGGTCCAGAGCCAAAAAGCTCCTACCCATCAACATTCTGGAGATTCGGGCAATTCATCTGGCCCCCCCTGGTCTTACAGACTGCAGGGTTGGCCCGTTCGTATACAGTCCGACAATGCTACAGCCATGGCCTATATCAATCACCAGAAGTCTGGATGCTCAATGAGAGGTGAATTATATGCTGGCCTGGGCAGAAAGGCATATTCCTTGCCTGTCTTCATTCCAGGGGTAGAAAATTGGCAAGCGGATTTTTTATGCTGTCAGCAATTGAGTCCAGGAGAATGGTCTCTACACCCCGACAAGTTTCAAATCATATGTCAGAAATGGGGTACCCCAGATGTTGACCTGTTGGCTTCCAGGTTCAACGCAAAGCTGGACAACTTTGTGTCAACAAGAGATCCCTGTGCATGGGTCGGATGCCCTAAAAATCTCATGAGATCGTATTCTCCGATTAATGCGTTCACTCCAGTTCCACTTCTCCCATGATTCCTTCAGAGAGTCAAGAGGGAAGGAAAGCCGGTGATTTTGCTCCCCCCGGTTTGGCCCAGAAGTCCCTGGTACGCAGAAATCATAAGGCTGGCAGTAGGAAGACCTTGGGTTCTCCCAATGCTACTATCACAGGGGCCGCTATTCCATCCTGCCTTACAAAGTCTAAATTTGACGGTTTGGCTGTTGAGACCCACATTCTGATAAAATGTGGGCCCTCAGATCCAGGCCTATCCACTCTGGTTAATGCTAGGAAGCCGGCCTCCAGGCTCATCTACTACAGAATCTGGAAGGCATATGTTTCCTGGTGTGAAGCCAGAAGGTGGCATTCTAGGATGTATGCCATTAATAGGATTTTTGCCTTTCTTCAGTTGGGATTAAATATGAAGTTGGCCTTGAGCACCATCAAGAGCCAGGTCTCCTGTGTGCCCATGGGATTTGAATTTGGTATTGTCTGTTTTACAGAAGCTTCCTTTTGAACTATTACACCATGCTTCTTTAAGTCTTTTGACAAAGAAACTAGTTTTTCTCGTAGTCATATCCTCAGCGAGGAGGGAATCAGAATTGGTGGCTCTTTCGTGTAAAGAACCGTATATGATTATTCATGAAGACAGGTGGGTGCTGCGTCCCTCACCCGACCTTCTTACCCAAGGTGGTTTCAGGCTTTCATCTAAATCAAGATATAGTCCTACCGTCTTTTGTCCAGATCCGCAGTATAGATCCTCTGGCCCAATGGTGGTCTTATTTTTGATCTGTGTCTCCCTCCCCTCCATTTTAGCATTGCTATGGGACATCCTATTAAGTAATTAAGGCTCTGTGTCCCGTGATGTATGAGCAAGAAAATAGGATTTTTTAATACAGCTTACCTGTAAAATCCTTTTCTTGGGAATACATCACAGGACACAGGGCTTCCGCCCCTCTTCGGAGTTAAGCATGGGACACTTATTGCTTTGCTACAAAACGGAGGTACTTTCCATTTGGCAGGGGTTATATATGAGAGGAACCTGTGGTGACTACACACCTGTGGGTTATGTAGTCACCTGTGGTGACTACATAACCCATTAAGTAATTAAGGCTTTGTGTCCCGTGATGTATTCCCAAGAAAATGATTTTTACAGTTAAGCTGTATTAAAACATCCTATTTTTTCTCTTCGCAGGGAGAACAGAGCTGAAATTTTCACAGGGCTGGTGTGAACCCAGCCTTACAATGCACCCGGAAAGTATTCAGTGATTCACTTTTTCCCCAGTTATGTTACAGCCCTATTCCAAAATAGATTAAATTCATAATTTTCCTCAAAATTCTACAAACAATAACCCATAATGACAAAGTGAAATAAAATGTGTTTAAAATCTTAGCAAATATATAAAAAAAGTATTACATCTCATGTACACAAGAAATCACAGCCTTTGCTCAATACTTTGTTGGAGCACATTTGGCACCAATTATAGCCTCAAGTCTTTTTGAGTATGATGCTACAAGCTTGGCACCACTATTTTTAGGCAGCATCTCCCATTCTTCTTTGCAGGGCCACTCAAGGTCCATCAGATTGGATGGGGAGCATCGGTGCACAGCCATTTTTAGATCTCTCCAGGTTTGATCTATCAAATTCAAGTCTGGGCCACTCGAGGACATTCACAGAGTTGTCCTGTAGCCAGTTATTTATTATGTTGGCTGTGTGCTTTGAGTCGTTGTCCTGTTGAAAGATGAACCTTTGCCCCAGTCTGAGGTCCAGAGCTCTCCAGAACAGATTTTTATCAAGGATGTCTCTGTACATTGCAGCATTCATCTTTCCCTCAATCCTGACTAGTCTCCCAGTTCTAGCCACTGCAAACATCCCCACAGCATGATGCTGCCACCACCATGCTTCACTGCAGGGATGGTATTGACCAGGTGATGAACAACGGTGCCTGATTTCCCCCAGACAGAACGCTTGCCATTCAGGCCAAAGAGTTCAAGCTGTGTTTTTTTTTTTTAACCATAATAACAGTTTTAATAGCACACCAAAAACAAATCCAAAGGTTAAACTCACAAACAAACTCAAAAAATAAGCAGTGTATCACAGCAGTCACCGTCATCCTACAGATATCTTCGACATGATTAACACTTGGCCACGGCGGACACACGATCAAACAAAAACGATCTCACCACTTAGCAGCTAGGTGTGTCACAATATCCGTTTGGGTTTTAAGGACCACAATGTGTCCTGGCATTTTAAATTAAAGCATAACCAGGACCCATCAGGCCTTCAATTTTGGGGTGTAGAGCATCTTGAATCTAACTGGAGAGGGTCCCACAGGGTACGGGAACTTTCGAAACGTGAGACAAGATGGATTTTTTCCACTGAAGTATTAACTCCTAAAGGCCTGAATATCGAACTCGATATCAATTGATTCTTGAAGAATGTCCCCTATCTCTAGGTGTGCTGTTTTATTCATAACATTATTCATATATTTATACGTATATGTTTTATCATCTAACCCATATATGGACTCACCCCTCTTTTTTTTTTTTTATTATTTTATTTATAAAATAGAGGGAATTAGTCCACAAGGATTACAAACAAAGAAAATATAACAATACGAATAGATAATGATATTGCTCATGCACCTACATGGATAACATAAACTTAACAGTTGTATTTATTTTCTATTTTCTTAGGGAAGTGAAAAAATCATATATATATATATATATATATATATACACACACACACATATACATACACACACACACACACACACACACACACACACACACACACACACACATACATACATACACACACATAAAAAAAGAAAGGGAGTGAGGAATATAGAGGGGGAAAAGAAGGGAAGGGAAGGGGTTTGCAGGCATGGAAGTTTAAATATCAGTCCTTCAATACAATATTGTCCTGGTTCACTTCCCAGGTGTCATTTATGGAATATGATTCATATGAAACCACTAATGGTATGTATGGAACGATCAGTTTGGCGTAGCCGACTCTCTGAGGAGTTGGCCCTCTATTCAAGCTGTGTTTCATCAGACCAGAGAATATTGTTTCTCATGGTCTCATGGCCTTCTGTAAATGGCATCTCCCTAGAAGCGAAAGAGGCAGATCCATCCAGTATTCCAATTGTTGAAAAAATACATAAATAAAAAGGGAGATAGGTTAGGGTGTATAAAGTAGATGGGATTTGGCTTATTTGAATACACAAGTAGGTTATGTGTGACTTGGCCAGGGTAAAGGGTGAGTGAGATGTCCAGGGGGGATTCGATGATGAGCCTAGTGGGAAAATGTCACCCTTATTATAGTTGATGTGAAGGACAGAACAGAGTCTAAACTCAAGGTTTGTTTTATGGTGGTCAAGTCAGATGTGGGGGTTAGCAGAGAATATAAGCACATCAACAGTGAATAGGGCAGTAAACAGTTCCAAGTCTCCTATGTGTATCCTGTGTAATGGGGCCTGTTCAGTTAGATATCTGGAAAGGGGCTTTAGCATGAAGCTAAAGAGCAACAGTGAGAGAGAGCACCCTTGTCTCATTTCTTTGTAGAGGCGGACTTCTTCAGTGAGGAGATATGCCACCACCAGTCTGGCCGCAGGAGAGGCATACATTGAATTGACAAGGTGGTTAAAGGGACCAGAAAAGCCCATTTTGGTTAGGACAATCGAAAGCCAGTCAAAGCTGACATTGTTGAAGGCTTTCTCTGCGTCCAGAGTGATAATGGCAAAGTCTTTCCCTGGGTTAATTTTGCTGTGTACTAAGACCATTGTGATTTTCCAGATATTTAGAGTGGCTGTTCTCCCTTTTAACAAAACCTGATTGAGCTGGATGTACCAGGAAAGGAATAATCTTTGCGAGTCTGGTGGCCACAATTTTAGAGAGAATTCTGACATCTAGATTCAAGAGCAAAATAGGCCTGTAAGATCCCGTCTCAGGGGATATTTTTCCTTTTCCCTAGTTTAATAATAGCTTGATGAAACAAATAAAAATGAGATAGGGACTTTGAATGAGGTGGTTGACTCATGTAGAATAAATATGGTCAAATTTTTATGTTGAAGTAAAAATATATAAATACATAACAATAGTATATTTCATGTAGAGCAGTAAATAAATAATTACTAACATATTTGTACGTAAGTATGACAATAAGAACATCATATTCACAATTGTATATATAATCAACACATAGTAATGCTAATGGTATATATCATGATCAGTTCACATAGCAGCTGGCAGCTTGGTTAGTGTTGAAGTAGGTTAAAAATATGGCATATCCATATATCTATTCTGTTAGGGCATACAGCTACACCTTTTTTTTTTTTTTTTTTTTTTTTTTTTTTTTTCACCTTCATCCAGAATATTTTTACTGAAACATCAATGTTCTTTAGTAAAAAAAAAAAAAAAGAAAAAGATCTTTCTCTGTATATATTGCAATAATCATTAAAACCCCCACAGAAAATTCATAAAACTGCTTCTGTTCTGTAGATACAAGGACAACCTATCCTATAGTGCTAAAAATAAGGACAGGCTATCCTAGAATCCCACCCCCGTCAGAACAGGGATCTGCCTTCTTTTTTTTTTTTTTTTTATAAATAATTTTTATTATTCAACACATGATATTATCTTACATATTGTGCACATATTCAAGTACAAAAATGCAATACATATTAAGTAAAAATATGTGTTAAACTCTTATTTCCAAACTTGCACTCTTATCTATACCCCTTTTATATATTATTGTGCTTTTATTTTGTGTGTATTTTCATATACCACCCACCCCCTCCCGTCCCTACCCTTCCCGCACCACCTAATCATACTCATAAGTATTTGATTTTACCTCATTTATTTTCTAATTTCCTTACCCTACCCTTCTTCAATCCTAATATTTATCTCCTAAGTCCTTCCCTTATCGACTGTGGAGGCGAGAGTCTATCATCGCATAGCCAGGTTTGCCATATTTGATTGAATTTCCCGGTGTCCCCCCTCCGGCTATATGTTAATCTTTCTCTATGGAGTAGAGAGTTCACTAGTAAAACCCACTGCCTTCCCGTTGGGACCTCTGGTGCCATCCAGTATCGTGCTATGAGTTTTCTTGCTAGGTATAATATCCTAGTTAACATTATGTACATTCCAGTTGGGAGTGTTTCCATCTCTATGGCCCCCAGTATATATATCAGAGGATTCAATGGGATGGATATCCGTGCAAGTCTACTTATGTGCTGAGAGATCTCCTCCCAATACCGGTGCAGTTTTGGACATCTCCAGATCAGATGAATAAAGTCACCCTGATGTATTTTGCACTTCGGGCATAGCGGGGAATCTCTTCCTCCCCATCTATATATCTGCTCTGGCGTTCTATATGCCCGGTGCAGTATAAACAGTTGCGATAGTCTGTGGGATGCTGATATCGATACTACTGGGATACATTCTACGGCCCTTTTCCAAAGGCTTTCGTCTATATTCCCTACGTCTTCAGCCCATTTACTACGGCATTTTAAGGCTGTATAGTCCTGTGCCCTAGATATTATTTCCCTATATATTTTAGATATTAGCCCTTTCCGATCCTCTACTCCGAGTACTGTCTTAATTAGGGGAACTTCCGATATTATTAGAGATTGTGTTTTGTGTTGTGCCTGTAACGCGTGCCGGAGTTGGAGGTATTGGTAGAATCCCTTTGATTCTAACTGGAATTCTTGACACAACTGCTCATATGTCTTCAATACCTCTCCTTCATACAGCTGCTTGAAATATTGTATCCCTTTCTTTTTCCACATAATAAATCCCTTTAGATCTTGTATTTCCGGGTACCTTGGGTTATTCCATATCGGGGTAAGGGGCAACGGCCCCCATACTCCCAAAGCTTTCCTGACCTCTCCACATACCCTTTTGAGTAAAATACCTGACGGGGCTGAGCGTGGTATACTAGGGAGGTCCATTTCCAGGTGTGATGCTGCCACTAATGCAGGATCGCAACTTGTTACCATATTACAAATAGAGTACTCGTTTTTTTCCCGTCCCCATCCCGCTAAATGTTGGATCTGAGCAGCCAAAAAATATGTTTTGGGGTGTGGAACTGCAAGGCCACCCCTATCCTTACTGTACTGAAGGGTGGCCAAGCTGATCCTAGCCACCTTTTTCTTCCATATCAGAGCTCTCATCAATGTTTCACTCTGTTTGAACCATTTATTTGTAATCCACATAGGGGAATTGTGAAAAACGTATAGAAGCTGTGGTGCCCAAATCATTTTAATTAGGTTTGCTCGGCCCACTACCGACAGAGGAAGTTTGCACCAGCTGTTGCATTTCTCCCTCTGTCTAGCCAATAGTGGGACCAGATTTAACTGCAGGTATTCCGCCGGATCTGGCGATATCACTACTCCTAAATATTTGAATCTATTGCTTATAACAATCTGCTCTGCTCCAGGTGGCAATGGTGCCTCCATTGGATCTATAGGCATCAGGGTTGACTTTGACCAATTAATAGTAAACCCTGAAAAACGTCCGAACTTCCCAATGATCTGCATCACCGCATGTAACGATGCGGAGGAATCGCCCAAACAAATTAGCGCGTCATCTGCATACAGTGATATCTTCTCTTCCCTCTGGCCCCTACGGAATCCCATCACCTCACTGGAGTTACGAACATATATAGCCAGAGGTTCAACCGCCAAAGCAAACAACAATGGGGACAGTGGGCACCCTTGCCGAGTCCCTCTATGGAGCTTGAATACAGATGAAAAACTATTGTTAATGCGAAGTCTAGCTCGGGGGTCAGAATACAGCACCTTCACCCATTTTATAAACCTGTCTCCCATTCCAAATCTTGCCAATACTTCCACGAGGTAGGGCCACTCCACACTGTCGAATGCTTTGGCAGCATCCAGTGAAAGAATGGCCCTACCACCCGGGTTGTCCACCGGCATCTGTAGATTCAGATAAAGTCGCCGTATATTATCCGCAGTAGAACGAGATGGTATAAAGCCACATTGATCCCTATGTATCAGTTTTCCTATCACTCGCGATAGCCTTGAAGCCAGTATTTTGGCCAATATCTTGACATCTGCGTTTAGCAGAGATATTGGGCGATATGAATCGGGCAACAATTTATCCTTTCCTGGCTTTAATATGACTAGAATTATAGCTTCCTGCATGCTCTCTGGTAGGGTGCCTGTTTCGGTTACCTCCTGCAAGGTCTGTAACAAGGGTGGCAGAAGTGTCTCTTCATACTGAGAGTACACCTCTGCCGGTATACCATCAGGGCCTGGGGACTTGTGTAACGCAGCCTCATGCAGGGCGTTCTTCAACTCTAACATGGTTATAGGTAAGTTTAGCATTTCCCTATCTACTTCGGATAATTGTGGAAAAGTGCATGATTGCAAGAAATCAGTCATTTCTGATGTATTATACCTGGCTTTAGAGGAATATAAGTCCTCATAGTAATTTTGAAAAACCTTCAGGATATCAGGCCCTGTGATATTCATCTCCCCTGTATTCGCCTTTATTGCTGTAATATTTGAGGATTCCTGTTGTCCCCTTACTATAAGGGCAAGTAGACGTCCCGTATTTTCCCCTTCCTCAAAATAACTTTGTTGTTGAAAGTAGGGTTGTCCAGATACTAGTATCGGCATCGGTATCGGGACCGATACCAAGTATTTGCGGGAGTACTTGTACTCGCCCAAATGCTCCCGATACCTAAATAGAATACTTTTTTTGTATTTATCAACATGTTCTGTGAAAATTCTTTGAGTTTTTTACTACTGCGTGACAAGCAAATAAAAACATTTTTATTCTTTTATAATGTCTTCATATTTCTAAAGAAAATATCCTTAGTCTGTATTGTGGTTTGAAAACTGTCACATGACATTTAAAAAAAGTATCAGTATTTGGTATCGGCGAGTACATGAAAAAAAGTATCGGTACTTGTACTCAGTCCTAAAAAAAGTGGTATCGGGACAACCCTAGTTGAAAGTATCTGCTCTTCTCTGCTGTCGTTAATAAAACAGTATTATAAAGGGTTTGTACTTCCTTCCAAGAATCATGCCTACCTTGAGAGGGGTCTGCGATCAGGGCTTGTTCCCTAGCTTTCAGTTCATCTCGTATCCTTTTTTCCCATTCCTTAGATCGGGCTTTAATACTCGAGATCTCTTTCATCAGGCAGCCCCTCAGAAATGCTTTGAGTGCATCCCATACGGTCACTGCACTGGCGGACCCCCTATTAAAGTGATAAAACTCCCTTATAGCTTCCCCTGTACCATCCGTGGATGGCAACAGGGTCAGGGTACACCCTTAAAGCCAGACACGTTTCTGTGTAGGAACACTTCTTCAGGGGCGGATGTTATAGCGTATCTATAAAGATATACAAAGCAAAAATAGGGAGTCGCGCTGAGTGAATGAGTAATAGGTCTCATCAAAAAACATACATAGCTTAAAGAAACTAAATGGTAGAAAATAAATATATATATATATAAATATAAAATCACCAAATAGTGCAAGTGAATAAATAAAATAAATGTCCAAACACTAATTCACAGTACACCACCAAGATGTTACAAATGGATGGGGTAAGGCAATGACTGAAAAAAAGTCCAGAGCATACAGTGTGAGCGTGGTGATTCCTTCTAGGTATTGTTTGACAGATGCTGTGATGGATGAAACAAGACAAAGAACCTCCACCAACGCAAAACACTGACCCTTACCAGAGCTTAAGATCCCAACAAGAGATCAGATAATGCGGGGAACAAGTCAACAACGATCCGCCAAAAACAGGGTATCCTCGATGGCGTGGAGAGTGCTCAAAAGCTACCAATATACAATCGGGGCCTTAATCTCCACCACACCAGACCTGTCTGCTCCTCAGGATCGTTGTTGACTTGTTTCCCGCATCATCTGATCTCTTGTTGCTTTGTATATTTTTATGATGTATAACATTTTTGAGTTGCAGCGTCTATTCAGGTTTTCTATTGTATGGTCTGCGCATTTTCTCATTTTTTCTCGTATCTATAAAGATATATAACGTAAAAATTAATTAATCCTAATCTTAGGATAAGTACAAGGGCAAGACAGTGTTGTTAGCCCTGAGTACTTACGTGCCAGCCAGTAGCGACGGTGTGCAGTATTTGCAGAAACGGAGCCATAGAAGTAGTCCACCCCGGGAGCTGAGGTCAGACCACCTTTTTGGGACCATTCACATTTATACAGTGATTAGTGCTATAAAACTGCACGGATTACTGTATAAATTTGACTGGCAGGGAAGGGGTTAACACTAGGAGGCGCTGAATGGGTTAAATAGCGCTGCAAAAAGCGCCTAGAGGCGATTCAGTTCGCATGTGTTGCACTATACAAGTTATTCATTCATTCACTCAAATATGTTCCCTAATGTGTGATTCCAACTGTAGGGGGAGGAGACCGATGCGTGTTCCTCTGTACTGGGAACACACATACTTCTCCTCACCTGACAGGACAGTGGATCTGTGTTTACCCACACAGATCCACAGTCCTGCCATGATTGAGGGCAATCACGAGTGCCCGGTGGACATCGTAGCGCACGCGCCGCCCCCTAGACGGCCAGGAAGCCCAGGACGTCATATGACATGCATCCAGGATGAGAGATCGCATCTGTGGACATCATATGACTATAGGCGGTAGGGAAATGGTTAAAGAAAACAGAACTGTAATATACTATATGCTGGCCAAAGAAAAGAAATGTCTTCCTTCAAAAAAAAAATTATAATTTTAAGAACGTTTGTTTGATTTTCTAATCGTTGGTGGGGTAAAAAAGTAAAAAAAAAAAAAAAAAAAAGCGTCATTCTTTCGTTCAGCGAATGTGTAAAAAAAATTCTAATGAATATTCTCGCCCGAAAAGCTATACATGTATGGCCAGCATAAGGCTTGGTTCACACCTATGGAGTTCTGTAGTGGAAATCCCTAGGAGTTAAAATGTACACCTGTGATTAAAACTAAGGCTGGCCATGGATGAGTATCTTTTTTCCCATTAAAGCAGTAGGGGAATCTTCCCTGCTTGTGCCATTGTATTTTGACAGCGGGGACAGCGCTGATCGAGTGGCAAAAAATACAACAGGGTGGTTGTACAGTAGATGATCAGTAGAACGACTTCTATACAACCACCCTGCTCATACATGGATTGAACGTTGGCCGATCCCTACTGAAACGGCTGAATTTCTATCAATACATGGCTGGCTTTAAATATTGGTCTTTCCCAATCCTAAGTTTGGTCATGGAGATGATGACGAGTAGTGTCGAATGCACATTTCGAACAAACTACCCATCTATACACCAAGGTATCTATACATCTAAAGACTACCACAAAGTGACCGGTAATGTGTCAGATAATTCTGTAGACTAAGGAGAATATGAATAAAAGAGTATTTAAGCACTTACGGACTGTCCGCCATTATACGGCAGCACTTTGAAAAGGAAGATCTGTTATAGCAGCAGTTAGCTGCCATAACCCTGGTATCCTCTTCTTCAGCGGGCGGACACCTTTCAGATAAAAGTGGTCTCTGTGGCGCATTTGCCACGAGATCACTTTTAATCATATTTAAGGAGGTCCTGTCCTGCTTTTTTCTATTACAAGGGATGTTTAGATTTCTTGTAATGGGAATAAAAGTGACCCAAGGACAGTGTTAAAAAAAAGTAAAAGAAAGAAAAAATATTATATATATATATATTATACACACACACACATATATATATATATATATATATATATATATATATATATATATATATATATATACATACATACATACATACATACATACACACACACACACACACACATACATTTAAAGCGACCCTTTACAACAATCTTGTGCGCAGAAGCGAACGCATACGTGAGGACCGCCTGCATACAGGGCCGGTGCTAGACTATTTTGCACCCTAGGCGAGACCAGCTACTTGCGCCCCCCCCCCCAAAAAAAACCATAAATAAATAAATAAATAATTTTGGCACCAGAACTCCAGGTGGAGGGATGGAGACAGGAGGACAGGAGAGGGGATTAAACAGGTGGATGGATGAGCCAGGTGGATAGATAGGTGGGGGGGATGATGAGTCAGGTGGGGGGGTAAGTGAGACAGAGGATGAGCCATGTAGATGGATGAGTCAGGTGTGGGGATGAGCCAGGTGGACGGGATGAGTCAGGTGGATGGATAAGTCAGGTGGATGGATAAGTCAGGTGGATGGGTGAGTCAGGTGGGTGGAGAAGTCAGGTGGGTGGATAAGTCAGATGGGGGGGTGAGTCAGGTGGGGGGGGGTGAGTCAGGTGGGGGGGGGTGAGTCAGGGGGGGGGTGAGTCAGGTGGGGGGGTGAGTCAGGTGGGGGGGGTGAGTCAGGTGGGGGGGGTGAGTCAGGTGGGGGGGGGGGTGAGCCAGGTGGGGGGGGGGTGAGCCAGGTGGGGGGGGGGGGGTGAGCCAGGTGGATGGATGTGTCAGGTGGGGGGGATGAGCCAGGTGGATGGGATGAGTCAGGTGGATGGGATGAGTCAGGTGGATGGGATGAGTCAGATGAATGGATAATTCAGATGGGGGGGGGGGGTGAGTCAGGTGGATGGATGAGCCAGGTGGGGGGGTGAGCCAGGTGGATGGGATGAGTCAGGTGGATGGGATGAGTTAGGTGGATGGGATGAGTCAGGTGGATGGGATGAGTCAGATGAATGGATAATTCAGATGGGGGGGGGGAGTCAGGTGGATGGGATGAGTCAGGTGGATGGGATGAGTCAGGTGGATGGGATGAGTCAGGTGGATGGGATGAGTCAGGTGGATGGGATGAGTCAGGTGGATGGGTAAGTCAGATGAATGGATAATTCAGATGGGGGGGGGGGGTGAGTCAGGTGGATGGATGAGCCAGGTGGGGGGGTGAGCCAGGTGGATGGGATGAGTCAGGTGGATGGGATGAGTCAGGTGGATGGATAAGTCAGATGAATGGATAATTCAGATGGGGGGGGGGGGTGAGTCAGGTGGATGGATGAGCCAGGTGGGGGGGGTGAGCCAGGTGGATGGGATGAGTCAGGTGGATGGGATGAGTCAGGTGGATGGATAAGTCAGATGGGATGGATGAGCCAGGTGGGGAGGATGAGCCAGGTGGGGAGGATGAGCCAGGTGGATGGGATGAGTCAGGTGGATGGATAAGTCAGATGGGGGGGTGAGTCAGGTGGATGGATAAGTCAGATGGATGGATAAGTCAGATGGATGGATGAGTCAGGTGGATGGATGAGTCAGGTGGATGGATGAGCCAGGTGGGGAGGATGAGCCAGGTGGGGAGGATGAGCCAGGTGGGGAGGATGAGCCAGGTGGGTGGGATAAGCCAGGTGGGTGGGATGAGCCAGATGGGGGGGGATGAGCCAGGTGGGGGGGATGAGCCATTTAGATGGATAAGTCAGATGGGGGGGTGAGTCAGGTGGATGGATGAGTCAGGTGGATGGATGAGTCAGGTGGGGGGGGGCTCACACACCAGTTAAAGGGTCTGACTGGAAGCCCTCATCCCCTGCGCTTCCCCCCACCACCTGACAAGTTCTTACCTTGTGGAACTTTTTTCCAGCTCCCTCCACATGTCAGGCAGTGGGCGTCAGTCGTTGTCACCAGTCCCAGGATCACGAGAGACTTCTTCCAGCTCCTCCCCTGTTCAGATCAGCTGATCATTCCGTTCCACCCCCGGGCTTCGGCTGCTGGCCGCGGAGATGCTGGATGTTTTAACGGGGGCGGGCTGCAGGAGAATCTTTACTTTGGACTCCAGCTCCTGGCGGCCTCAGCCCATCATGTCCAGTATGTACCAGGCTGGGTGGATCCCTCCCTCATGTCTCTCTCGCCCGCCCGCCCTGCTCCTCCAATTGCAGCACATCACCAAGGGACTAAGGGAGGGAGGCGGGGCGGGCAGAGAGCTGACACCCACAGCTGCTGTTGGACATCAGCATGGTCACCCTGGCTCTGGGGAAGGGGGGGAGGGGGGGATCTGACTGCACATTCTCCCCACCCAGCGACTCTGCACTGCAGTTAGCCATCTGGAGCTGCCTCCCGCTACACTCCGCACGCACCAGCCACCACTCTTAGGGATCCGATCCTCTGGAGGGGACCTAGCAGCTGTGGTTGCGCTCCTGGCAGGAATGCGCTCTAAGCGGCTGCCTAGTTCGCCTAGTGGGAGCGCCGGCCCTGCCTGCATATGAAAACGGTGAGATATTACCGTGATGGTTAAAACGAGAGCAATAATAGGATTTTTATAACAGCTTACGTGTAAAATCCTTTTCTTCGGGTAAATCACGGGACACAGAGGTAAATAGTAATAACTATGTGGGTTATAGGCCACCTTCAGGTGATGGACACTGGCACACCCAAGACAGGAAGTCCACTCCAATACCTGGAGTACCTCAGTTTTTGTAGCAAAGCAATAAGTATCCCAAGAAGAGGGGCGGAACCTCTGTGTTCTGTGATGTGCTCGAAGAAAAGGATTTTACAGGTAAGTGGTTATAAAAAATCCTATTTTCTTTTTCGTACATCACGGGACACAGAGCTGCATATTAAAAACTATGAGGGATGACCCAAAACAATTCCATTTGAGGGGAGGCAGACAAAACAACAGGGCGCCATCAGACATGAGGTGTTGCAAGGAAATAATATCCGAGTTTTGAACATAGTCTGTTTCCAGTCCCATAGGTCAGATAAGCCCCCCTACAGGAATGTAAGCGGTTACACTCGACTCCGAAATGTCTATGAAAGTCTTTGATTAGCCCTTGGCAGACAAAGGGAAGTGCTACCGTCAACATAGTTGCAATGAAGAAAGGACCAGCAATCTATTGGAGATTATATGGGCAATTTCGCCCCCCAGAGGCTAGGTATGGCATGACAATCAGGAACAAGGATGTGAGTCCTAGAAGTGCAACGATTGGTCGAACATCAGATGGGCGGGCAAGGAGTTTGAATGGGTGATGGGCGAGTTTGGTTGTAACACAGAGCTCTCTATGCTCTTTGACGCAAGTTTGAGTGAGGACCTTGGCTGGTGAAGGCCTCCAGCTTGTGTTTTGGGCCTAACTGAGGCTCAGACTAGCCTGGGTCTAAGACATGTGGTCAAAGCCACGGCCTTCTCTTTGTACATCTGAGCATAGCCAAGTGAGGACCCTAGCCTTAAGGAAGGGTTAAGTATCTTTCATTATTATTACCAGTATTGTTATAGGCTGTATAGATATCTGTTATTAGGATACATTTATTCCTTTAAAAATAGGAAAAGTAAAATGCGCCTGTCTTTATAACTAGCATTATAGCCTTAGCTTCATACACTCTGGTTAGGGAATATTAGCAGACAAGGGACAAATACACATTAATACATTTATGCGATAGCTATATAATATATATATATATATATATATATATATATATATATATATAGATATAAAAAATAGGTTACAATAGAGGGTTATATATACTGTAGTATTATAGCGCAGATTACAATTTGGCACCCCATAGTAGGGCATACAAGATTCATTTCTGCATAGAACACGCAAAGACCCTAATGTATTTTTGTTCTGAGTCCATTAAGCTAAAAAGTCATCAACCCAGAACTAAAAATCGTCTCTAGTGCGGATAAAAGATTGGCGCTGGCTCACAAATTTTGAAACCCTGCTTTGATGATCTGGAAAGTTCTGTGAAATTTCATCAAGAAAGCCGACGCGCAAAAACTGGTGAGATTTTTGGCTGATATACGTGTATATGTTAAACAATTGTATTGTTAACCACTTGAGACCCGAGCCTGTTTTTCAGATTCGGTGTTTACGAGACTAAAACAGTTTTTTTTGCTAGAAAATTACTTAAAACCCCCAAACATTATATATATTTTTTCTAACACCCTAGAGAAGAAAATGGCAGTCATGGCAATACTTTGTCTCACACCGTATTTGCGCAGCGGTCTTACAAGCGCACTTTTTTTGGAATAAATTCACTTTCTTGAATTAAAAAATAAGACAACAATAAATTTGGCCCAATTTTTTTATATATTGTGAAAGATAATGTTACGCCGAGTAAAATGATACCCAACATGTCACGCTTAAAAATTGCGCCCGCTCGTGGCATGGCGTCAAACTTCTACCCTTAAAAATCTCGATAGGCGATGTTTAAAAAATTCTACAGGTTGCATTTTTTGAGATACAAAAACGATCACGGCGATACCTCACTTGTGCGGTTTGAACACAGTTTTCATATGCGGGCGATACTCGCATATGCGTTCGCTTCTGCGTGCGAGCTCGTCGGAACGGGGCGTTTTAAAAAAAATGTTTTTTTGTTTTCTTAATTGTTTTCATTTATTTTTAAATTTTTTACACTGAAATAAAAAAAAAATAAAAGTTGATCACTTTTATTCCTATTACAAGGAATGTAAACATCCCTTGTAATAGAAAAAAAGCATGACAGGTCCTCTTAAATATGAGATCTGGGGTCAAAAATACCTCAGATCTCATATTTAGATGAAAAAAAAAAAAAAAAAAAATATATATATATACATATATATATATCTCTTTAAGACGCTGTGCGGGACTGACGTTTTGACGTCACTTCCGCCCAGCAGTGGTATGGAGACGGCTGAGGGACATTTTTCCCTCAGTCGCATCCCCGGACAGACGACGAGCAGACCCGATCGCCTCCGCCGCTACCGACGGCAACGGTAAGCGGCGGAGGGTGCGGGAGGTGGGGGCACCCTCCCCCACCGATAACGGTGATCTAGCGGCGAATCCGCCGGAGACCGCCATTATCGTGTACAGATCCGCCCCATGAAGAGATGGATATCTCGGATGTGGCAGCAGCTGCTGCCGTTACCGAGATATCCATCTTTAAAAAAATGACGTATTTTGACGATGGGGCGGGTCTGAAGTGGTTAATGTGTGTGAGGCCTGTAGCCAGTTAATTGTACTGGTGAGTAATGCACACAATCATTTTTCAGCATGAAAAAAAAAAAGACGTTTTTCCAACTTCATCATTAAAAACAATGTTGCCCACACACCATCGTTTTTAAAAGATGATCTAGCAAAGTGCGGTGACGTACAACATGTACAACGGCACTATAAATGGGAAGTTACATTCGCCTTTAGCTGATTTAGTGTTAGTAAAAGACGATCGCGGTTTTCTGTCTGTTACAGCGTGATGAATGTGCTTACTCCATTATGAACGGTAGTCTTACCAGAACGAGCGCTTCCGTCTCATAACTTGCTTCTGAAAATGCGCGGCTTTTTTAGTCGTTTTAGCCCACACACGATCATTTTTTACAACCCGAAAAACAACGTTAAAAAATGCAGCATGTTTGATTTATTTTTTTGTCGTTTTTCAGAACCTGAAAAATGATGTGTAGTCCACACACAATAATTTTAAATGACATTTTTGAAAAACAAAGTTTTTTTCGATGCTGAAAAATGATCGTGTGTACGCGGCATAAGGGATTGATCATCCCTGGGTATGCGATATAGCCTGCAGATTGACAGGATAGCCCACACATCTTTGTGGAAAAAAGTGGGAGAAATATAGATTGGTTTTATTTATTTTTCCATGCGTTCCAATAGAAGTTCAATGTGGCCTGCAATCTAAGACCGCATACACACGATTGGTTAAACCGATGAGAATGGACCGTTTTCATCGGTCAAAACCGGCGTGTGTGGGCGCCATCGGTTATTTAACCATCGGTTAAAAAAAAGCCAACTTACTTTAAATTTAACCGATGGATTCCTAACCAATAGGTCAAAACCGATCGTTAGTAGGCACGAACCATCGGTTAAAAATCCATGCATGCTCAGACTAAATTAGGGGACGGGAGCGCTTGTTCTGGTAAAACTAGCGTTAGTTTTGGAGATGGGACATTCTAAATTTTTAAAAGTAGTGCCTCGTTTATTGCAGCGCATTCTTTTCTTCGTTCTATTGCTAGAATAAAGACGTTGGTTTTGCTGATGGTATTTAGACAGAGTTCTCCCATACTGACATCTTTTATTTTTAGCTTGTGATCTCATGAATATTTTTTTCTTTTTTTTTTATAAAGCCAGACCTCCAAAATAATTTTTTGTACTCCACATTTATTTATTTTTTAATTTCATGTTTTTTTTTTCTCAAGTTATCACAATAATGTTTTTTTTTTTTTTTTTGGAGATTTTTTTTTTTTTTTTTCAAGTTATCACAACAATTTTTTTTTTTTGGAGAAATTTCATTTTTTTAATTTGTTATCAAGTTATCACAACAGACACGTATTTAACTTAAATTAAATCTCCCTTTATTCTGGTACAAACAATAAACCCCTTAAGGACCGCCGCATGTACATATACGTCGGCCAAACCCCACGTACAGGCACATTGGCGTACCTGTACGTCCCTGCCTAGACATGGGTCCGATCGGGGACCCCCCCGGTACTTGCGGCGGTCCCTGTGGCTGTGCGAGCTGTTAGTTTTTGTCCGCCCCCTCCGAATCGCTCCCAGCCAATGCGCGCACTCCCCCGCCCTCTGCCTGTGTGAACACAGGAAAGGGAAAGTGATGTAATCTCTCCTCTCGGCGGTATTTTCAGCCCGCCGCTGAGTAGAGAAGACATCACAAGTGCGTCTGCACCAACACTACACTGACACCACACACATAGGCACATAAAACCCCCCCAATCACCCCCCTCCCCCCTGTCACAGTGTCACTGAATGCAGTGATCATATATTTACTGATCACTGCATTTAGTGTCGGTGTAACCGTTAGTGTGACAGGCAGTTAGTGTTAGGTCCAGGGTAGCCCCCGTACCCCCCCCCCCAATAAAGTTTTAACCCCTTGATCACTGCCCTAGTTAACCCTTTCACCCCCTATTGCCAGTGTCACTAAGCGATCATTTTTCTGATCGCTGTATTAGTGTCACTGTTGCAGCTAGGTAGCTATTTTTTTTTTACTAAAGACATGTGGCTGAATAAATTTTTACATTCTTATAAACAAAAAGTAAAAAATATAGATTTTTTTTTTCAAAAATGGCGCTCTATTTTTGTATATAGCACAAAAAAAAGGATTTTTAATAAACAGCTTACCTGTAAAATCTTTTTCTTGAAGTACATCACGGGACACAGAGCGCATAGCCATTACACTTGGGTTATATGGGTACCTTCAGGTGTGGACACTGGTGTAATCAATTTCACAGGAAGTTTCCTCCCTATATAACCCCCTCCCACTGGGAGTGCTTCAGTTTTGTAGCAAGCAATTCCTCCAAGGTTACACAATGTTCCCCAAAAGAGGGGTGGGAGCTCTGTGTCCCGTGATGTACTTCAAGAAAAGGATTTTACAGGTAAGCTGTTTATTAAAAATCCTTTTTTCTTTATCGTACATCACGGGACACAGAGCGCATAGCCATTACACTTGGGATGTCCTAAAGCAATGCTCTATGAAGGGAGGGAGACCGTAAGGCCAAGAATAGCCAAACAAAAAATTATCAGGAAGTTAAGTAACTCCACCAACAGAGAAAAGGGGGCGTGACCCGGACCAGAGGATTCTATACTGCTGCCCGTAGGACCGCCTGCCCAAATGCTGCGTCCGTACCCTTTGCAACGTCCAACTTATAAAATTTAGTAAACGTATGTACGGAAGACCAGGTTGCCGCCTTGCAAACCTGTGCCATAGAGATCTGATGGTGTGCCGCCCAGGAGGCACTCATGACCCTCGTAGAATGGGCTTTAACTGATAAGGGAGGTGGAACGCGCTTCAGACCATAGGCATGAAAAATCAGCTGCTTAATCCACCTAGCCAAGGAAGACTTGGCAGCCGGCTGACCCTTCTTGGGGCCATCCGGAAGAACAAAAAGCACATCTGTTTTCCGAATCTTCTCTGTAGCCTTGAGATAGACCCTCATGGCTCGAACCACGTCCAAAGTATGAAGCAGTCTTTCCTCTCTGGACTGGGGAGTAGGAAAGAAGGATGGTAGGACTAGGTCCTGATTCAAGTGAAAACTGGATATGACCTTAGGAAGTTAAGAAGGTTGAGGCCGCAGAACCACTCTGTCCTTATGCAGAATAAGGTATGGCTCCCTGCATGACAAGGCTGCCAGCTCGGAAACCCTTCTGGCCGAAGCCATAGCCACCAAGAAAACCAACTTTCGGGTTAGTAGCACAAGAGGGATTTCTGTCAGAGGTTCAAACGGCTGCCTTTGTAAAGCTGACAAGACCAGATTTAAATTCCAGGGGCAGAGGGGAGCTCTAATAGGGGGATTCACATGCAAGACCCCCTGCAAGAAGGTTTTCATAAGCGAATGGCTGGCCAAGGGTCTTTGAAACCATATCGATAAAGCCGACACCTGCCCCTTTAGAGTACTAAGAGCTAACCCTTTGTCAACGCCAACCTGGAGGAATCGCAAGATCCTGTCAATAAAAAACTTTCGAGGATGCCATTTTTGAGACTCGCACCACTCCACATAGGTTCTCCAGACTCTGTAATAAATATTTCTGGAGACCGGTTTCCTAGCCTGAATCAACATAGATATGACCTGATCTGAGAGGCCTCTGCCCTTAAGAATTAGGGATTCAGCCGCCAAGCCGTCAAATTTTGCTGCTGTGAAGCAGGGTGGCAGATTGGTCCCTGAGACAGCAGATCTGGGCGCAGGGGGAGCGGCCACGCCGCCCCAACTGACATCTTCACGATGAGTGCGTACCAAGCCCTCCTGGGCCAGGCTGGGGCCACCAGGATCACAGGCCTGCGCTCCACCCTGATCCTCCGTAGAAGGCGGGGAATCATCTGCAGTGGAGGGAACGCATACAGGAGAGAAAACTGGTGCCAGGGGCAAACCAACGCATCGGTCCCGTAGGCCGAGGGATCCCTGGCTCGGGATATGAATTTGTCCAACTTTTTGTTGGATCTCGTTGCCATAATGTCCACATCTGGGACTCCGAATCTTTGGCAAATCTCTTGGAATACCTGGGGGTGAAGAGACCACTCCCCCGGGAGCAACTGTTGACGACTCAAAAAAATCTGCTTGAGAATTGTCTATCCCTGGGAAGAACACCGCCGAGATGCAGGGTACATGGGCTTCGGCCCATGAGAAAATCAGGTTTACTTCTCTTTGGGCTGCTAGGCTCCTCGTGCCCCCCTGGTGGTTTATGTATGCCACCGCAGTGGCGTTGTCGGACTGTATCCTTACTGGCAGACCCTGAAGGGGGAGAGTCCAGGCGATCAGGGCCAGCCGAGCAGCTCTGATCTCCAGGATATTGATGGGAAGCAGTTTTTCTGCCTCCGACCACTGTCCTTGCTGGGTCTGTCCTTCTAGAACTGCCCCCCAACCTGACAGGCTGGCATCCGTGGATATTATCTTCCACGTGATGGGGCAAAAGGATTTCCCCTTTGACAAATTTTGAGGGACCAGCCACCAAAACAGGCTGCGCCGGACCTTCGGGGAGAGCACTAACGGACGATCTAACGCCTGAATGGACTTGTTCCAAGCAGAGAGAATGGCTGCCTGAAGATATCTGGTATGGATCTGGGCGTAGGGTACTGCCTCGAAGGCGGCCACCATCTTCCCCAGCAGTCGCATACATAGGCGAATAGTCGGCCTCTTCTTGCCTAAGATCACTTGAACTGCTTGAGTTATTGATCTGACCTTTGCTTGAGGTAAAAATATCCTCTGGCAGTCTGTATCTAGCCGAAGGCCTAGATATTCCAACTGCTTTGTGGGTTTCAATATCGATTTTTCTAGGTTAACAATCCACCCGAATTCCTCTAGATGCTGAACTGTGCGACCTACTGCCTGATTGAGGCTGGAAGCTGAGCTGTCGATAACCAGAAGATCGTCCAGGTATGCCAAGACCAAAATGCCTTCTGTCCTTAGGACGGCTAGCACCGGGGCTAACACCTTTGTGAATACCCGCGGAGCTGTTGCCAACCCGAAAGGGAGGGCTACGAACTGGTAATGGCGGTGATCTATCATAAAACGAAGAAACTTGTGATGTGACGGGTAGATCGGCACGTGCAGATACGCATCCTTTATGTCTATAGATGCTAGAAAGTCGTCTTGATGTAGGCTGGCTGCCACCGAACGTATGGACTCCATACGAAAGGTCTGAATGTTTAGAAAGCGATTTAGGCGTTTGAGGTCTAAGATAGGCCTGACGTCGCCATAGGGCTTTGGTATTATGAAAAGGTTGGAGTAGAATCCCAGACCCCATTCCTGGGTTGGTACTTCTACAATTACTCCTTGGAGCAAGAGACGACCCAATGCTTTTACAAGAGAGGCCCTCTTTAATGGGTCGCTTGGAAGACTTGATCCCTGAAAATGAGGAGGGGGGACTTCCCGAAACTCTAGCTTGTAGCCCGTGGCTACCACGGACAGTACCCAAGAGTCGGGAATTCTGGCCTTCCACACTTCGGAAAAAAACCGAAGCCTTCCCCCCACCCAAGAGAGTGGGGGTGCCCCTTCATGAATCTGACTTGATGACTGGTTTAACCGGCTTGCGAGACCATGGCCTCTTGCTTGCCGTGGCTTGTCCTTGTGGGCGGCTATTAAATGCTGAACGCCCGGGAGGCCGTCGATACTGACAGGAAGTTGAAGGGGCCGAGCCTGCGAAGGCCTGTCGCTTAAACGCGGGCCCATGCGATCTTTTCTTGACAGGCAAGAAAGAACTTTTACCACTCGATATGGTCTGGATATATTTATCTAGGTCTTCACCGAATAGTCTCCCACCATGAAAGGGAAATCCTGCTAAAAGCCTTTTGCAGGGTGCCTCTGCTGACCAGTTTTTCAGCCACAAAAGGCGACGCATATGAACCAACAGCAGAGATAAACGGGACGCCTGTTGAACGGAGTCCTTAATAGCATCTACTGCAAAGCAGAGAGCCCTTGGGAGGTCAGCCAATTCACGAGCTTGCTGAGCCGGTATGTCCCTTAATATCTGTTTAGTCTGATCCTTTAAAGCCTGACAAACGCCAATGGCTGCCACCGCTGGCTGAACCACGGCACCTACTGTGGTAAAAGAAGCCTTCAGTAGGGTCTCCAATTTTTTGTCGACTGGATCTTTAAACATCTGGACATTTTCCACCGGACAGGTCAGGGATTTATTTACGCAGGAAATGGCTGCGTCCACGGTAGGGAGTGCCCATTTCTTTGCAAATTCTTCTTCCATAGGATAGAGAATGGTGAACCTTTTAGGAGGGATAAAAATCCTATCAGGTCGAGCCCAATCCTGAAAAATCACGCTCTCCAGAAGGGGGTGAACCGGGAAAGACGCACCACTCAATGGTGCCTTCAAGGAACCTAAAGAGGATACCGCGGGGGCTAATTGTTCTGACACTGGAAGTTTAAAAGCAGTGCGAACCATATCCGTCAGAGACTGGATCCACAGACTCTCTGCTTGAGAAGCCGAAAAAATTTCATCTATAGTGGAACCTTCAATGTCTGACCCGTCGGGACTCAGGTCCGCTTGATCCCCCTGTGGGTCCAATTCCTCCGAAGAGAGGACCTCTGCATCCGAACACACTGCTCTAGGTGATGGGGATCTAGCACGTTTGCCACCCGTCAAAGAGCGGGCAATTAAAGCCGTTAACCTTTTCTCTAGCCCACCCAGGGTGGTTGCTAGCATTTCTTCCGTAACATAAACGGGAATGGGTTGATTGGGGGCCGCCTCTGCCCCTAGCACCCTCAATGGCTCCTGCAACATGCTGTTCGGTGGTCTATCTGGTGAGGGTGGGACCGCTGGAGCCTGGCCCAAATCCTCTGACCCCGATGGAGACCCCTTTAATTTTTTGGTACCTTTTGCAGCCTTAGCTGGTCCTGATCCCTTGGGAGCCATTGCACAACCTTGAGACACCCCTACAGCCAACACCCAACTGTTGTAGCTAGAAGTGAACCATTAAAAAGAACAGGCTATGGTAAAAAAAAATCTAAATTTTCATACGCCTGAGAAGGCGGCAATACCGAGGAAAGTCCTGTGAGTATTGCCACACCAATGCCCGTTAGCTGGAGCCCAAGGTTGCACCGACTCAGATACTGCCAGATCTAAGATCTAAGTCCCTTTAAGAAAAAAAACTTTTTTTTTTTTTTTTTTTCTGGTCAGTGTGGACTAAGTCCAGACCTGAAGATCCACAAACCACCACTGGGTGTCACTGTTAGCCAGAAATGGCTCAGCTGCGCGCTCTGTGTCCTCAGCCTCCTCTGCTCTCAGGAGGGAATGACCAGCCAGGAAATGCTTTGCTGCTTTATTTGAGACCTGACGCTGCTGGTCCGCCCCCCCCACGCACGCCGACGCTGTAAAAGGCGGCGCGCACTCGCGCGCGTGCGCGCCCCCCCCACGCTGAAACCAACATGGAGGACAACCCAACAGACACCAGGCAAGTCACTAATCTTTATTGTAGTGCACACATAGAGGAAGCTGTCCCCATAGGCTTCCTAGGAAACAGGAGTTTTGTCAGCATTTCCTCCCTATAACACGTGGGGCTGCAGTATCATGCTAACAGGCAAGTCTGGGGGGGAGTAGCAAAATACATATCTTTAAAAGCATATATATATCTACATGTTATCTGGGTAAACATTAGTACATCCCATCCTGCCTCAAAAGACATAGTGGAGATAGTGGCTGATGCATAAGCATACCATTAGCCGACCCAGAACCCCCAGGGGGATACCTACTGTCGAACCAAGTCCCGCAGGTTCCCTCTTACCTGCTCCACGCCGCAGGGTATTGCAAAATGCAAGAGGCCCAGCCTTCCCCCATCTCCGTGGGTATTGTCTTGGACCTTCAGGGACCGGGGTCCTGTGTTAAGGAACCCACACCCCTGGACCTATATAGCATCCTGGCATCAGTAGCGTTTAGTTCTTAGGAGAGACTAAGGCACTGGAGCCCAGAATCCAGCCCTCCTAGGAGAGGCATTATAGGCAAAACCCCACTCCAGCAGGGCCCGGGTACCGTACACCTTGGCTTTGAAGCACTTCGGACGGATCCGGCTAGCTATCCTGGGTCCCGAGACCTCCGAGGGACAGCTAGACGTGACCAACACCTAAGACACTGGCGAAAAAACTGAAGCACTCCCAGTGGGAGGGGGTTATATAGGGAGGAAACTTCCTGTGAAATTGATTACACCAGTGTCCACACCTGAAGGTACCCATATAACCCAAGTGTAATGGCTATGCGCTCTGTGTCCCGTGATGTACGATAAAGAAATAAAAATCGCAAGAGGTGATCAAATACCATCAAAAGAAAGCTCTATTTGTGGGAAGAAAAGGACGCAAATTTTGTTTGGGAGCAACGTCGCACGACCGCGCAACTGTCTATTAAAGCGACGCAGTGCTGAATTGTAAAAATGCCTCTGGGCATTTAGCAGCATATTGGTCCGGTCCTTAAGTGTTTAAACATGAAGGTGAAGGGCAACAATTGAGTCTTTGTAGACTTGAGCCCAACGGCTCATTCCACCATTATAACCATCAAAATCAATAACCTCTAATTGGGGTCACAATGTGCTCCCCAAATCCCAGAAATATGAAGCAGCAGCAGCAGATGTCATACATAACCCCAAGCTGTGGTACTACAAGTCACAGATTCACTTTCCGGTCTTCCTTGCAGCCTTCCTTCCACGGCCCCTTGCAGGTGGTGAGAATGTGGCAGCAGGAGGAGGAGGAGACTGGGCCGGGTCACTGAGTTGTGTGGTCTTAGTCAGCAGGCCCCTTCTTCCCCTCTGAATCACAGATGCATAAATATCCTCTGCCAGGTGCTCCTCCATATTTTGCAGCTGGTCAGCAAGGTAGGAGCTGTAGCCCTCAACAGGGTTAACTGGAGGGGAGGCACCTGTGATTCAGTGCTGCCACTGGGCCTGGGCACCTGCTGACTGCCACTCACCCCTTCCTCCTCTTGGATGATCTCTTCCTGTGTATAAAAAAAAGGGACTGGCATTTATTTTATTTTTTGGTAAACTGAACAGACTTATTCTGACCCCTGCAGTTGGCATCCCTGTCACTATATTTTCTGGACACAACTTTTGTTTGGGTTTTCAAGCTTTCAATTTGGTTCAAAAAACATCGCGTTAAACAGCTTCCAGTTTAGTGCAAATGGGGGCCATTCATGCTCCAGTGTTTTAAGAGGGACCCCCGTATAAAAAGCATAAAGGGCAAGGACCAGTACTGGGTGGCAACGTACTTAGACCCCCGGTAAAAACAAAAAACATAGCGGAAATGTTACCACCATCACAGAGGGCTATCAGAATGCAGCACTTCCAGGCCTTGCTTTGAGAAATGCTGCATTCTGCTTTTGCGTGCGCTGGCAGAGGAATTTCCACTCACAGAGAAACCGTTGTGGGTACCAATCCATCAGCGCCTGAAAGAAGAGGGTGGTTTAAAGGTGTGTTGGTCACTAATGATATGAGATCATTCTTTCAGCTGACCCATTGACAGCTGTCCTCCGGATCCAGCATCAGGGAATGCCTAGACCAACAGGTGTCAGACTACATTGGGTTAACGGCCGATGTGGACGCACTGAGAAGTGATGAACCCCTGGACTACTGGGTGGGCATGCTTGATCTGAGCTTGCACAATTTGCAATGGAACTGTTGGCTTGCCCCTCGTCCAGTGTCCTGTCCGAACGGTCGTTCAGCGCAGCAGGGGGGGGGGGTCATGACCGATAAGCGCACTCGCCTAGCTCACAACAGTGTTAACTACCTCACATTTCTAAAAATAAATGAGGCACGGATCTCAGAGAAATTCAAACACATGTGACCAGTAGACCATGTTTGATTCAAACTCCTCATGACAGTCCACAAATATCCGCCACCACCCATAACAATTCATGGTCCCGGTCTTAGGTAAATACAGCAGCTTAAAAGTCTTTATGTCTGTTGAATTCCTAATTTTTGGGGCCTGCACTTATTTATCCTGTGAATGCCTATTGTACCCACCAGCCACAGTATACAAAGTTGTTTGCTGCCAGGTGAACGCCTGTGGGCTAATTTTTGGGGCCTGTAATGGCCGACACTTACTTCTGTATCCGGTTTTTCACTTAAGGAACACTAAAGTCAGAATTTTTATTTTATTTTTTTAAATAACAAACATGTTATAATTACCTCCACTGTGCAGCTCGTTTTGCACAGTGTCCCCGACCGCTGTCTTCTGGGGTCCCTTGGCGGCTGTCTCGGCTCCTCCTCGCAAAAGCTTTCTACCTTCATGCGAGCAATGGTGGAAAGCTTTTTTGCGAGCTTTTTGCGCCGACTGTATCACTAGGCTCCGCCCCCGGCGTGCCGCGTCATCCGCTGTGATTGACAGCAGCACCAGCCAATGGCTGCGCTGCTATCAATCCGCCCAGCCCAATCAACGGCCAGGCTGGGAATCGAAGAGGATGACGAGCACGCGCCCGGGAATTTCGAGCGGTCAGGTAAGAAAACGGGAGCTGGGGGGGCGGTGCTATCAGATGTTTTTTTACCTTAATGCATAGGATGCATTAAGGTAAAAAAAACGTATCTTTACAACCCCTTTCATACTTCTGGTAGGTCAGTGTCCATGTTGTGGGACTATTTGTGCACAGCTAGTAAGTATTTTGTGGCTGCAAATATGACCTGCAGGTTTTTAATGTTCGCCTGCCATTAAAGTCAATAGGGCCCCCCGCAAACTTGCGGTTCGCAAACATTTGAGAAAGTTTGCGGTTAGCGTTCACGAACTGCCCCCGTCAAATGTTTGTCCATCACTATCCCCAATGTAAGATATAAGTTTCCAATTTGCATACTATGCATGTGTTTTTCAACATGTTTCCAAATTCCTGCTTGGTTTTCCCTATGTAGAAGGCCCCACACTGACACTGCATGAGGTAGACGACACCCCAGGTCTTGCAATTAGCAAATTGTCTCAGAGTGAACGTCTACCCATTGTGCAGTGCCAGTGTGGTCCTCCTACCAAAAACCATGCATTGTGAGCATGATCCACATGGATAGGTCCCATGAGTTTTACATGGGTCCTTTCTGGAATTTCCTTTATATCCGCTTTGCACAAGAATATTGCCAATAGATCCTGCCCTTTTAAAAGTAAATTTGGGGCTCTGTTGTAACTGGGTTCTTTAGGATGGGGTCTTCCGTAAGAATTGTCCAGTACTTTGATGATGATTCTAGTGGTGTTCTCTTTGTTATATTTCTTAGATTTGAAAATAAGAACATGTCTACTCGTGTCTTTGACACGGTTGGATACCTTTTTGAGGGTAGACTTGGTGTAACCCCTGAGAGGGGTAGAGAAAGGAAGCGCCACCTGTAACCCCTGTAACCCCTTGCTAGTAGCCGAGTGGTCAACTCATCAGTTTTTTTGGAAATTGTCAGTAGTACAATTCCTTCTAATACAAAGGAATTGACTAAAAGGGATCGATATCTTAAGTGCCTCGGGGTGGAAACTATCCGCGTGCAACAACGTGTTGCCTGCGGTCTCCTTTCTGAACAATTTACTGCTAATTTTCCCACCAGAGTCCTTTCTGATACAAATATCCAAAAACTGTGGATAGTGGTTGGCCCATAAGGTAGTTGCCGCACCTTACACATAAACGTGCTAGTATTCGATGCATGCTAGCACATTATGACTTTAACTTGCAGGAAGAAAAACAAACAGAAAAAAACATTGAGTGGTATACAACCGCTTTAACTAGGTATTAGTGTAGTTATATTCCCTTATGTTGTAATGACGGGCTCAAAGTTTGCAGTATTATGTCTAATTGATTCCCATATGTCCAAGTATTCATTCACCTAGCTTCTATCTATTCACCAAAAGGGACAATCAACTTATTTTCCTGGGTCACAATCCATGCCTTACCATTTCTTTTGTGTTGCATAACAAATGTGGGAGTGCACTGCTATTGATATGAAACTGCATAGTAAACTGTTAATTGCTGCTTTGTCTATATCAGATCTGATTATCATTTAGCGCTCAGCCAAAAAGCACTAGCCATAGAGACCCAGGTATTGCAGGATTTTTAGATTCTTCACAAGAAAAGTTAGTTATCAGGCTAAAGACAGAGGTCATGCTTTAACCTGTGCAGTGCCATGCTGCATGCCTCATGTCTGAACACGGACAGATAGTTCTAACACAGGAATGTGAAGGTTTACTCATATAGACTGTGCATAGAGCAACAAAGTGCACTTATCCAATTTGCTTCTTTAAGTTAACCCAACTTCTCAAGAGATATATACTTGCCAAAATCCAATAGAGACAGACTCCAGGGAATGTCTACATCTTGTGCCACAATCTTTTGTCTCCTGGCATTGCTTTAAAGGAGTTGTAAAGGTTTAAAACAAACATGTCATACTTACCTCCACTGTGCAGCTCGTTTTGCACAGAGTGGCCCAGATCCTTGTCTTCTGGGGTCCCACGGCGGCTGTCTTGGCTCCTCCCCGCAAGAGCTAACCCCCCTCTGGGAAGCGCTCTCCTAAGGGGGTTAGCTCGTAGGCACACTCCTGTGATAGAGTTGGCAGCCATAGCTGCTGACTGCACCACTCGGCTCTGCCCACCCGGCATGCCGCGTCATTGATTTGATAGACAGCAGTGGGAGCCAATGGCTGTGCTGCTATCAATCATCCAATGAAGAGCCGAGAAGCCAGCGCGTTCATGATGGATGCGGGACTTTCAAGGGCTCAGGTAAGTAAACAGGGGGCTGGGGAGCCTGTAAGCATAGGATGCATTAAGGTGAAAAAATGCAAAGCTTTACAACCCCTTTAAGGCCTAATGTACACAGGATGTTTTAAAACCTTTTCTGAACAATTTACCTTGACAGATAGTAACCAACGTTTAAAAACGTGTGTTTTGCAGTGTTTTTTTTTTTTGTTTGTTCTTTAAATAGTCTCCATTAAGATTTAAATGTATCTCCATTAAAAACGTGGCTAAAACGCAAGTTACCTCGTTTGCAAGCTGTCACAGGCCTTTGGCGTTTCAAATGCCTCTGAACATCCACTCTGAATGCATTTTTTAGCTTTTCAAAAAATGCTTCTAAACACAACTGCCTAGAAACTACTATAAACAACCCAGTGTACAAGTACTGATAAGAGAACAGAGGAGAGTTCAGGGGCAGCTGAAAAAAATGCCCAACTGCTCCTAAATGTCCGTTTACCAGCAGCAATGTACATGAAGCTTAAAATGCATTATAAATCTCCCTAATTGCACCATTTAGGCCCCATGCACACGAGGCGCAAATGCAAACACATCTAAACACACGTTTTCAAAGGCAAAAAACGGCGTTTAAAATGCCCATTTTTGCTGCGAATTTTGCAGGGTTTTATCACGTTTGCGTTTATAAGCGTTTAGTTAAGAAACATCATAAGACCCTCCCTAAGCTCAAAAAACAATATTATTTAACCATTTCGGCCATTTTGTGAGACCAAAGTGAGTAGCAGCTGAAAGAGCAGCAGTATACTTGTATTTAGCGTGTCACTTGCCACAAGTTGTGAATTGTCCACTTGCCACGTCATCTGCCATGTCACCTGGCCATGCCACCTGCCACAAGTTGTGGATTGTCCACGTTACTTGTCACTTCACCTGCCACAAGTTGTGGATTGTCCACTGGCCACAAGTTGTGGATTGTCCACATGCCACATCACCTGGCCACGTTACCTGCCACAAGTTGTGGATTGTCCGTTACTTGTCACGTCACCTGCCACAAGTTGTGGATTGTCCACGTTACTTGTCACTTCACCTGCCACAAGTTCTAGATTGTCCACTGGCCACAAGTTGTGGATTGTTCACATGCCACATCACCTGGCCATGTCACCTAGCCACAAGTTGTGGATTGCCTATTTGCCACATGACCTGGCCACGTCACCTGCCACGTCGTCTGGCCATGTCACCTGCCACAAGTTGTGGATTGTCCACTGGCCACATCACCTGCCACGTCCACTGGCCACATCACCTGGCCACATCATCTGCCACAAGTTGTGGATTGTCCACAATGCAATGCAAGCAATTACAGTTGTTTATGTTTTTTTAATGGTTTTTCATAATTTTCCATCATTTTTGAGATTTCTAATGTAAAAAAATAGGTCACCTTTAAAAACGCCTATAAAAGAAATCGCGGCAAAACGCTGGTACCGCGTTTAGCTGCGTTTTGCGTCTGAACCCATTTGTTTGCTTCTGAAAAAAGGATAAACGAGGATAAAAACGCAACTGCCTAAAAACATCAATAAACAAGATTGTGTGCATGGACACATAGGATAACATTGAATGTGTTCAGGGGCAAAAAACTGTCCAAATGCCTCTGAACTTACCAGCGTCTCGTGTGCATGGGACCTTACTAAAACTTGTGCAGCTGTGCATAGCAACCAATTATCTTCTGTTTAAGGGCCCTTTCACACGGGGCGGATCAGTATTGATCCGCCTTCGTGTGTCCGTTTTGCTCAGCGGGGATCGCTCCGTAAATCCCCGCTGAGCCATCGGATGGACAGTGCGGTCTCCGCATACTGTGCAGGGACCGCCCTGTTTTTTCTCTACTCTCCCCTATGGGGGAGCGAATGAACACGGACCGCGTGTCCGTGTTCATCCGATCTGCTCTGCAGACGGTAGAAAAAAAATAGGGTTTTCTTTCGTCTGCAGAATCGGATGTTTGCGGAGACGGACGATTACGGGTGTCCCGCTATCCCATAGGGATACATGTATGTCCGTATTTCATCCATCCATACGGTATGCACGTGTGAAAGGGCCCTTAGGCTGGGCTCACACTGGTGCGACCAACGGCCGTCCAACTTTAAGACATACGTCAGACTTTCAACATCACGCGGTGACCACGCCCCATGCCTATATAGATCGTTGCGCACTGCGCACACGGCATTACAGCGGAAGAGAGAGTTGTGTCAACATTAGAAGAAAAGAAGAGGGAAAAAGACAGCGGAGAAGACCGGACCAACACTAGAAAGAGAGCTGGAAGATAGAGGAGGAGACTGCCAGAAGGCACCGGAGAGTGGGAGAACATCCGAAGAGCGGGAAAAGAGAGCGGAGAGTCGGAAGAAGACCCCCGGAGCTGCCTAATAAATTACTTTAAAAACCTGTGTAATGTGTTTTTTTTTCCTTGACACTTTTCTCCCAGGCAAATGGGTAGGGGTACGATGCACCCCATACTCATTCACATAGGGTGGGGGGCCAGGATCTGGGGACCCCCTTATTAAAAGGGGGTTCCCGGACTCCTATAAGTCCCCCGCCCACAGACCCCGATAACCAACAGCCAGGGTTGTCGGGAAGAGGCCCTTGTCCTCATCAACATGGGGACAAGGTCCTTTGGGGTTGGGGGGGCCACAGTGCGCCCCCCTGCCCCAAAGCACCCACCCCCATGTTAAGGGCATGCGGCCTGGTACGGTTCAGGAGGGGGGCGCTCCCCACCTCCTTTTCTGACCGGCCTGCGTGCTCGGATAAGGGTCTGGTATGGATTTTGGGGGGACCCCCATACCGTTTTTTCAGCATGGGGGTTCCCCCTTAAGGCCTGGTATGCTCTTGGAGGGGGAACCCATGCCATTTATTTAAAATTTGGCCTGGAGATTCCCCCTCAAGATCATCAGAGCACAAGTCGCATGCCAATGTCGGAGCATGCAAGAGGACGTTCCAACTTCAGTGATATTCAATGGGCTAAAGTAGGATCAAAGTCGAACCAAAGTACTGTATTTATCGGCGTTAAACGTGCACTTTTTTTCCCCTTAAAATAAGGGGAAAATCGTGGGTGTGCGATATACGCCGATAGCCGCTTCCTGCGCTCAGTTTGAACTGAGCCGTCGACATATACAGAGTACAGTACTCTCGGGTACATTCGGCCAGGCTCGGCTTCGCTCGTGGTCAGGCATAAACGTCACAGAGCACAAGCACGATCGAAGCCAAGCCTGGCTGAATGTACCCGAGTGTACTGCACTCGGTATATGTCGGCGGAGGCGTTCAAACTGAGCGTGGGAAGCAGGGATTCGACTCCCCGGAGCACTGGAGAAGCTGGGAGGACACCACAGAAGCCGAAGACGGACGCCGGACCAGACGATGGACGTCGCGCAAGATACCAAAACGGTAAGTACTAAAAAAAATGTTTACAGGTCCACATCAGGGGTGCGCGCTATACGCCGGAGCGCGCAATACCCCGTTAAATACGGTAGTACAGGGAGCATTTTCAAAGTCGGTCCGACACTTGTCAGACCAGTTAAGACGGCTCCCATAGAGAAACATTGATTTTCACACATCATGCGACACGAGTTCCCAATATCGGAGCGTTTGTCAGACCAGTGTGAACCTTAGCCTAGGTTTACACTGACAGCCGGATTGAAATCGTTCACGCACAATATCATTCCCACATGTCAGTCCCGACTTCTGGGGTGATTTCAGAGACATCTGTGTGGGTTTCTGCCGAGGTGATCACATACCACCAAAAGGAAGCTCTGTTTGTGGGGGGGGGGGGACATAAATGTTGTTTAGGTACAGCGTCACACGACCATGCAATTAGGCAGTTGAAGTAACGCAGCGCTGTATTACAAAAAAAGACCTGTTCATGAAGGGGGGGTAAACCTTCTGAAGCTTAAGTGGTTAAAGTATGGCCAGGAGATTGTGGCACAATATGTAGACAAACCCTATAGTGTTGGATCTTGGCAAATATATATCTCTGGAGCAGTTAGGTCAGTTTTAAAAAGGAGCAACTATGATAAGTGCACTTTGTAAGTGCTCTTATTCTTTAAAGCTTTAAGGCCTCCTCCCCAGCTCCTATTTGTGAAACAGAGATTTTGTGGAGGAGGGGTGGGGAGCAGGTACCTAATTTGGACAGGTGCCTGCTCCCATTTCCGTTCCGGTCGCCTTAGGTGATCAGAAGCTTCCCCCTCCCAAAGTCTTCTGGGACATGTGACAGGTCCTAGAAGACTTTGGGATTAGTCACAAAGCACAGCGCTGCTTGTGAATGTGCAGTGGGTGCCCCTAGTAGAGATGTTGGTGTCGCCAAGGGAGAACACAAAATGCCCCACTTTGGACACTGGCATCTCTCTGTATGCAAACCAAGATTCCATATTAGCCTATATTTGATCTGCAGCTGCCATGGTGTTGAGCCTGTGACCAATGACACCAGCCATGGCTTGACAGTTTGGTTAAGAGAACAAGCAACTGTGACAGTTATCATACAAAGCATGTCTTGAATTGAATAGGTTTTAGAAAGCATTTCAAAAGGAATTGAATGCAATTTTATTTTTTGCCAACAGGCAGGCTCATTATTGCAGAACAGAAATGTGATATATTTTCTGCAATAAAAGAAACTTTTTCCTGTCCATAATTTTCTGCAGAATGCAAACCGAGCGGTGCATGCTCCGCATTGTTTACAATTTTTGCACAGTGCTAGTATGCCAAGAAAAATAACACCCATGGATGCACTAGAATCTAGTGCATCCATGGGTGTTTTTTTTCTTGGCATACTAGCACTGTGTAAAAATTGTGACTAGATTGATGTAACTCTCAACTGAACTGTCAAGCTATCAAATGGCTGCTGTCAAAACGGAGCACTTGTGCAGCACCATAGCAACTGCAGATCAAACAGAGACTAAGATGGCAGCTTCCTTGACTGTAAAAGGATTGGAGGGTTTAGTTCCACTTTAAAACAATAGATTTAGAATCTGTTGCAGCCATAAAGCTTCGCAAAGCATTCCTGGATTAGACGCAGACCAAATAAAAGGTGTCATACCAGGGCTGGGAAAAAATAAATAAAATTGATTTGAATCTAGAATCGAGTTGAGAGGTCAAAATCGATTCAAATTTTCAGCAAATCGATTTTCCTGGAGCCTCCATGGCAGCATACCTGTGATAGAGCTCCGCCTCGACTCCTCCTCCAGGACTAGTGAATAGCATAAATTAAAGGCATAGTCTCTCCCTCAACATTCTCCTTTTTTTCCCCTCATACCTTCTTGTGCTGGTGAAGAGTAGCAGTATGTCCATACCTCTGCAGTCGGCAGCGTGCGCCGGGTTTAGCCTTTCCCGTGCGCAGTCCCCGTTCTTGGGCCGCTCAAATCACTAATAAGATTGGAAACCCCTCTGTGGATCTGTTGGGGTCATCTCACAGAGTTTCCTCTCAGGAACGCAAACTGCCAAGAGCATTGATGAATGACATGCAAGTCACAGAAGGATCAGCTACGGCTTCCCCAGGCCAGTAATTTTTTATTTTATATCTCCATTTCCACAGTAATTAGCCTTTTTGTGTTGTGTTTTGCTCTCTTTCTTCCCCCTGCTTTCTTCTGCCCTTTTACTTTCAGGTACCTGCTTCCCCAGAGTTGTCTTCCTGCAGATCTCTGTGTCTGCCAGGAGGGTGCTTCCTGTCAGGCTGGGCTCCCCTCTCAGGTGAAACAAAACGTATCCACCGCCCCCATCTATGGCTGGCAATCACAGTAAGTAGCAATGGAAGGCTAAAGCAGATAACAACAAGAACCTGGGAAATGTCCAGGGAATAACCAAGCCTACTTACCGACCAGCTAGCAGAACAACCAATTAACCTGTCTAACAATGTGCGTTTAAAAACAGGGGTTTTGTCCGCACGCATTTGCAAACGCATGCGTGAGCCACAGAGCTGCGCCAAGGCACCCCATAATTCTGTGGTCCTAACACTAACAGTGAGTGTCCTCACAATGGAGGCACATGCATTTTAATGGATAGATAGGGGCAGGTGGACTAAAGGGGAGCCACCCCTCCTTAAAGGTACAGAAGCACACCAAGCACCCAGCATATAGCACAGTGGCTGCAAAGGTGTTGGTGCACTGCTGGACCAAAATAAACACCACAGGTGAAACAAAACGTATCCACCGCCCCCATCTATGGCTGGCAATCACAGTAAGTAGCAATGGAAGGCTAAAGCAGATAACAAGAACCTGGGAAATGCCCAGGGAATAACCAAGCCTACTTACCGACCAGCTAGCAGAACAACCAATTAACCTGTCTAACAATGTGCGTTAAAAACAGGGGTTTTGTCCGCACGCATTTGCAAACGCATGCATGAGCCACAGAGCCGCGCCAAGGCACCCCATAATTCTGTGGTCCTAACACTAACAGTGAGTATCCTCACAATGGAGGCACATGCATTTTAATGGATAGATAGGGGCAGGTGGACTGTACCTTTAAGGAGGGGTGGCTCCCCTTCAGTCCACCTGCCCCTATCTATCCATTAAAATGCATGTGCATCTGTTAGTGTTAGGACCACAGAATTATGGGGTGCCTTGGCGCGGCTCTGTGGCTCACGCATGCGTTTGCAAATGCGTGCGGACAAAACCCCTGTTTTTAACGCACATTGTTAGACAGGTTAATTGGTTGTTCTGCTAGCTGGTCGGTAAGTAGGCTTGGTTATTCCCTGGGCATTTCCCAGGTTCTTGTTGTTATGGGCTCCCCTCTCGCAGAGTGAGGGTCTGGTCTGCGGCGGGGGGGGGCCGCGGGTGCTCTGCCATTGTCCCTTGTGGGGGCAGGGGGGCGAGCGGCGTTCCCGGCGCCGCGTCTCTCGGCCGCGTTCTGATGGGGTTTTGGCGCTCGCATGTCGGGCTTCCTGTGTCATGAGCGTCGGGCTTCTGCGCATGCACGGGTGCTGGACAGGGATGAGTCGGCCATCTTGGTTTCTGGAAAGAGGGTTAGATTGCCCTTTCTTTCCAGTATGTGGCCAGGGTTGGGTCCTTGGATTAACCCTCCCCCTGATCCATACTTAAGGAGCCTATGAGCAGGGCTATGGCTGCCAGAGCCATTTCAGCTACGCCCTGCTAGGTGCTCCAGCCCCAGCCTTGTGGTAGGTTTAAAAAAAAAAAAAAAGAGAGAAAAGTGTCTGTAAACCTACAGAGAGGCGCAGGCACACTGACAGGCGCCTTTGTTTCCTACTTCTTAAATTCTATAGCCTTTTTCTATCTATATGTCTCCCAGTTGATCCTCCTGCCCAAGCTCTGCAATGAGTCATTCACCTTGTAACAAAGATCCTCACACTTCCATTAGGTATGGACCAGCAATGCGGGAGTATAAAACAAAATAAAAAAAAAAAAAATAAGTGTGCTCACTGTTTCTAACATGAGTCCCTTACATCGTAGCCCTGCCCACTCCAAGAGGTCCAGAAAATCATTGAGACACCATGACAACGACAGCCCAGCCCGCAGGTCTCATTCCTCACGACACCGGTCCCGCTCATCGCGTCAGAGGTCCCAGTCTTCACATCATATGTCACGGAGGTCAAGATCTAGAGGACATGATCGGTCCCCATCTTCTACAACCTATAGAAAAAAAAGTGCTGGACATGCGGGGCTACGCCACTACCAGACAGAGTAGTCTGTAAGGACTGTTTTTCGGACTATGCGTCCAACCGTGAGCTAGAAAATCAGTGCGGTAGAACTGCTAGATAGATAAAACAATGAGGGACTCCTCCGAGCTTTGTCTTCGGTCCCTGCTCAACCAGCCCCGCAAATATTACAGGTTCAGTACACCTCTGCCACCGGCTGACCGACCAGTCAGAGATTCATTACATTAAGGCGACTCAGAGGACTCTTCAGAGGAGTCAGAACCTTTGAGTTTTAGCCTCTCCTTGGTAAGGCCTTTTATCCAGGCAAGCAAATCGGCAATTGCCTGGAAGGAGGTAAAAGATCCTCCCCAAGAGTCTACAAGCCACTTTCACTTTCTCAAAAGGAAGCAGGTTCTCTTCCCGTTGATGGGAGAGATTAGTCAAGTCATCCTGAATGAATGGTCAAAGCCCGATAAAAAAAACCCTCATTGGGTCGATTCAACAAATTGTATCCCTTACCAGAGAGTTAGACGAATTTGCTTGGAATCTAGGAGCCAGCTAAAATAGTTAGGAGCCAGGAACGTGCCCCATCCCGACAAGCTTGCGTGCAGAAGTGAACGCATACGTGAGTAGCGCCGGCATATGAAAATGGTGTTCAAATCACAGATGTGAGGTATCGCCACGATCGATAGAGCGAATAATTCTAGCTTTAGTCCTCCTCTGTAACTCAAAACATGCAACCTGTAGAATTTTAAACGTTGCATATGGACATTATAAAGGGTCAAAGTTTGTCGCCATTCCACGAGCGGACGCAGTTTTGAAGCGTGACGTGTTGGGTATTGATTTACTCAGCGTAACGTTATCTTTCACAATATAAAAAAAAAAAAAAAAAATTGGGCCAACGTTACTAGAGTGGATTTTTTTCCCAAAAAAGGTGCGCTTGCAAGACCGCTGCACAAATATGGTGTGACAAAGTATTGCAACGTCTGCCATTTTATTCTCTATGGCAGGGGTCCCAAACTTTCTAAAGAAAGGGCCAGTTTACTGTCCTGAAGACTTCAGGGGGGCCGGACTATGGGGGGGTAGAAAAGATCACAATGTTGGTGGGGAAAAAAAAAAGAATACCCCATAATTTGTTTCAGTGGAAGTAATTGCACCCCATCTTTGGTGTCAGTGGGTGCCATTGTGCCCCATTAATGTTACTGGGAGGAAATGCACGCCATCATTGATGTCATTGGCCTCATTGCTGGAATCATTGGGAGGAATTGTGACTTCTTCATTCGTGTCAGTGGGGGAATTATGCCTCATTGTTGATATCAGTGGTTGAAATAGTGCCCCAAGGGCCGGATAAATGCAGACAAAGGGCCAGATACATGCAGGCAAAGGGCCTCATTTGGCCCCCAGGCTGTAGTTTGGAGACCACTGCTCTAGGGTGTTAGAATAAAAAAATATATATAATGTTTGAGGGTTCTAATTAGAGGGAAGGAGATTGCAGTGAAAAACAGACAGGGGAAGCTCCATTAGAATTTCAATTACCGGCCGGCGTGGCGGGGGAGGTGGGGGCGCACGGAGACACAGGATGGGGTATCCTGTGTCTTCGTGCACCCCCACCGCCGCGCCGGCTGGCAATTAAGGCCGCAGCTTTGCGGCCTTCTGCAGGCCTAAGCTTCCTTCCCCAGGCACCAGGTCGCTAATTCTAGTCGTAGTTGCGAACAGGTGCCCGGATTTTTGTCGAACCCTGCCTTACCAGAGTCTGGAACGCAGTCGCTAAACTCCATGCATCGGTGGTGCGCCTCGACAAAAATGTAACCTTACCAATGAAGGATTCCGCTTCCTTCAGGGGCCCCCCTAGACAGGCGATTTGACTTGAGTTAAAAAGGAGCTACTTAGCCGCAGGGGTAGCATGTAAGCCAGTTATCGCCCTCACGTCCCTCTCAAATGCCATAAAGTCATGGACAGATAACATTGAAACTGCTTTGAGTCAGGATGTCCCCAAGGAAGATATAATTAAAGCCTTGGAAGAGCTTAGGCTGTCGGCAGACTTTGTTGGAGCAGCAGCCATTGACACAATCAGGTGCTTGGCAAGATCCATGTTGCACTGAGTAATGGCGAAAAGAGCCTTGTGGCTGAAACCCTGGACGGCTGACCTTTCCTCCAAACAGAATTGCTGCAAAATCCCATTCGATGGGAATGCACTATTCAGAGACAAAATGGATAGGGCAATCTCCAGGCTGTCAGGAGGGAAGTTTGGTATGCTTCCACAGGATGGAAGAATACGAAGATTCAGAGATTTCGCCGTTCGGATCCAAAGGATTTTCGGCAATCGGGACAATTCAGAGACAACAAAAGACCTTGCAAAGGTACTCGGCAATCCTTCTTGAACAGGAATATGAAGGCTCTTCCGGAGCAAAACCAGTCTTTTGACGCCAAAATACCACAGGCACGCCTGATGGGAGCCAGGCCAAAAAGTTGTGTCCCAGTCTGGGCCACCCACTCCCAGGACCCCTGGGTTCTGTCCACAATTCAATGGGGGCACTTTTGGAATTTTTCTCGAACCCCACCTCGAAGCTACTTCAAGGGGACAGAAATTCCATCCTCTCCACTGAAGGCTTAAGCTCTGGAAAATTTTCTTAACTAAACTTCAGCTTCAGCTTCAGGGAGCGGCTACTCAAGTTCCGTCGGCAGAGCGATTCACAGGTTTCTACTCCACCTTACTTCTAGTTCCCAAAAGGGACTTGAAGAGGCGAGTGATGACGGAGTGAGCATGTGAGTGTGTGTGGGCGGGTTCTACTGCGGCTACCGAGATCCTCCATGATCCTCCATGTGTGAGCTACTAACCTCTATCTCCCCCGCCGACAGTCCTTAGCCCTGGATCAGATGGCCTACAAAGGCTGCAATGAGCAGTGAAGAATCTCTGGTTGGCAACAGCTGTTGAGCAGGGAGGAGAGCAGTAGTTGGACTCCAGACTTGTCTCTCTTCTATGAGATATGGTGTATCTACAGCATAGCTCTGCTACTGAAAACAGAATTTCGGCATCCCCAGCGCCCCTGTTCTGTGGCTCTTTTTCTGAGCACTCTTCTAAGCTGCATACCTTCGGATGAGATCCTCTAGGTGTAAACTTGTGAAGCACTGAGACCCGTTATTGAAAGCGGAATTTAGCATCCCCGGTACCCCTGTTTTGTGGCTCTTCTGATCCTCTTTTGAGCACCGTTCCAGCGAGGAAAAAAGAAGGAAGACAGCAAGAAAGTAGGTTTTGGCTTTGCTAATTGCTTACTCCAATAGACTAATACATATTTTGTGTCCTTCTTTGCTGAAGTTTTAGGGGTACGGGGGTTTCACTGGAGTGAAAAATACAACAAGAGCATTCATGTGAACATTCTATGTGGGTAAATTACGTGAAGTTTTAAGTCGCCCTAAGAAGAGATTTTTTTTTTTTTTGCTATATGGCAGAGATGGCCCCCAGCAAGACCCGCGCAAAACCACAAACAGCCACCCCCTGTTTTTCCCCTACAGCAATAGTGGGGAAAGCAATAATAAAATCTCCACAAGTAGGAACCTCAACAGATAAACAGAATGTGGCAAAGAAGTTAGAGGTTGAGGGAATGCCATCTGGCAAGGATATTTTGGACGCTATCCAAGTAAGCAATGAATCTCTTACAAAAAAAAACGATGCTTTTGCCGTGGATATCGGTGTAATAAAACATGAATTTGATAAAATCCAACGAAAATTTGCAGAAATGGAGTCTCGCATTTCAAGGGTAGAAGAGGATTTAAAAACAGAAAAAAAGAGAATGGCATATGTTGAAAAAACAAATCAGTATATTACAGGACAGAGCAATAGACACAGAAAGCCAGCTAAGAAGAAATAACATCAGGATTATAGGGCTACCAAAACGGGTGGAAGGAGCTAATGCAGTGGAGTTTGCAGAAAAGTTGATAACAACCTTAGGTCTGATAGATGCATCAGCAACTTTTGCAATAGAGAGGGTGCATATGATCTCCCCCCGCTCTCCTAAACCCGGAGCACCACCTCGTCCATTTTTGATGCGGATCCTAAACTGTAGAGAGAGAATCTTATCGGAAGTTAGGATGAGGGGGGACATACAATATGAAAATGCCAGACTACTATTTTTTTCCGGACTACCCCCCAGAGATACAGCAGCAAAGAAGATCATATACAGATGTTCGCAAAGGACTAAGAGAGAAGGGGATTAAGTTTAGCTTACTATACCCTAGCAAATTAAGGGTGATCGATGGGACACATACAAGATTTTTTGAAACTGCAATAGCGGCTGCGGAGTGGCTAAAAACTAGATAAAATATGGCTTTCTGGACAAACTTCCCCATTTCAAATTTTTTTTTTTTTGAAGGGAGGGCGAGTGTCAGATTGCATAAAGGTGTATTAAACACAGGAATATTGTATTATGTTTATGCATTATTAAGGGAAGAGAGTGGGGACGGTTCTTCCCTTTTTTTTTTTTTTCCTTTCTTCTTTTCGGGACCCCATAATGGGGTAATATAACAAGTACCGGACAATTTTTCTTTTGATGGAATAATGTCATATTTGTATAAGGTATAGAACATATACAGGGCGGTAGTAGGTATTATATATATTTTTTTTTTTTTGGACTGTATATGAGATGAGAAATGTATAGTTATACTCTGGTGGTGTCACTATATGTAATGAGTGAAAATATGATACAAGTAGGTAATATTAAGATAAAGGGGAAGGAATATTATAAGGTAGTTAGTAGTATATAAAAAGGGATAATGCACAGAGCACTGAATTTTTATATAAATTATTATGTTAACGTTAACAGCAGCCCCAATCAATCTTGGTGAATAAATCCTTTCCTGGAGTAATAGAAAAGGCATACATAGATACAAACGGAAAATATGTTATTTTGTTATATAGGACAACAAAGGTATATTATAGTGGCAGTATATATCCCTCCTCCTTTCTCAGTGCGAATTTTGAATGAGATAATGGAAAAAATTATTCAACGCCATCCGGCGAAGCTGCTGTGTATTGGAGATTTCAACTCAATCCTATCACAAGAATTGGATAGACCAAAACCTCCTAAACAGTATTCGCCGGATCTGTATAACTGGGCTCAGGAGATGGGGGTAACAGAGATTTGGGGATGGAAGAACCCCGGAAAGAGTGTACTCATGTTTCTCTACTTCGTACAAAACAGCTTAGAGGATTGACCTAGCATTTGCAGACACTACGATGTTGTCAGACATTGAGGATGCAACATATCTACCAAGTGGCCTTTCAGACCACTCTCCTCTATGTCTGACAATACGTATACCTACGCCGAGAAATGCATCCATATGGAGACTGACTCCACAATAGGTTGTATGCCCAGAAATAGAGGAAAAAATGACAGCTATAATAATGGAATATTGGGAGAATTACGTAGGATCAACGTCGGTGGATATTGTGTGGGATGCGTTTAAAGCGTATCTGCGGGGACAGTATATGTCAACGGTTAAAAAAAAAACAGAAGGCGAAAATACAGGAGTTACAAAGTCAGATAAAATTTCAGAAGAAAGAATATGTTCAGGACTCTAGTGATAGGAATTTTGACTTAATGATGGCCGCACAAAGGGATCTACACCTCCATATGGAGGAAATCACAAGGCTGGAACTATACAAAAATAGACAGAATTTTTTTGAGCAAGGAGATAAAAGTGGCAGATTTCTGGCGAGGTTAGCACAACAGGAGTATCAAGCCACGAACATATCAGAAATTCAGACAGTAAATGGAGCGAAAGTAAAAGAACCGGAGGAGATATAAGAGGCCTTTAGAGAATATTACAGTTTATTGTACACCTCCTCTCTCCCCTCCGACTTCTGCCCAGAAGCCATGACGGGTCTTTTAGACCGGATAGCTCTTGGGTTGTTGTTGGATGAGGAGAGGGGGACATTGGTATGCCCCATTACCATCGAGGAGGTTATGGAGGTTATACGTACACTTCCGGGAGAAAAGGCACCAGGCCCTGACGGAATTCCTGGGGAAGTGTACAAAAAATATGGAGCCATAATAGCCCCTAAATTGGCAGAAGTATTTACAAATGGATTAGCGAAAAGGACACTTCCAGATTCTATGAGAGAAGCACATATAATATTAATTCATAAAGAAATGAAAGATCCAAAATTATGTTCTTCATATAGACCAATTGCGCTACTAAACATAGATCTGAAAACATTAAAGATATTAACCCTAAGAATACAACCCCTGCTCAAAAACATCATAGACTCAGATCAGACAGGATTAATGCCCTCTGCTAAGGAAAGTGTTTAATTGTGATCAGGTGAACAGGTTTTTTTTTTTTTTTTCTCTGCTAATCAGTGGGGAGTGTTTAATTGTAAACAGGTGAAGAGGTGAAGAGGTGAGTATAAAAGTCTCAGTCAAACTACCATAAGGAGCTGGCTCCCAGTTCATGTTGCTGGCTTAAGTGATTTTCTAAACAGAAGTGTGATTTTTAAACACAAGTGGGAAGAGTTAAACAACAGGAGTTGAAAACAGAAGTTAAGACAGGAGTCTTCTAAACTGTAAGTAACATCTTAAACTTCCTACAAGTAATTATATTGTAACTGGGAAATGTGTGCTAGCAGGGTTGAAGGTTTTGCTCAGTGCACAGTGTGTCACATGTATACAAAATTGGTGCAACAGCTCCAGGATGGATACCGCTGTGACAGATGTGAGCAGGTTGCCCTTCTGGAAGCTCGCATTAGAGATCTGGAGGAGCTAGTTGCAACACTGGGCAGAAAGGACAACCTTGAAAGGGGTCCTCTGCTCGCTGAGCAGGTGGTCAGTAGGGTTAATGTGGAGGGTGGAGGGGCAAGTCAGGATTATCAGATAGGAAGATGGGTTAATGTAGTTAGAGGGAGTGGAAGGGGCTTGCAGACAAGGAAGGCCAATCCTGTGTTTGTGCATCAAAACAAATTTGCCAAATTGGGTGAAGATGTGGAGGTGGCTAACACAGAGGTGGCAGCCCTAGATGTTACTGCTACCCCTAACAGCCGGGAGAGCAACCCATCTAGTAGAAGTGGTGAGGGGAGTGCAGGTAGGCCTAGACAGTTGGTGGTAATAGGGGATTCTATAATCAGAAGGACTGATAGAATAATTTGTCGCCAGGATCGCCTCAACCGAATGGTTTGCTGTCTCCCTGGTGCCAGGGTTCGGCATGTGGTGGACCGGGTGGATAAATTACTGGGAGGGGCTGGGCATGACCCAGCTGTCTTGGTCCATGTTGGAACCAATGACAGTATACATGGAAGGTGGAGGCTCCTTAAGAATCAATTTAAAGAACTAGGCTGCAAGATGAAGGGAAGGACCTCCAAGGTGATATTCTCTGAAATATTGCCTGTGCCATGCGCAACACAGGAAAGGCAGGGGGAGATTAGAGAGCTGAATGCATGGCTAAAGACCTGGTGTAGGAAGGAGGGATTTGGGTTTCTAGAGCACTGGGATGACTTTTCATTGGGGTGCAACCTATATGCTAAAGATGGTTTGCACTTGAATGGAAGGGGGTCTGCTGTGCTGGGGGAGAGGTTTAGGGGAATGCTGGAGGAGTATTTAAACTAGACTTGAGGGGGAGGGTGAACGTGAATTACATCGGGCACACAGGTCAGTTAGGGGTCAGATATTAATGGAGAGTGGAATGGGGATAGATGGAGGTGGGGTTATGGCAGGTGACAAGAAAGTTCCCATGTTGCAAACAGCCATTGGAAATTATAGTGCCATTTGCACTACTAAAAATTATATGAATGATATATGAAAAACGCCAGCGAAAAATGTAACAATACATTTAAGTGTTTGTTCACCAATGCCAGAAGCCTTCCAAGCAAAACAGGTGAGTTGGAAGCTCTGGTGCATGAGGAGAGCTATGATGTAATCGGTATTGCTGAAACTTGGCTTCAATCCTCACATGACTGGGCTATTAATATTCCTGGCTATGCTCTCTTTCGGGAAGACAGGGTAAAAAGGAAAGGTGAAGGGGTCTGTCTCTATGTGAGAAGTGACCTCAAAGCAAGCGTGAAAGTGGACCTGGTTGATGGAGAGTGTGATGAAGTTGAAGCATTATGGGTGGAACTGCATACAGATGTGCGTAGTTCAAAGCTAATCATTGGAGTTTGTTATAGACCACCCAATGTTAATGAGGAGGTGGAGACTCGGCTCCTTGCACAGATGGAAAGGGCTGCAAGGGCAGGGACGGTGATAATAATGGGGGATTTTAACTACCCAGAAATTGACTGGAATAATGGAATTTCTGGGACAGTTAAAGGACAAAAATTTAAAAACCTATTGCAGGACAATTTTATGGTCCAGTTTATTGAGGCCCCAACTAGGAATGATGCTCTGTTGGACCTGGTAATCTCAAACCATGAAGGGCTCATTACTAATGTTCAGATAAAGGAACACCTGGGTAGCAGTGATCATAACATGATTTCGTTTAATGTAAACTATAAGCAAGAAATACATACAGGAAAGATAAAAACACTTAATTTCAAGAGAGCAAATTTTCAAAGCATGAGGACTGCTCTCCAGGGCTTGGACTGGGAGGGAATATTGGCACCGATGAACACAGAACAGAAATGGGAATTCTTCAAAAAGACTCTTTGGAACCTCACTGCAAAGTATATTCCCATGGCCAATAAGTTTAAAAGGCTAAAGATAAAACCTATGTGGCTCACGGTCATAGTTAAAAAAGCTATAAACAATAAGAAAATAGCTTTTAAAAAATATAAAAATGAAGGAACACTAGTGTCGTTTAAATGTTACAAAGAATATAATAGAATATGTAAAAAGGAAATCAAGGATGCAAAAATTCAAAATGAACGACAGATTGCAAAAGATAGTAGGACAAACCCCCAAAAATTCTTTAAATATATTAATAGTAAAAAAGGTCAAGTCTGAGCATGTAGGCCCTTTACAAAATAATCTAGAGTGGGTGACTGAGGACATAGAGAAGGCAAATTTATTAAATGCTTTCTTCAGCTCTGTGTATACAATAGAGAATGGGGGAGCTCATGTCGATATAGGGGGTGGGAGTGACACAGCCCCAAATCCACAATGGCTCAAAAGTGATATGGTCCAGAAATATTTAGACAGAATAAAGGTGGATAAAGCACCTGGACCAGATGGCATCCACCCACGGATCCTAAAAGAATTGAGCTCTGAAATTTCAAAGCCACTGTATCTAATATTTAGGGACTCATTAATGACAGGAATAGTACCACTGGATTGGCATAAAGCCAATGTGGTGCCCATATTTAAAAAAGGGAACAAAGTCTTTACCTAGTAACTATAGACCTGTTAGTTTAACTTCTATAGTTGGGAAGATACTGGAACGTTTAATAAAAGACCACGTGGATGAGTTCTTGCTGGAAACAAACTATTTAAGCAGCAGACAGCATGGATTCATGAAAGACAGAAGTTGTCAGACAAACCTGATTTCATTTTATGAAGAGGTAAGTAAAACCCTGGACAGAGGCGTAGCAGTGGACGTGGTATACTTGGATTTTGCAAAAGTGTTCGATACAGTTCCCCACACACGGCTCATGTGTAAGGTAAGGTCTACAGGATTGGATATATCAGTTTGTAAATGGATAGAAAACTGTCTGAAAGACAGAATTCAGAGAGTTGTGGTTAATGATTCTTACTCTAAATGGTCCAAGGTTATCAGCGGTGTACCCCAAGGTTCAGTGTTAGGTCCCTTACTTTTCAATATATTTATAAATGATATTGGGTCTGAGATCAAAAGTAACATTTCTGTTTTTGCAGATGACACCAAGCTATGCAGTGGAATAATGTCCTTGCAGGATGTCTCCAATTTACAAGCCGACCTCAATGCTCTGTCTAATTGGGCGACTAAGTGGCAGATGAGGTTTAATGTTGATAAATGTAAAGTTATGCACTTGGGGGCTAAGAATATGCATGCATCATACATGCTAGGGGGAGTACAACTGGGGGGATCTGTAGTGGAGAAGGATCTGGGTGTTTTAGTTGATCATAAGCTCAATAATGGCATGCAATGCCAAGCTGCGGTTTCCAAAGCGAGCAAAGTCCTTTCTTGTATTAAGAGAGGTATGGACTCCAGAGATAGAGATATCATTTTGCCCCTGTACAAATCATTAGTAAGACCTCATCTGGAATATGCAGTCCAGTTTTGGGCACCAGTTCTCAAAAAGGATATCGGAGAACTGGAGAAAGTGCAGAGAAGGGCAACCAAACTGATAAGAGGCATGGAGGAGCTCAGCTATGAGGAAAGATTAGAGGAACTGAATTTATTCACTCTTGAGAAGAGGAGAATAAGGGGGGATATGATCAACATGTACAAATATATAAGAGGTCCATATAGTGAACTTGGTGTTGAGTTATTCACTTTAAGGTCAACACTGAGGACAAGGGGGCACTCTTTACGTCTGGAGGAAAAGAGATTTCACCTCCAAATACGGAAAGGTTTCTTCACAGTAAGAGCTGTGAAAATGTGGAACAGACTCCCTCCAGAGGTGGTTCTGGCCAGCTCAGTAGATTGCTTTAAGAGAGGCCTGGATTCTTTCCTAAATGCACATAATATAACTGAGTACTAAGTTTTGTAGGTAAAGTTGATCCGGGGTAAATCTGATTGCCTTTCGGGGGATCAGGAAGGAATTTTTTCCCCTCCGGTAGCAAATTGGATCATCGCTCTGCTGGGGTTTTTTGCCTTCCTCTGGATCAACTGTGGGTATGGAGTTGGGTGTATGGGAGGATGTACTGAGTTTTACTTTGTTTTATTTTTATTTATTTTTTATGGTTGAACTGGATGGACTTGTGTCTTTTTTCAACCTGACTAACTATGTAAGTATATAACAGATGTTAACCTACGTAGGCTATATACCAATATACACACTCACCATCTACAGGAAGGATCCAGGACCTTGGCCTCTCTAGATATAGAGAAGGCCTTCGATACAATTGAATGGCCCTTCTTATGGTAGATACCTAGGAGGATGGGAGATACCTAGGAGGATGGGTTTTCCACTGGTGTTCATTAAGTGGATACAAACAATATATGAGAGACCTATGTCAGCCGTAAAATGGGGAGGAAAACGGTCATCATTTTTTAGGTTGTATAGAGGTACGAGGCAGGGCTGCCCACGCTCTCTGACACTATTTGCAATGGCAATAGAGCCAGTAGCAGAAGCCCTCAGGACCTCTCCAAATATCCAATGACTTATAGTAGGGGGGCAGGAGGAGAGAGTAGCCCTGTATGCAGACGATATGCTACTATTTTTGAGAGATGCGGGTCCATCTCTGGAGGGAGCATTAAAACTACTAAATACTTTTTCGTCCTTTACTGGGCTTAAAGTGAATTGGGGAAAGTCCATGCTATTTCCTATTGATCAGGGAGCACAGGATACTGCAGCCCCAACAATGCCATTGAAATGGGTGAGCCAATTTAAATATCTCGGAATAATAATATCTAGGCAAGTTGAAGATTTCCGCTAAAGATTTACACTAAATTTGGATCCTGCGTTATAGGAACTTGGGAGGAAGCTGAAGATATGGGTATCGTTACCACTGTCCCTATTAGGACGTATAAATCTGATAAAGATGAAGGTTCTTCCCAGGTTCTTGTATCTATTCAGGAACTCGCCACAGTGGTTACCCAAGAGATTCTTTGTGCAGCTGCATGGAATGCTCTCATCATTTATATGGGCAAATAAAACAGTAAGAATTAAACTAAATACACTTATGAGACCGGCAGAACAGGGGGGGGGGGGGGGTTGGACTTCCCAGATTTTCACAAATATTATATAGCCACGCAGTTGGTGGCAGTTGCGAGATGCTTAAACCCGGATGCAGCAGTGGTTCAATCAGTAGAGGCACTGCAGGGTCTATTGTATAGAGGGCTAAAATCTAGACGAGAGTTGACTCCTCTAATGAAAACAACAGTTAAAATATGGAAAGCTGCTATGGTAAAAGAGGGATGGTCAGAAACTAATCTATCCCCAAATACCCCATTATGGAGGAACCCTGAACTGCCGCACCTGGACTTTATACAGGATCCAGGGGCATGGACTAAATATGGGGTAAAAAAGATATCGCAAATATTACAGGGAGAAAGATTCTCCACATTTGAGGAGATAAGAGAGTCATGGAATATCCCACAGAGTTACATTTTTAGATATAGGCAACTTACCCATGCACTAGCGGCCCAGTTTTCAGGGGGAACCCCGCAAATAATGGAAGTAGGTCTCGAAAAAAATGGTGAAAAGTGGAAAAGGGACAATCTCAATCCTATATAAGCACTTAGTAAAAAATACACCATTTGATACAAATAAATTAAGTGAATAGTGGAGAAGAGATGTCCCAAACTTGGTGGGGGAAAATTGGGAAGAAGTGTGGGGGTTCCCACTACAGTCACTGGTTTCACTTCGCGATAAACTAATACAATACAAGATAATATATAGGATTTCAAACCATGACGTCTTAGTGTATTACCAACAGTAACCTTGGAAACGGTGGTCCCAGCTCTTTTCAGGTCATTGACCAGCTCCTCCCATGTAGTCCTGGGCTGATTTCTCACCTTTCTTAGGATCATTGAGACCCCACGAGGTGAGATTTTGCATGGAGCCCCAGTCCGAGGGAGATTGACAGTCATGTTTAGCTTCTTCCATTTTCTAATGATTGCTCCAACAGTGGACCTTTTTTCACCAAGCTGCTTGGCAATTTCCCCGTAGCCCTTTCCAGCCTTGTGGAGGTGTACAATTTTGTCTCTAGTGTCTTTGGACAGCTCTTTTGTCTTGGCCATGTTAGTCGTTGGATTCTTACTGATTGTATGGGGTGGACAGGTGTCTTTATGCAGCTAATGAACTCAAACAGGTCCATCTAATTTAGGATAATAAATGGAGTGGAGGTGGACATTTTAAAGGCAGACTAACAGGTCTTTGAGGGTCAGAATTCTAGCTGATAGACAGGTGTTCAAATACTTCTTTGCAGCTGTATCATACAAATAAATAGTTAAAAAAAAAATCATACATTGTGATTTCTGGAATTTTTTTTTTGATTATGTCTCTCACAGTGGACATGCACCTACGATGACAATTTCAGACCCCTCCATGATTTCCAAGTGGGAGAACTTGCAAAATAGCAGGGTGTTCAAATACTTATTTTCTGCACTGTATATATATGTGTGCATGTTTACTGTTTCCTTTTTTTTTGTATGGAAATGAAAAAAAATTTAATAAAGAGATTTATAAAAAAAAAAAAAAAGTGATAGACTTGAAGAGGCTCAATCAGTATATTCACACCGAAAGCTTCAAAATGGAGTCCCTGCAGACGATAATTCAGGCAGTCCAGCCGTCAGATTGGATGATTTCAGTCGATCTGCAGGACGCGGACCTATCTGCCAAGATTCGCAGTGGGACAGACTCACCTACAGTTTCAAGCCCTGCCTTTCAGGTTGTGCACCTCTCCCAGGGTGTTCACCAAGATTCTTATATCTGCCCTGGCCCCCCTGCGGGAGAAGGACTTGAGAATATATCACTATCTGGACGACATCCTACTCCTAGCGTGCATTCCGGGTCAGTTGATATGTCATCGAGACACTCTTCTGCAGACACTAAGAGAGCTAGGTTGGTTGATCAATTCAGACAAGAGTAAACTTACGCCAATGCAGCAAATGATCTACCTGAGTGCAGCATTCGACACTCAGGAGGGGACAGTGTCATTACCACCAAAGATAGCGATTGTCATCCAGAGAATGACCAAGGTCATCCGGAGCCCCTTCCTGACGGCCTCACAATGCCTGAGCCTCATTGGCACGATGTCTTCCTGCATACCCATGGTCCCGTGGGCCCATTGGCACTTGAGGTATTTCCAGACTGGTTTCTAGGCGCAGTGGAAGAAGCAACGACTGTCCCAGACGATCCTGCTGACAGGAGTAATGCGCAAGAGTCTTCACTGGTGGACAATTCCAGAGAACCTCTCCAAGCCTTGTCACTTGGGCTCCCTTCATTGGATCACAATTACGTCCGATGCAAGCGAACAGGGCTGGCGAGCCCATTGCTGGGAAACCAGAATACAGGGGAGATGGTCATGCTCCACCCAGGCCGTGGTATCCAACATCTTAGAGATGAGGGCAGCCTTTCTGGCGCTGACTTCCTTGGCATCCCAGATCAAAGGCCAGAGGATACTTTTAGGCCTAGACAACAGGGCAGCTGTCGCTTATCTACAGAGGCAGGGAGGCACGCACAGCAGGTCACTCCTCAAAGAGGTAGAGCCAATCATGCTCTTGGGCAGAGAAGAACCTCCTGGACCTCCGAGCATTGTATCTGCCTGGCAGATTGAACACGGAAGCAGACACATTGTCTAGAAACTTCTTGGACAACAACGAGTGGACTCTCCACCTCCAGGTATTCCATCAGATTGCCAGCATTAGACCTGTTCACCTCCCCGAAGAACGCCAAGCAGGACAGATTCTTCTCCCGGTTTCCGCAAGCGGAAGCAGTGGATGCCCTGTCATGCGCCAGGAGGTTCACTACGGCATATGCCTTCCCTCCTCGGTTATTAATATTCAAATTCCTTATGAGACTTCTCAGGGAGTCGGTTCAGGTGGTGGCGGTACTCCCGTATTGGCCAAAGAGACCTTGGTTTCCGCTAGCCATGCGCCTCAGTGTGGGCCCTCCAGTCAAGATCTCTCCTTTTCTTCAACTTCTTCTGCAAGGCAATCTACTACATCCAAACCCTCAAAGATTGGACCTTTGAGTCTGGAAGTTGAAAGGCGAAGGGTCTAGTCCCTAGGGCAGTGATGGCGAACCTTGGCACCCCAGATGTTTTGGAACTACATTTCCCATGATGCTCCACTACACTGCAGAGTGCATGAGCATCATGGGAAATGTAGTTCCAAAACATCTAGGGTTCCAAGGTTCGCCATCACTGCCCTAGGATGTTCCCCAGGAGTCATCTCAACCCTCCTAAGGGCCAGGAAGCCTACAACGAATGCCATATATTCAAGAATCTGGGACAAGTTCCTGTCATTTGCTTCCGGTAACAGTTTTGATCCAAGTCTTCCCTCTACAAGCCAAGTTTTAGGATTCCTTCAGACAGGTCGTGAGCTGGGTCTTAGTCTGAGCTTCCTCAAAGTGCAGGTAGCAGCAATCTCAGCGGCAACAAATAGATGGGCAGAAAATCCTTTAGTAATCACTTTCCTCAGAGGCGTTTTGAATATCCGCCCACCTGTCAGACGATCCTTTCCTAAATGGGATCTGTCCCTGGTCCTCGAAGTTCTGTCGATCCCCATCCATTTGCTCCAGTGGAACAAGTAACAATATTAGGGCCAAAACAACTAAATTGATTAATCGACAACTAATCGATTATGAAAATAATCGATTACAATTTTAATAATCGATTAAATCGGCCAGTAACATAATGGGGTTAAAAAACTAAGATTAGCCCTTTTATAGTACAAAAAAGCAAAATCGATACTTTAAATATTACTTTCACTGTCCCACAGTAAAAAAAAAAAAAAAAAAAAAAGAACCCCCTTACAGTAGCGATTATTTGCTCTTTTTGTACTTTTTTTTTTTAACCCCATTATGTTACTAAACATCTCAGGCCGGGGTTCACACCTCTGTTTTTTGCAGAAACACACTACAATTTATTTACATGTTTTCCTATGGGACACATTCACATCCATGATTTTTTTCAGCTGCTGCGTATTTGGAAAGGGCAAGGACTTAACGCAAAACGGTGCTATTTTTTTTTTAGTTCAAAATACTTTAATTGAGTTGCGTTTTGTAATCTGCCCAACAACAAAGGCTATTATCTGATTAATCGAAACAATAAACCGGCCAACTAATCTATTATGAAAATTAGGGTTGTCCAGATACCGATACTAGTATAGGTATCGGGACCGATACCAAGTATTGGCGGGAGTACTTGTACTCGCGCAAATGCTCCCGATACCTAAATAGAATACTTTTTTTGTATTTATCAACATGTTCTGTGAAAATTCTTTGAGTTTTTTTACTACTGCATGACAAGAAAATAAAAAATTTTTATTCATTTTTACTCATTTTTATTCTTTTAAAATGTCTTGAGTTCGAGTTCTTCATGATTCTAAAGAAAATATCCTTAGTCTGTACTGTGGTTTGAAAACTGTCACATGACATTTAAAAAAAAGTATCGGTATTCGGTATCGGCGAGTACATGAAAAAAAGTATCGGTGCTTGTACTCGGTCCTAAAAAAGTGGTATTGGGACAACCCTAATGAAAAAAGATTTTTTAATACAGCTTACCTGTAAAATCTTTTTCTTGGAGTACATCACGGGACACAGAGCAGCATATTCATTACTATATGGGTTATATGGAGTACCTTCAGGTGTGGACACTGGCAATCTCAAACAGGAAGTCCCCTCCCTATATAACCCCCTCCCATAGAGGAATTACCTCAGTTTTGTAGCAAGCAGTATGCCTCCCAAAAATGTTCCCCAAAAGAGGGGTGGGAGCTCTGTGTCCCGTGATGTACTCCAAGAAAAAGATTTTACAGGTAAGCTGTATTAAAAAATCTCTTTTTCTTTCTCGTACATCACGGGACACAGAGCAGCATATTCATTACTATATGGGATGTCCGAAAGCAATGCTTTAACCTCCCTGGCGGTCTTCACGTGTGTGGCACGGGGTGAGATTTTTAAGCTAATATCGGTAACCCCGTGCCACACACGCGCTTACCTCGCTGGATGCAGAAAAAGTTTACTTACCTTTTCTCTGCGATCCAGCGATGAATCCCCGCAGTACTCGGCGGGCGGATGTCCGCCTGATGCTGTGTGTACCGCCGATTCCCTTCCCTGCGAGCGTCGCGACGTAGGGGGGGGAACGGCGCCAAATTCAAAAAAGTAAACAAACACTATACATACAGTACACTGTAATCTTATAGATTACAGTACTGTATGTAAAAAATACACACCCCCCATGTCCCTAGTGGTCTGCCCTGTACACTACATGTCATTTTATATAATAAAAACTGTTCTTTCTCCCTGCAAACTGTAGATTGCCCATAGCAACCAAAAGTGTCCCTTTATGGCAAAAATTGTTTTAGAGCAGCTAAAAAACAGCGATAATAAATCAGAATCACTTGCAGAATTTAGCGATAGCGATTTGTGGGGAAATTCGTCATAAAAAAAAAAAAAAATGACAGCAAAAATTCTGCAACTGAGCAAATTTCAGTGATTTTGATTTGATTACATTATTGAATAATTTTTACTATAATTATATTATCATTTGTGATCATTTTTTATAATTATTTATTATATTATAATTTTTAATTAAAAAAAAAAAAAAAAATCATACCCGGGATGCCTATTAGACTCTTGTTTGAATAGATTTAAGTGAGTTATTCCTAAGAATTACAAGCCTACAGTATAAAACGCCAAATTCCCTTGCAAATAATGGTACCGCTTTTAGCACCTAAAATCTTAAAGAATCATACCGCCAGGGAGGTTAATGAGGGGAGGGAGACATCTTCCAAAAAAGGATTTAATTTAGAGGTATACTCAAATACTAGTAAATCCAACTTAAACAAGAAATGTAAATCTCAAATCAAGTCAAGGGAGCCCCCTCAGATCCTGAGGAGCCTGAATCGCTGGCCTGTAGTACTGACTGCCCAAAGGCTGTATCCGCATTCCTTCTTACGTCCAATTGATAACATTTTGTAAACATGTGGACTGACGACCACGTTGCTGCCTTGCATATTCGAGCCATAGAGATCCGATGATGTGCTGCCCAGGAGGTGCCCATGGCCCTGGTAGAATGGGCCTTTACCGACAAAGGAGGAGGCAACCTCTTCAAACCGCAGGCCTGAACGATTAATTGTTTAATCCATCTTGCGATGGTGGATCAAGCAGCTGCCTGACCCATCTTGGGCCCTTCCGGTAAAACGAACACCACATCTGTTTTCCGAACCTTCTCTGTAGCTTTAAGATAGGCCTTTATGGCCCTGACAATATCCAACGTATGCAGCAAGCCCTCCTTTCTAGAGGTGGGTTTTGGAAAAAAGGATGGAAGTACCACATCCTGGTTCAGGTGGAAACTGGATATAACCTTTGGTAGAAAGGAAGGATGAGGACGGAACCCCGCCCTATCCTTATGTAAAATGAGATATGGTTCCTTACAAGATAAGGCTGCCAATTCCGATACTCTCCTGGCCGAAACTATGGTGATCAGAAATACCGACTTTCTAGTCAGTAAAACCAAAGGTACCTCAGCCAACGGCTCAAGGGGTTGTTTCTGTAGAGTTGACAGAACAAGATTTAAGTCCCATGGACAAAGTGGTGATTTGACCGGAGGATTAACACGCAAGACTCCCTGTACGAAGATCTTAACCAGCGAGTGGGCGGCCAGCGGCCTCTGAAACCACACTGATAAGGCTGAAATCTGCCCCTAGATCGTGCTTAATGCCAGGCCTTTATCCACTCCTAGCTGGAGAAAACTTAATACTCTATCAATGGTATACTTGTGGGAAACCCATCTCTTAGCCTCACACCAGCCTACGTAGGCCCTCCAAACACTGTAACAAAATTACCCTGGAGGCCGGCTTTCTAGCCTTAATGAGGGTAGGGATTACCTGCCTAGACAGACCTCTACCCCTGAGAATCAGGGATTCAGCCGCCAGGCCGTCAAATTTAGACGCCGTAATGCAGGGTGGAGGATCGGGCCTTGTGAGAGTAGGTCTGGCCATAGAGGAAGAGTCCAAGGGCCTCCCGCTGCCAATTTCAGGACTAGTGAGTACCATGCCCTCCGGCACCAAGCTGGGGCTACCAGGATAACCGGCCTGTGCTATGATCCTGCGCCACAGGCGGGGTAGTAACTGCAGCGGGGGAAATGCATATAGAAGTTATGATTGATGCCAAGGGCAAACCAACACATCGGTTCCGCAGGCCATAGGGTCCCTCGTTCGAGACATGAACCTGTCTAGCTTCTTGTTGAATCCTGATGCCATGACCTCCAGGTCTGGCACTCCCCACTTCTGGCAGATTGTCTGAAAAAAACTTGTGGATGCAGAGACCACTCCCCCGGCGACAGGGTTTGGCAACTTAGGAAGTACGCCTGCAGGTTGTCCACCTCGGGAATGAATGTCGCCGATATGCAGGGTACATAAACCTCTGCCCACCGAAAAACCAAGCTCCTCTCACTCTGAGTGGCTTGACTCTTGGTTCCCCCTTGGTGGTTCACATATATGCCACCGCTGTGGCATTGTCTGAATGACTTCTCACCGAGGACCCAAGTAATCTGGATGTCTATGCCAGGAGGGCTAGCCGAGCCGCTCTGATCTCCCAGACCTTGATGGGCAGCTGCCTCTCCGCCTCTGCCCAAGTTCCTTGGCGAGTGAACCCGTTCAAGACCGCTCTCCAGCCTTCCAGACCACTGGGCAGAACCAATCTGCTAGAATTGCTGTCTGTAGGACACGAGTGTGGAAGCGTGTGGTTACGCCTCGAACATGGCCATTAGTTTGCCTAGTAATCGCATACATAGCCAAATAGTTGGTTCTCTTTTGCTTAGAACCAACTGAATCAATCTTTTGATAGCCTCGACCTTTACCAGGGGCAGGAACACCCATCTTCTGTTCTGTGTCTAATCTCATGCCGAGATATTCCAACTGCTTTGTAGGTTGAAATGCTGATCTTTCCCCGGTTTAGGACCCAGCCGAACCTCTCGAGGTACTGAACCATGAGGGCTACTACGCATTCCACCAAGGAAGCGAGTGATCTATGATTAAGAGGTCGTTCAGGTATGCTAGGACCGAGATCCCTTGGATCCTTTAGACTGACTAGAATTGGAGCTAGGACCTTCGTGAATACCTGGGGGCCGTAGCCAGCCCGAAGGGGGGCGCCACGAATTGGAAGTGACGCTGTATCACTGCGAAGCATAAAAACAAAAGTATTTGATGTGGCTGAAAGAATTGGTACATGAAGGTAACCATCCTTTATGTCTATAGAAGCCAGATCCTTCTGGAGTGTGGCGGCTGCTGACCGAACGGATTCTATCCGGAAAGAGCGAACCCTTAGGTAAGCATTTAAACCTTTTAGGTCCAAAATTGGTCTGACATCGCCGATGGGCCTTGGTATGACAAACAGATTGGAATAGAAACCTAGCCCCTGTTCTTGGGCTGGTACCTCTACCATTATGCCCTGGTAAAGCAGATGATCCAACGCCGCCCGCATTGAGGCCTTCCTTGTGGAGGAAATTTTAGAAATTCTAATCTGTAGCCTGTGGCCACAGATGATCGGACCCTCTCTGTCGGGGATCGATCCCCAGAGGCCTGTCCTTGCGATCCATTGTTAAAAGTTTGATCGCGCAGGAGGTCCGTACTGCCTGGAAATTTGAGGGCCCCGGAACAGGGGGGAGCTGCCTTTTAAACGCAGGACCCCGGAACTTCCTTTGACTGGTAAAAGGGGGTACTTTTGCCACTTGAAACAGTCTGAATGTATTTATCCAGATCTTTCCATGGAAGGGCAAACCTGCCAGCAGTCTTTTACATGGGGCTCGGCCGCCCAGTTCTTCAACCATAAGAGCCTTCTCATATGCACTAAAAATAGTGACAACGAGACGCCTGCTGGATGGAGTCTTTTTATAACCTCTACCGCAAAGCACAGAGCTCTGGGAATATCCAATAACTCCTCTGCCTATTGGGCAGGGATGTCTTAAGCATCTGTTTTGTCTGGTTCTTTAACGCCTGACACAACTCCAATTGCAGCCACTGCTGGCTGTGGCCAAGGATGCTGGAAAAAGTGTCTCTAAACGTTTATCGACCGGGACCTTAAACATTTGTATGTTTCCCCTTAGGCCAGTTAATGATTTATTCACCCATGAGATGGCTGCGTCCACAGTTGGGAGCGCCCCCTTTCTTAGAAAAATGTATTTTCCGTAGGGTAAATAACAGAAAACCTTCCAGGTGGTCCCCATCCAGGCACTAACCAGGCCCGACCCTGCTTAGCCTCAGAGATCAGACGAGATTGGGCGCTTTCTGGGAGATGTGACCTCAAGGACCTCACGGGTAGTTGAAAAGCAGTGCCCGAACCAGGACCTGAACCCTGGACCCTCAGACCAAAAGTCCGATGCTCTACCGACTGAGCCATCGGGGCCCCTTTTAAAGAGCAATTGGTCAGGGGAAAGAGTGCCTGCAAGCACAAATATTTCCTGGCAGACGTGCATAAAGACTACCCTCTCGTCAGCTTTAGGCGGCAGAAAAAATTCTGTCCGGTCGTCCCAATCCTGGAAAAACCAATTCCTCTAACAGAGGATGGACCGGAAAAGCTGCGTTGCTTAAAGGCGCTTTTAAAAGAACCCAAAGAGGATACCGCAGGAACCTGAGGCTCTGGAAATGGCAAATTAAATGCCGAGCGGACCATGTCTGTCAAAGACTGGACCCACAGACTCTCCGTCTGGGAGGCTGAAAACGATTCTTCAGTGGTAGATCCTTCCTCTAGGTTCTGTCCCTTTTGGCGATGGGGATCTAGTCCGCTTCTTGCCAGAAAAAAAGAGCCAGCGATCATAGCTGTTAACTTTTTTCTCTAGCCCCCCTAGGGTGACGGCTAGCATCTCCTCTGTGATAACACAGGGTTGGGCCGACCTGGGCCAGCCTCAGCACCAGACCCCCTTAATGGCATATCCAGGGTGACCCCTATAGGAATAACCTGTGGGGAAAGTATTGGCATATCATCAGAACCAGAGGAGGAACCCCTTTGTCTTTGCCTTTTTTTTTTTGTGTTTTGATCCTGAACCCTTGGAAGCCATAATACAAAACCGAGGGACTCCGCTTACATCAACAGACTGTTATAGCCAGGAGTACAAAAAAATAAGGTTTAGGGGACAATAGGATCACTAATGCCCAAAAACGGTGGGGCTCAGTATGTTTTCCTTTATAATATTATTCACAACATACAGCCCCACCCCCAACATGTTTGCCAGCATTCAACCTGTTGCCAAGGGGATTTTGGCTTAACAAAAAGTATTGGAGCTGACTCCAGCATGTAGTACCCCTTCTCGCCACCGGGAGTCACTGTGCTGCCAGCTCTACGTCCTCTCTCTCCAGCTCAGCTTTGAACTGAGCTAAGAACGCGCCTGCTGTGTATAACAGCAATTGAAGGCACGCCCACTCTACACTGCAGTCACGCTCCCCGCCCTCCCGAACGGCGCGAAAATTTTCTATATGCATGCGCGCGACTGTCGGGGGAGGAGAGCCCAGGAGGAGACGCACTCTGGAGCCCAGGAATGCAGGTTTGGAGGACGCATCAGGCGGCAGATTTTGAATCCCGGCAAGGTAAGGCTAAAACAGGCCCCTAAGGAGTCCCTTTAGCCTAGAGACAGATCTGTTTTTTTTTTTTTGTTTTTTTTAAAGATCTTCAACCAGCGAGCAGCAGGTAGCCAGCAAACATACATAGATAGGGGGATCAAGTGATGGGGGGGAAACATTTCAGGGCATCCTGTCCATCAGACATAGTGACCATGGTGCCAATGCAGAGCATACTCAGGCTACCCCCCTTAAGATCTCCCCTGGAGAGCCTGCTGTCGAACCAAGTCCCGCAGGCTCCCCTCTTACCTGCTCCATGCCGCAGGACGTTTTGCAAAACGGTCCAATCTTCTCCCATCTCCGTGGGTAGCGTAGTAGACCTTCAGGCACTGGGGTCCTGGAAGGAGCCGCTGTCCTGGACATATACAGCACCCTGGCAAACAGGATCTTTGGTTTAGAAAACTCCAAGTCCTGGGCCCAGGGTCCAGCCCTCTAGAGAGGAGCATTATAGGCAAAACCCCACGGTTTGGGGCCCGGGTACTGTCCACTTTGGCACTGAGGCTCCTTGGACAGATCCGGTTAGCCCGCCTTAATCCCAAGGATGTGGAGGCAAAGCTATTCCGTGACCAACACCTAAGACACTGGCGAAAAAACTGAGATACTTCCTCTATGGGAGGGGGTTATATAGGGAGGGGACTTCCTGTTTGAGATTGCCAGTGTCCACACCTGAAGGTACTCCATATAACCCATATAGTAATGAATAAGCTGCTCTGTGTCCCGTGATGTACGAGAAAGAAATAATCGTTAGTTGCAGCCCTAAACAATATGGAACCTGACATTGAAGACGGCTGTCCTGCTAGAAATTACATCTGGAAGAAGGATCTTAGAACTCCACTCCTTAGGGATAGGGGACGACCACATCTCCTTCTTCCCTGATAGAGTGGAACTTCGCCCCCTTCAGGAGTTCACGCCGAAAGTCACTACTCCAAGCCACCTGTTGGAACCCTGGGCTCTGCCAGTATTTACAGACACTGATTCAGAGTCCTGTCACAAGCTGAACATATCCAGAGCACTTAGGACCTACCGAAAAGCCACCGGCCACTTCAGGAACTCAGAGACTTTTCATCATACCTTTTGGTAAATACAGAGGCAAAGAAGCCTCCATCAGAACTCTAGCGTCTTGGGTCGTAAAGTTGATACAGCAGGCCTACAGGGTGAAGAATATGGAGCCACCATCCCGAGTGAATGCTCACTCTACAAGGGCGGTCTCAGCTTCCTGAGCAGCAAGGACTAATGTATCCCTGGAGACGGTGTGCAGGGCCGCCACTTGGTCTTCTCATAACACAGTCCTTAGGCACTACCATATTGATCCAGGAGCTCTTACTACAATAGAATTTGGAAGAAGGGCAGTTCAGGCTGCTATGTCCTCTTCTAATTAAACATTATTAAGCATTATCCCACCATGTTAGCTAGTTATTTATCACAGGTATGCTGCCATGGAGTAGAAATAAAGGAAAAACTGCGCTAATATTGGTAAAGGTAAAAAAGCTGCCACATACAAAACAAACAAAGTCAACAAAATATAGAAACGAAAAATGTAGCGCTAATATGAAAATCACATTTGTATACGGTGAGTATATAACAGTGTTTCCCAACTCCAGTCCTCAAGGCACACCAACAGGTCATGTTTTTAGGATTTCCATTATTTTGCACAGGTGATTCGATCAGTTTCACTGCCTTAGTAATTACCACAGCTGTTTCAATTGAGGGAAATCCTGAAAACATGACCTGTTGGTGTGCCTTGAGGACTGGAGTTGGGAAACACTGGTATATAAAGAGCCACTAGCACTGAACAGGGAGTGGCCCAAATGGAGTGCTCAAAGTAAATAGAGTTCCAAAGTCTATATGTAGACAGGTGGGTGATCATCCAATGAGGGGAAGACAAGCGAATTTCTATAGGTCACAATCTCATCGTGATTAGAGGAAAACGTAAATGCGCTTACCAGATGGGTTGGACTCAGGTACTGTACAGTAGTGAGTCAGACAGGCACTGTGGTATTTGGGAACCGGGACCACTGGAAACCGGAAGGCAGGATCACAACAGATGACTGGAATTGAGGCTGGGAATCCACATCAGACCCAGGTGTACCTTGAATGGTGTGGAACGTCAGGTTGTAGATTCCAGGTGGGATCCTTGAGCCAAAAATCAAAGGTTGGAGGCCTAGAATATGGCTGGGGCTCACCAAAGCCGCAAGGTGGATGTTATGTGGAAAGAGGAAGAACAGGAAGCTCCAATAGTGCAGATGAGTACAACCAATCAAGGTTTATTGATAAAAGTCATAAAAACAAAAATATGACATATATTAAAAAGTGATCACAGATTGGCAATATGGGGTGCTAGATAGCGGTAACCCGACGCGTTTCGGCTGAATAAGCCTTCAACAGGGGCATAAATTGCACCCCCATATTGCTCGCTTATATACACATGAATGACCATCAGGCCCATCCCCCTGCGGGGCAGGGCTTGGAACAGGATGTGATGTAATAGGTATATCTTCCAACCACATAAACATCAAATCTTTCGATCATGTATCACTAAACATCAAATACATCTCTCAAACAATTTAATATAAACATGAAAGATTAAAAACATATGATGTTTATATATACTGGATTAATATAATAGAAATTCATAACTCATAATTGACAACAATGTTGAAACTGTGTCACCCAGTGAATGTGTCCTCCAATTTCTATGTATGGGGACACCACATTCACTGAAACCTCTATTGAATAAAGTGGATGATCTGCCCCCCTGAGGCTGCATTATAAGACACAAACCGCACGGAGGCCTCCGTGCGGTTTGTGTCTTACAATGCAGCCTCAGGGGGCAGATCATCCACTTTATTCAATAGAGGTTTCAGTGAATGTGGTGTCCCCATACATAGAAATTGGAGGACACATTCACTGGGTGACACAGTTTCAACATTGTTGTCAATTATGAGTTATGAATTTCTATTATATTAATCCAGTATATATAAACATCATATGTTTTTAATCTTTCATGTTTATATTAAATTGTTTGAGAGATGTATTTGATGTTTAGTGATACATGATCGAAAGATTTGATGTTTATGTGGTTGGAAGATATACCTATTACATCACATCCTGTTCCAAGCCCTGCCCCGCAGGGGGATGGGCCTGATGGTCATTCATGTGTATATAAGAGCGCAATATGGGGGTGCAATTTATGCCCCCCTGTTGAAGGCTTATTCAGCCGAAACGCGTCGGGTTACCGCTATCTAGCACCCCATATTGCCAATCTGTGATCACTTTTTAATATATGTCATATTTTTGTTTTTATGACTTTTATCAATAAACCTTGATTGGTTGTACTCATCTGCACTATTGGAGCTTCCTGTTCTTCCTCTTTCCACATAACATCCACCTTGCGGCTTTGGTGAGCCCCAGCCATATTCTAGGCCTCCAACCTTTGATTTTTGGCTCAAGGATCCCACCTGGAATCTACAACCTGACGTTCCACACCATTCAAGGTACACCTGGGTCTGATGTGGATTCCCAGCCTCAATTCCAGTCATCTGTTGTGATCCTGCCTTCCGGTTTCCAGTGGTCCCGGTTCCCAAATACCACAGTGCCTGTCTGACTCACTACTGTACAGTACCTGAGTCCAACCATCTGGTAAGCGCATTTACGTTTTCCTCTGATCACGATGAGATTGTGACCTATAGAAATTCGCTTGTCTTCCCCTCATTGGATGATCACCCACCTGTCTACATATAGACTTTGGAACTCTATTTACTTTGAGCACTCCATTTGGGCCACTCCCTGTTCAGTGCTAGTGGCTCTTATATACTCACCGTATACAAATGTGATTTTCATATTAGCGCTACATTTTTCTTTTTTATATGCTGCCATGGAGGCACCAGGAAAACGTAAAATTGTATCATACTTACCAGTAATTTTCATTTCCTGGTGCCTATCCATGGCAGCATATGCTCCCACCCTTGGTATTCTATATTACAAAGAATGTTGGAGGAGGGACTATGCCTTTAATTTATGTTATTCACTAGTCCTGAAGGAGGAGTCCAGGCGGAGCTCTATCACAGGTATGCTGCCATGGATAGGCACCAGGAAAGGAAAATTACTGGTAAGTATGATACAATTTTCAGTTTTTTAGATTTGTTTTCACCAGGACTGGCGCCCACACCGCACCGGCACTGAGGAGCTGCGGGCAGAAGTTTTTAGATGAGGCCGCAGCTTTGGCCTAGTCCGCAAGGCCGGATGCCATGGACTAGGCCGAAGCCGCGGCCTCCCCTAAAAACTCCTGCCCGCAGCTCCTCAGGACCAGTGCTGTGTCCATAAAAAAAAAAAAAAAAAAACCTTAAAGCGGAGTTCCACCCAAAAATGAAACTTCCGCTTATCCCACTCCTCACCCCATTACATGCCACTAGGGGTGCAACGAATCACTGCCGATCCATGATCCGAACGGTCACCCCCATCGGATCGCTATGCGATCCGCGGATCGCCACCGCGGGCATATAATTAGGAAAGGCCGCGGCTTCGGCCTAGCTCCGGAGCCACGGCCATCTTGGTACACCCGGCGGCATGTGTGCGCGCCTCGAGCGTGGGCTCCTCCTCTGTTGGTGTAAACAGAGGAGGAGCCCGCGCTCGAGGCGCACACACACGCCGCTAACGGGGTAACTGCAAGTACTATGGGGCTCACTGTGCTGTACTAGGGGGGGGTGACTGACTGTGCTGTACTGTACTATGGGGGTCACTCACTGTCTGCCCGTACTACGGGCGGGGGGGTCACTCACTGTCTGCCCGTACTACGGGCGGGGGGGTCACTCACTGTCTGCCCGTACTACGGGCGGGGCGGGGGGGGGGGAGGGCCACTGTCTGCCCGTACTACGGGCGGGGGAGGGCCACTGTCTGCCCGTACTACGGGGGGGGGGGGTCACTGTCTGCCCGTACTACGGGTCACTGTCTGCCCGTACTACGGGGGGTCACTGTCTGCCCGTACTACGGTACTACGGGGGGGGGGGTCACTGTCACTGTCTGCCCGTACTACGGGGGGGGGGGTCACTGTCTGCCCGTACTACGGGGGGGGGGGTCACTGTCTGCCCGTACTACGGGGGGGGGGTCACTGTCTGCCCGTACTACGGGGGGGGGGTCACTGTCTGCCCGTACTACGGGGGGGGGGTCACTGTCTGCCCGTACTACGGGGGGGGGGGGTCACTGTCTGCCCGTACTACGGGGGGGGGGGGGTCACTGTCTGCCCGTACTACGGGGGGGGGGGTCACTGTCTGCCCGTACTAGGGGGGGGGGGTCACTGTCTGCCCGTACTACGGGGGGGGGGTCACTGTCTGCCCGTACTACGGGGGGGGGGGTCACTGTCTGCCCGTACTACGGGGGGGGGGGGTCACTGTCTGCCCGTACTACGGGGGGGGGGGTCACTGTCTGCCCGTACTACGGGGGGGGGGGTCACTGTCTGCCCGTACTACGGGGGGGGGGGTCACTGTCTGCCCGTACTACGGGGGGGGGGGTCACTGTCTGCCCGTACTACGGGGGGGGGGGGTCACTGTCTGCCCGTACTACGGGGGGGGGGGTCACTGTCTGGCCCGTACTACGTACTACGGGGGGGGGGGTCACTGTCTGCCCGTACTACGGGGGGGGGGGTCTCACTGTCTGCCCGTACTACGGGGGGGGGGTCACTGTCTGCCCGTACTACGGGGGGGGGGGTCACTCTGCCCGTACTACGAGGGGGGGGGTCACTGTCTGCCCGTACTACTACGGGGGGGGGGGGGGTCACTGTCTGCTGCCCGTACTACGGGGGGGGGGGGGTCACTGTCTGCCCGTACTACGGGGGGGGGGGGTCACTGTCTGCCCGTACTACGGGGGGGGGGGGGTCACTGTCTGCCCGTACTACGTACTACGGGGGGGGGGGGGTCACTGTCTGCTGCCCGTACTACGGGGGGGGGTCACTGTCTGCCCGTACTACGGGGGGGGGTCACTGTCTGCCCGTACTACTACGGGGGGGGGTCACTGTCTGCCCGTACTACGGGGGGGGGTCACTGTCTGCCCGTACTACGGGGGGGGGTCACTGTCTGCCCGTACTACGGGGGGGGGTCACTGTCTGCCCGTACTACGGGGGGGGGGTCACTGTCTGCCCGTATTGTACTACGGGGGGGGTCACTGTCTGCCCGTACTACGGGGGGGGGGTCACGGGGGGGGGTGTCTGCTGCCCGTACTACGGGGGGGGGGTCACGGGGGGGGGGTGTCTGCTGCCCGTACTACGGGGGGGGGTCACTGTCTGCTGCCCGTACTACGGGGGGGGGGGGTCACTGTCTGCCCGTACTACGTACTACGGGGGGGGGGTCACTGTCTGCCTGTACTACGGGGGGGGGTCACTGTCTGCCTGTACTACGGGGGGGGGTCACTGTCTGCCTGTACTACGGGGGGGGGTCACTGTCTGCCTGTACTACGGGGGGGGTCACTGTCTGCCTGTACTACGGGGGGGGGTCACTGTCTGCCTGTACTACTACGGGGGGGGGTCACTGTCTGCCTGTACTACGGGGGGGGTCACTGTCTGCCTGTACTACGGGGGGGGGGTCACTGTCTGCCTGTACTACGGGGGGGGGGTCACTGTCTGCCTGTACTACGGGGGGGGGTCACTGTCTGCCTGTACTACTACGGGGGGGGGTCACTGTCTGCCTGTACTACGGGGGGGGGTTCTGTCTGCCTGTACTACGGGGGGGGGTCACTGTCTGCCTGTACTACGGGGGGGGGGTCACTGTCTGCCTGTACTACGGGGGGGGTCACTGTCTGCCTGTACTACGGGGGGGGGTCACTGTCTGCCTGTACTACGGGGGGGGGTCACTGTCTGCCTGTACTACGGGGGGGGGTCACTGTCTGCCTGTACTACGGGGGGGGGTCACTGTCTGCCTGTACTACGTACTACGGGGGGGGGTCACTGTCTGCCTGTACTACGGGGGGGGGTCACTGTCTGCCTGTACTACGGGGGGGGGTCACTGTCTGCCTGTACTACGGGGGGGGGTCACTGTCTGCCTGTACTACGTACTACGGGGGGGGGGTCACTGTCTGCCTGTACTACGGGGGGGGGTCACTGTCTGCCTGTACTACGGGGGGGGGTCACTGTCTGCCTGTACTACCGGGGGGGGGTCACTGTCTGCCTGTACTACGGGGGGGGGTCACTGTCTGCCTGTACTACGGGGGGGGGTCACTGTCTGCCTGTACTACGGGGGGGGGTCACTGTCTGCCTGTACTACGGGGGGGGGTCACTGTCTGCCTGTACTACGGGGGGGGGTCACTGTTGCCTGTACTACGGGGGGGGGTCACTGTCTGCCTGTACTACGGGGGGGGTCACTGTCTGCCTGTACTACGGGGGGGGGGTCACTGTCTGCCTGTACTACGGGGGGGGGTCACTGTCTGCCTGTACTACGGGGGGGGGGTCACTGTCTGCCTGTACTACGGGGGGGGGTCACTGTCTGCCTGTACTACGGGGGGGGGTCACTGTCTGCCTGTACTACGGGGGGGGGGTCACTGTCTGCCTGTACTACGGGGGGGGGTCACTGTCTGCCTGTACTACGGGGGGGGGTCACTGTCTGCCTGTACTACGGGGGGGGGGTCACTGTCTGCCTGTACTACGGGGGGGGGTCACTGTCTGCCTGTACTACGGGGGGGGGGTCACTGTCTGCCTGTACTACGGGGGGGGGTCACTGTCTGCCTGTACTACGGGGGGGGGTCACTGTCTGCCTGTACTACGGGGGGGGTCACTGTCTGCTGTACTACGGGGGGGGGTCACTGTCTGCCTGTACTACGGGGGGGGGTCACTGTCTGCCTGTACTACGGGGGGGGGGTCACGCTGTACTACGGGGGGGGGTCACTGTCTGCCTGTACTACGGGGGGGGGTCACTGTCTGCCTGTACTACGGGGGGGGGTCACTGTCTGCCTGTACTACGGGGGGGGGTCACTGTCTGCCTGTACTACGGGGGGGGGTCACTGTCTGCCTGTACTACGGGGGGGGGTCACTGTCTGCCGTTACTACGGGGGGGGGTCACTGTCTGCCTGTACTACGGGGGGGGGGTCACTGTCTGCCGGGGGGGGGTCACTGTCTGCCTGTACTACGGGGGGGGGGTCACTGTCTGCCTGTACTACGGGGGGGGGGTCACTGTCTGCCTGTACTACGGGGGGGGGTCACTGTCTGCCTGTACTACGGGGGGGGGTCACTGTCTGCCTGTACTACGGGGGGGGGGTCACTGTCTGCCTGTACTACGGGGGGGGGTCACTGTCTGCCTGTACTACGGGGGGGGGTCACTGTCTGCCTGTACTACGGGGGGGGGTCACTGTCTGCCTGTACTACGGGGGGGGGTCACTGTCTGCCTGTACTACGGGGGGGGTCACTGTCTGCCTGTACTACGGGGGGGGGTCACTGTCTGCCTGTACTACGGGGGGGGGGTCACTGTCTGCCTGTACTACGGGGGGGGGTCACTGTCTGCCTGTACTACGGGGGGGGGTCACTGTCTGCCTGTACTACGGGGGGGGGTCACTGTCTGCCTGTACTACGGGGGGGGGTCACTGTCTGCCTGTACTACGGGGGGGGGTCACTGTCTGCCTGTACTACGTACTACGGGGGGGGTTCACTGTCTGCCTGTACTACGGGGGGGGGGTCACTGTCTGCCTGTACTACGGGGGGGGGTCACTGTCTGCCTGTACTACGGGGGGGGGTCACTGTCTGCCGGTACTACGGGGGGGGTCACTGTCTGCCTGTACTACGGGGGGGGGTTACTGTCTGCCTGTACTACGGGGGGGGGTCACTGTCTGCCTGTACTACGGGGGGGGGTCACTGTCTGAGTTTTTTGATCCGTTGCACCCCTACATGCCACATTTGGCATGTAATTTTTTTTTGGGGAGGGGGGCTGGGGGCTTCAGGAGGAGTGGGACTTCCTGTCCCATTTCCTCCTTCCGCTGAGGGGCTGGTTAGGCGATTAAGCTTAATCGCCTACAGCAGCCCCTCCCTGTAGGCTATCGCCTAGGACACGCGACAGGTCCTAGGCGATAGCCTGTCCAAACGAATAGCGCAGCGCCGAGCTGCGCGCGCATGCGCAGTGGGTGCCCGGCCGTGAATCCGAAAGCTGTCACGGCCGGGTGCCCACAGTTAGAATGAAGACACCGGCCGGAGAGGGGGGGAGAGGAGCGGAGCCCCGGCCGTCGCGTCGCTGGAGCAGGTAAGTGCATGTTTATTAACCACTTAAAGACCCCCGCACGCACATATACGGCCACAACATGGCTCGTACAGGCACAAGGGCGTAAATTTACGTCCCCGCCTGAGTGCGGTTCGGGGGTCCCATCGGGACCCCCTCCGCGGCGTGCGGGGGTCTCCCTACCTCTGGGAGCGATCCGGGATCTGCGGGCGGATGTCCGTGTTTTCCGCCCCCCCCGCGATCGCTCCCAGCCAATGGGAGCGCGCTCCCAGCCTGTCACTTCCTCCTCCTGTGTTTACACAGGAAGGAGGAAATGATGTAATCTCTCATCGCAGCGCTGTTTCCAGCGCTGCTGATGAGAGAAGACATGACAAGTAAGTGTGCACCAACACAACACTGACACACACTCACATAGGCATATTAACCCCTTGTGATCGCCCCCCCCCCACCCCCCTGTCACAGTGTTACTGAATGCAGTGATTTAATCACTGCATTTAGTGTCAGTGTGACAGGCACTGTAAAAAACAGTTAGTGTTAGGTTCAGGATAGCCCCCCCACCCCCCCTAATAAAGTTTTAACCCCCTGATCACTGCCCTAGTTAACCCTTTCACTCCCTATTGCCAGCGTCACTAAGCGATCATTTTTCTGATCGCTGTATTAGTGTCGCTGTTCCCGCTAGGTAGCTATTTTTTTTTATTGCGATTTTTTTTTTTTACTAAAGACATGTGGCTAAATAAATTTTGGCCTAAATGTTTGACTAAAATTTAGTTTATTTGATTTTTTTTTTTTTTTAACAAAAAGTAAAAAAATAGTGTTTTTTTTTCAAAAATGTCGCTCTATTTTTTTATATAGCGCAAAAAATAAAAATCGCAGAGGTGATCAAATACCACCAAAAGAAAGCTCTATTTGTGGGAAGAAAAGGACGCAAATTTTGTTTGGGAGCCACGTCGCACGACCGCGCAATTGTCTGTTAAAGCGACGCAGTGCCGAATCGCAAAAACACCTTGGGTCATTTACCAGCGTATTGGTCCGGGTCTTAAGTGGTTAAAAGCCAGCAGCTACACTTTTTGTAGCTGCTGACTTTTAATAAACATACATTTTGGCTGGAACACCCCTTTAATTTGAATTGTGAATTAATATTTTTTTGTATTTTTTTTAAAGCGCAAATTTTATGGGGAGAAAATCGCCCAGCTCTAAGTCATACCACCAAAAAAGTGCCCTAATCTATATATTGAACTCCTTCCCTATTGTAGAACAAGACATGGTAAGCCGGTAAAGAGGAATGATCATCTGTAAGCCGACCGTATGCCCGAGGTCTCCAAAATGCAGCCTGTGGGCCGAATGTGGCCGTTTGCTTGCATTTATCTGGCACTCAGGGCACTATTACTCCAACTGACATCACCAAAGGGGTCACCAGTCCTTCCACTGACACCAACAGTGGGGAACCATTCCTCTCACAGACACCAACAATGGGACACTATTCCTCCTTCTACTGACTACAGGCACAATGTAAAACCTTGGTTTGAGAGCAACTTGGTTTGATATCATTTTGCAAAACAAGCAACATGTTTTAATACTTTTTGACAATATGGTTACATTTAATGACGGTACAACATTTAGCAACTCACATGATTAACGATTAAAAGAGACACATTCAAGTATGCAGACATATGTGGTAAAGCTGTCCAAACTTTTTTCAAAGAGGGCCAGATTTGATGAAGTGAAAATGCGTGAGGGCCGACCATTTTGCCTGACATTCTTTGAACCATAAAAATTTGGACTTATGCCGCGTACACACGGTCGTTTTTTGCGATGAAAAAAAACGACGTTTTTTAAAACGTCATTTCAATTGATCGTGTGTGGGCAAAACGTCGTTTTTTGTCTTCAAAAAAACGACCAAAAAAAAATTCCAACATGCTTGAATTTTTTGTGTCGTTTTTCAAAACGTCGTTTTTTGTTTCACAAAAAGTCACCGTGTGTAGCAAAAACGTCTTTCAAAACGAAGTTTTTCAACCCGCGCATGCCCAGAAGCTAGTTATGAAGCGAGCTTCAATGGAAAAGAGTGGTGAACGTAACCTCGCTTTTTGTGAAAAAACGATGGTGTGTATGCAAAATTGTCTTTGAAAAGTGACGTTTCAAAAACGTCGTTTTTTACTTCACAGAAAACGTCGTTTTTTTTCATCGCAAAAAACGACTGTGTGTACGTGGCATCAGTGTTCGTTTGAGCACTAATACACAGCCCAACAAGAATTCTCTTGCCTTTGTGGCTGTGTGCGAGTCAAGAGATGAGCTTGGACGTATTATTTGGATATACCGTATAACACGCACCTTCGCTTTAAGAGGGAAGTTTCAGATTTTTTTTCCCCCCCATTTTAAATAAAAGAACTGTGAAGCAAAATAAGGGTCAGTGCCCATCTGTAGCCTCACAGGTGCCCATCTACAGATCCACCATTGCCATGAATGTAGCCTCACCATTGCCAGGAATGCACCCACCATTGCCAGGCATTTACTCACAAGCGCCAAAGATTATCTATAGGAAATGTCTTGTTTACACGGTGGCCTTTTTAACCACTTCCTTACTGGGCATGTAAACCCCCTTCCTGACCAGGTGAAATTTCAGCTTGCGGCACTGCGTCGTTTTAACTGACAATTGCGCGGTCGTGCGATATGGCTCCCAAACAAAATTGGCGTCCTTTTTTTCCCCACAAGTAGAGCTTTCTTTTGGTGGTATTTGGTCACCTCTGCGATTTTTATTTTTTGCGCTATAAACAAAAAAGGACGACAATTTTGAAAAAAAATACAATATTTTTTAATTGTTGCTATAAAAAATAGCCCAATTTAAAAAAAAAAAAAATCAGTTTAGGGCGATACGTATTCTTCTACATATTTTTGGTAAAAAAAAAAAAAAAAAATCGCAATAAGCGACTGGTTTGCGCAAAAGTTATAGCGCCTACAAAATAAGGGACAGAATTGTTATTTTTTATTATTTTTATTTTTTTTACTAGTAATGGCGGCGATCTGCGATTTTTATTGCGACTGCGACGTTATGGCGGACACATCGGACACTTTTGACACATTTTTGGCACCATTCACATTTATACTGCAATCAGTGCTATAAATATGCACTAATTACTGTATAAATGTGACTGGCAGGGAAGGGGTTAACACTAGGGGGTGAGGAAGGGGTTAATATGTTTCCTGCATTGTGTTCTAACTGTGGGGGGAGGGGGGGTGACCGATCTGTGTCCCTATGTACTAGGAACACAGATCGGTATGCTCTCTCTATGACAGGACGCTTTCATTGTGAGAGCCGGCAATGAGAGATGATCTCATATGTTTACATATGAGATCATCTCTCTTTGGCCCATCAGATCGCATCGCAAACGGCCACTCTGATTGGCTGTGTCCAAGGGACACGGCCAGTACACAAGTTCCCCGCTGCGTGCTCTGGAGCGCGCGCTGGGAATGAGGAAAGGGGCTGCCGTGAAAACACGGCAGCCCAGAGATTTAGAACCACCCTGCGGCCGTATATACTCGTACGGCCGTAGGGAAGTGGTTAAAAGAAAGTCCTGCCTCCTTTGATGGACAGAACAGTCGTCCAATGGCAGTGCCGGAGACGAGACTTCCTATTACAGAGGCTGGCCGTAAACAGGAAATTCTCCTGTGTGTGTGTGTGTTTGTGTGTGTACAGCGCTTGTCCCGCCTCCTCCCTGTCCTCCAAGGCATATACATCTTTGTGGCCCCGACACTGGGAGATCATCAGGGTCTACAAAAGATAACCAACAACCAGGCAGTCCGGACATTGGACATGCCTGACGTAGACCATCCTCCACACCCCGTCGACTTCATCCCTTCCACGCTGTGTGCCTCTATTTCAAATCGCTCTACTGCAGAGTAGTCTTCCCGATCATGATTGCAGCCGGCAGCGTGGAGGATGGTCTATATGGACAGCTTTACGCCGGGTGCCTACATACTTAGATGTGCCTTTTTTAATTGTCAATCATATGAGTTGCTAAATATTGTACCTTCATTAAAAGGGGTTGTAAAGGTAAATGTTTTTCACCTTAATTCATCCTATTCATTAAGGTGAAAAAACATCCGACAGTGTTTGTGTTTGTTTGTTTGTTACTTAAAAAAAAAAAAAAAATTGGTCTTTAGTGTCACTTTAAATGTAACCATATTACTACGGTTGGAGGCGCCTCTCTTCTGTTTTGTACACTGTAGCTCCTGATGGATTTTTGCTATTAATCCCCTTGTGGATGGACAATTTACACTACCAATCACATTGCTATAGTTCTTTTATATGGACTAACGGTTGTGGAACAAATCATATGAGTTTCCATTATGTCTTATGAGGAAATTCGCTTTGATAAAACAAGTGCTTCGGATTACAAGCATGTTTACAGAAAAAATTATGCTTGCAAGCCAAAGGTTTTACTGCAATTTTTTTTTTTTTTTTACTCCTTTTGACGAAGGGGCATTTTCTACTCCCACTAGCCACTTTGTCCCCCTAATGTCTAAAAGAAAGTAAACTGGCCCTTTGTTTAGAAAGTTCAGAGACCCCTGCCAAAGTCAATAATGGTGGTCCTATGGCAGTGCCGGAGTTTTTTCAGTAAAGCTTACAGAAGTTCAGCTCCTCTTTAACCACTTGAGATCCGCCGTTATCGGTGGCGGGAGAGGGTGCCCCCCCCCCCTCCCGCCGCTCTCCTGCGCCCTCCGCCGCTTACCGTAGCCGTCGGTAGCGGCGGAGGCGATCGGGTCCGTTCGGCTCCTCAGCGGGGATGCGAGTGAGGAAAAATCGCCCCCACCCGTCCCCAGAGCTCAAAACGTCAGTCCCGCCCAGCGTCTTAAAGAGACATTTTTTTTAAATGCCATTTGAAAAAAATGACATTTTACATTTTGTTTTTGTTTTTTGCAGTTAAGCCTAAATATGAGATCCGAGGTCTTTTTGACCCCAGATCTCATATTTAAGAGGACCTGTCATGCTTTTTTCTATTACAAGGGATGTTTACATTTCTTGTAATAGGAATAAAAGTGATATTTTTTTTATTATTTATTTCAGTGTAAAAAATTATAAACTAAATTAAAATAAATAAGAAAACAAAAAAAAATTAAAATTTAAAACGCCCCATCCAGACGAGCTAGCGCACAGAAGCGAACGCATACGCGAGTAGCGCCCGCATATGAAAACGGTGTTCAAACCACACAAGTGAGGTATCACCGCGATCGTTAGAGTGAGAGCAATAATTCTAGCCCTAGACCTCCTCTGTATCTCAAAAAATGCAACCTGTAGAATTTTTTAAACGTCGCCTATCGAGATTTTTAAGGGTAAAAGTTTGACGCCATGCCACGAGCAGGCGCAATTTTTAAGTGTGACATGTTGGGTATCATTTTACTTGGCGTAACATTATCTTTCACAATATATAAAAAAATTGGGCCAAATTTATTGTTGTCTTATTTTTTAATTAAAAAAAGTGAATTTTTTCCAAAAAAAGTGCGCTTGTAAGACCGCTGCGCAAATACAGTGTGAGAAAAAGTATTGCAATGACTGCCATTTTATTCTCTAGGGTGTTAGAAAAAAAATATATATATAATGTTTGGGGGTTTTAAGTAATTTTCTAGCAAAAAAAAAAACTGTTTTAGTCTCGTATACACCGAATCTGAAAAACAGGCTCGGTAACGAAGTGGTTAAAAGCACAAGCATTATTAATAAATATTGCTCACTTTTATGTCCTCTCTAGCAGCAGACAAATCTTGGGATTGGTCACATGACTTCTCAGCTTCCGATCCTTAATGGCTAACCAAAAGCTGACAAATAATTGCTTCTACACCCTCAATGAACGATAACTTATATACAAAAAAAAAAACATAAACTTATATACATAAGTTGTCTCCTCACAAAAGAAACGCAAATTCATATAGAACATGGAAATCTCTGCCCATGTATGAAGGAACAGCACAGAGCAAAATGATTCAGCAGGAAGGTGTGTATTTCCATCTACTTTGTCAATGGAAGAGAGAAATGTGCATCCTCTGACTACAGGAAGGATATTTCCCCACCCAGACAAATCCCACTGAGAACTTACCAAGAACCACAGGTGGTCCTGGAGAACATCCACCTATCCCACAGAGCGAAGTGCGAGTAAACCGTATCCACAGCAAGACACCGAGAATCGACAACCTTACTCCAGCAGACATTTCTGCCAATGCATAGTGTTGTACAGGGACAGAGAACCGCCAGCGATGGAATATTACAAATAAAAACTACACGTTCCGTCTATTTTTTAAAACTCCCACTACACTAACATCCGTTTTTCTTCCTGCAGCTAGTTGTTTGTCCCTCACGCCCTTCCGTCACTGTTGGCCGTCCCAATTAACCGGCATGTAAGGCGAAAGTAGTTGAGCGCCAAACACTTCGTACTTGCATTTCTCTAGTTTTAGGACTACTAATGCCTGCGTCTACACACAGAACCTTGAAAACATGAAGATCACGAGACGTTGTTCTCAAGTTAGCGTCGTAAACATTAACCAGGCTACGGATGAATTCTTGACCCTTGTAATAAGCACACATTCGGCATTTTAGGGACTTTGATGATTACGCAGAAAAGTGCATGTTTACTTAGTGAATAGGCAGATGCAGAATTGGTGAACCAGCGTTTAGAACAAGAAAAGTCATTTGGGTACAATAGCTCCCAACTGTCTCTGATTTCTAGGGACTGTCCCTGATTTGGAACAATGTCCCTCATTCCTCCTCATTTGTCTTTAATTTTGGCCTGATCGATATAGCTGTATATAAAGAGGTGTTTCTCTTATCGTCCTTTTTTTTTTTTTTTTTAACAACAAGGTTGGTCTTTATAGGAAAAAACATGTCATCTCACAAGGCAGGCATTAAAGGGGTGTTCCAGCCAAAAGTTTTGTTTATTAAAAGTCAGCAGCTACAAACAGTGTAGCTGCTGGCTATTAATAAAATATCACTTACCTGCTCCAGCGACACGCCGGCGGGGCTCCGCTCCTCTCCCCCCCTCCCCGTCCGGCGTCGTCATTTCTACTGTGGGCACCCGGCCGTGACAGCCTTCGGCTTCAAGGCCGGGCACCCACTGCACATGCACATTGTACAGACGATCGTCTAGGACCCGTCATGTGTCCTAGACGATCGCCTAGGGGAGGGGCTGCAGTAAGGCGATTAAGCTTAATCGCTTTACCAGCCCTCGGCGGAAGGAGGAAGTGGGACAGGAAGTCCCACTCCTCCTGAAGCTCCCCCCCCCCCCCCAAAAAATGACATGCCAAATGTGGCATGTAAGGGGGTGAGGAGTGGGTTAAGCGGAAGTTCAAATTTTGGGTGGAACTCCGCTTTAAGATATTCGATTACAAATCAGGGGAATTGGATACATAAGCATCAGGAAAATGAAATAAAAAAAAGCAAAACAATATTAGGGTACAGTACATTGGGCAGAGTAGAAAAAACAAAGACAAAGGTATGTAATTACTCAGGATCTTGTCTCATCCTGAGAAATCCCATAATGCTATGGAGTAGGGGGGGGGTGGCTGACCCCCCAATTCGGGCCCCGGCCAGAGATCTAAGTACAGAGTAGAGAGAGTTTTTGTAAGGGTCTCCTGTGCTAAAAGTGCCTCAATAGCATCAGCTTTCAGTCTTATGGGAAGAGGGAATTGTGCCCTTACTGCATGCCTCAACTGGTAGTACCTACATAACATCTCCCAGGAGTCCAAACCTAGCAGAGAGATCACTAAATGGCAGAGGTGTCCCCCAGGGCATAATATCCTGAAGAGTCTTGATCCTGAATCGGCCCAGAGGTGCGGGTCAGGTAACATTCTGAAGTGTGGCAATGTGGGGTTCCCCCACAACGGACAGAAGGGTGAGTAGCAAAGACTATGGACAAATCTTTCTAGCCACCCCCCATACCTTTAAGGTCACTTTAGTAGGGGATGGGAGAGAGGTGTATGCCGCAGCGCCTACACCAAATTGTCCAGCTCCCGTAGGGAGCCAAAAATGGCTGCCTCTAGGCATGTGGCTGCATTGGACTTGGATTGCTCAAACCACCAATGTACGGAGACTAGCACTTGGGCAGGTAGAGCATTTTTAGCACGTTGATACGGCCCAGAAGATTAAGGTCCCGCCATCTAGTGAACTGATCCTTAAGTTTCGATACTATGGATTGTAGGTTGAGGCGCCAAAACTCTCCAAGGTCTTTTGACACCACAATACCCAAGTATTTAAATTCCTCTACCCCACCCCTCGGGCCCAGAGGATCCAACAAAAACACCACTGACTTTGACCAATTTATTCCGACCCCAGAGAAGAGTCCAAACTCATCAGGGTGGCCTGCAGCGATGATTTAGCGTCCTGCAGGTACAGTAAGGTATCATCTGCATACAGTGATATTTTCTCCTCCAATGAGCCAACCCGGGGTCCCCTAACAGCGGAGGACTCACAAATACGTATCGCCAATGGCTTAAGGGCCAGAGCAAATAAGTTGGATGACAGTGGACAGCCCTGTCTGGTGCCCTTCTGGAGAAGAAAAGTCCCAGAAAGGGAGCCATTGGTACGGAGTCTGGCTCTGGGCGACTTATAGAGCATGCCCATCCAGTGCAGAAATTTGGGGCCAAAATTGAATCGTTTAAGAGCTTCCCACAGATATCCCCACTCCACGGAGTCAAATGCTTTCTCCGCATTGAGTGAAGCAATGACCCTGGTGCGCCCATTATCATGGGATGCGCCCAAATTTCGGAACAGCCTGTGAATGTTAATGTCTGTGCCCTTCCCCGGCATGAATCCCATTTGGTCTTGCTGAACCAGATCTTCAATAACGGATGTTAGCTTGACGGCCAAAATGGACTGGGAGCTGTAACTGATCTAAATAAGTAGTCAGGTCGGGTCGGCAGTACTGTACGTTGCCCTAAAGGCATAAAGGGCTTGATAGAACTGGTAAAACCTGTCGCTGATCTCCCCAGGGGTGGTTAAGGGTCGGCCCTCATAGTCCTTTATCCCACCCACATATGTTGTTGCGAACTGCCCTTTGGCCAGCCAGGCCAACAGCTTACCATTTTTGTCACCATATTCAAACACCCTCTGTGCCTTTTCTAGTAATATCAATCCTGATCAGAGACAAGTCCCGCAGTGTGTGTTGCCATGCCTCATAAGTAGTTGGATTTTGATTCAGGACATATTCCCGCTCCTTCTCGTCGGCCTGCTCCTCCAACTAAAGGCCCGCCCTAACTCCCTTTTCTGTGCTGCTATTCTGAAGATGTATTCTGCCCGCAACCAGGTTTTAAAAGCATCCCACAGCACCAACGGCCCAGAGGTGCCCTCATTAGTTAACCAAAAGTCATAAATAGCTTCAGGGAGATGTTCCTGGATCTCTGAGTCCATTATCCAATACCTGGACAGACGCCACAGACCAATCGGGGCCGCCCGGACCTCCACCTTAATTGGGGCATGGTCCGAGATACCACGAGAAAGAATCTCGGCAGACACCACCGCCTGTAAGAGAGCAGGTGAGGCAAACGCTAAGTCTATCCGAGATAACGTCCGAGAGACATGTGAATTGGGCCTCCGAGGGGTGGAAATGATGCCAGAAATCCGTCAGGTGGAACGCCTCCGCCCAGTGAGACAAGCCGGATGGGGCAGAGGCCCTCTGTTTCAGCCGTTCCCGCTCCTCAGAAATCACCAGGTTTAAGTCCCCCACAAGCAAAACCTTATCCATCCCATAGTGTGTGGCATCTTGCATCAAAGTATGTAAGCAGGTAACATCAGCTGGGGGAGGTAAGTACACCTCCACAATGACATAGGGGATACCTAAAATCACTGCTTGCAACATGACATATTTCCCTCCCGGGTCCGTCTTTACTGCCAGCAGCTGAAAGGAAAGAGACTTATGCACCAGGATTCCCACCCCCCTTGCATATGAGGAGTAGGAAGCATGGTAGTGGGCGCCGACCCAGGCCCTCTTCAGACCCAAGACCCGCGCACCCACCAGGTGGGTCTCCTGAAGGATACAGATCTAGGGATTGTGATTCCTCCAATAGTTGAACACTAGTGACTGCTTTATAGTGGAGTTAATACCCCTCACATTCCAGGACAATATTGTAAAATTAGCCATAGTCAGTTAACAGAAGGATAGGCAACCTCTACATCAGGGATCCTCAAACTACGGCCCTCCAGCTGTTGTAGAACTACACATCCCATGAGGCATTGTAACATGCTGACATTCACAGACATGACTGGGCATGATGGGAATTGTAGTTTCTGAACAACTGGAGGGCCATAGTTTGAAGACCCATGCTCTACATCAACCAGAGCCCACCTCCCCTCCATAGTGCAGGGAAGGCACAGCACCCTGGACGTCAGAAAGTGTACCCAGGATGTGCGGCATAGAAAAAAATATAGACCAACCTTGTACCTAGATAAGCATATAACAAACAAGCCAAACTGAAAGCAGACGGCAACGGCCATCCTTCCCGCTTCGGCTGGTCAGTGCGGCTGAGGTTTGCTGGGGTTCGGGGTCCTCCCTTCCCTGCCCTCTGCTCTTCTATTGCTGCCGGGGGTGGACCTGTGTGGGAGCTCATTTTCCCACCCGTGGACTGTGGGATATCTGGGCCTGTGTATTTCTGTGGGGTGTGTTTGACTCAGAAAGGCCTCATTAGGCCTTCTCATCCACGTTGCAGCGTTTTGCCGAAATTTTTTGGGCACCGGCGCCATTTTTTGAAAAGCTTGCTGTTACTATTGTGAATTCCCGTTGGCAGCCATTTTGTTGTGGTCGCGCAATGGCACAGCTTACTATTGCGGTCAGCCATTTTACTGTGGCCTGCTCTATCAGAGGCGTCCGGCGGCCATTTTGGAGGTGTTTTTGGTTATACAGCGTGCAGCACAGATCTCCTCATGATTTTATAATTCAAATTTTTATTGGTATTTCAGAATAAAGTATAATAACATATATGTAATCAGGTAAAATCACAACAACGAATCGTTACATAAGTGCATATGTAATATATAGTAAACAAATTTACAGTTAAAAATAAGAAAGAGCGAATTCATATTATAATTAAGAAAAATACAAGTACGTATCAAATAACATTCCAAACGAAAGGGGAAATAAAAACAATTAATGATCTCAGATATTAGACATCAAGTTTATAATCAAAAAAAAAAAAAAAGAGGCAAGGAAGAAAATAGTTAGAAGGAAATAATTATGCAATTGTCATTTTTATTTAAAACAAATATTATCGGTCGTCAGTAAAGGATTCTCAGTGTTTTTAAAAACATTCAGGAAGAAAATATGTTCGAATATTCATTAGAATTGGTAAAATGGATCCAGCAAGCCCACTTTTCATAGAATTTTTTTGGAGAGTCTCTAGCCTGCTGTATCAATTCCTCCATCTCACAAATTTTATTAATTCTTTGAACCCATTCTGAAATAGAAGGAGGAGCTGGGTTTTTCCATTGTACCGGGATACACAATTTGGCTGCATTAATTAGATGAATAATAATAGACTTTTTATATATGTTGTGGGATAGGGAAGTGTGATGCAATAAGTATTGGGCTGCAGTAAAATCTGGAACATAGGTAGTAATAATAGGAATGATTTGATGCACCTCTTTCCAAAATGTTTGTATGAGTGGGCAATCCCACCATATATGTAGAAGGGTACCTACATTAGCTTTGCACCTCCAGCACAAGGGAGAGGAGGTGGGGTCAAACTTATTAATTAAGTAGGGAGTTCTATACCACCTAGAATATATTTTATATCCATTCTCCTGTGTTAACATGTTTAGTGAGCCTTTATGTATATGGGTGAAAATCTGTTCCCACTCCTCAGTAGATATATCTATCTCAAGCAATCTCTCCCAGTAACTGGAGGCCATATCATCTTTAGGGTTAATATTCGAGAATAATAAAGAATCATTTTTGAGATTAAATGTCTCTGGGGAGCCATTTCAGCACACAGTTTTTCAAAAGGCGTCTTATTCCTGCACCAAATAGAAGGGCTATCAGTTGCAAGTAAGGAATGTTTAATATTTTCAAATTCCTGTAGTCTAATTTCAGAACCTGTAAATTTCATACGAAATTCGTCATAAGTGATAAAGTTTCCCTTCATAAAGAGGGATTCAGCTCTCAAAATAAAAGGAAAACATGAAAAAGGGGCCTCAAAAGGTTTAGAAGATAATCTCGAACGGAGATCAATTTGAGTCATAGGTCCAGGAAATGAGGAGATATTTAATTTAGCACACAAAGATTCAAAGATTTGTAGAGTGGTGTTAGAAAGAGGATGGGATTTAGTGGATCGTGGCACCTTATTGGGGTCTGCCCAAGAAAGTTGTTGTAGAGAAGCTTTACATGTTAGTTCTTCAAGATTAATCCAATCCTTTGAACTCTTGTGTATTTGCCAATCTACAATTCTGGTTAAGTGGCAAGACCAATAATATTTCTGGATATCTGGCAATCCAATTCCACCTAGCGTCTTGGGACAAACGAGTTTATCCCATCTTATTCGAGGGCGTTTAGCGAACCATATAAACTTTAAACAAAGTTTTCTATATGTGTTAAAAAAAAGAGGCAGGTAATTTTATCGGAATGGTTTGAAGGAGGTAGAGAATTCTAGGAAGGATATTCATTTTTATGATAGCTGCTCTACCAAACCAGGAATAGAAGCCAGCATCCCACTTCAAAAGATCATCTTGGATAGATTTAAGAATGGGTATGAAATTGCAGGAATATAGATATTTTAATTTTAATGGTATATGTATACCCAAATAAGTAAGTGTATGGGTTTCCCATTTAAAGGGGAAATTTTGCTGACAAAGAGAAACTACATCGGGTCGCAATGAAACGTTTAGGGCTCTAGATTTATCGAAGTTAATTTTTAAGTTTGAGATCGATTCAAAGAGTGAGAAATCTTTTAAAAGGACTGGTATCGTGCTAATAGGTTCAGACAAATAAAGAATGACGTCATCAGCGTAAGCAGCCAATTTATAATGTCTATGTTCGATCTTAATTCCTTTAATATCAGGGTTATTTCGGATTTTACAAAGAAAAGGTTCAAGAGTCAGTATGAAAATAATGGGGGACAGGGGACAACCTTGACGCGTCCCATTTGACACGGAGAAGGCGTCCGACAGGCAGCCGTTTATTTTAATCCTAGCCGAGGGCGACAAGTATAACATAAGGATGAATTGTAACATAAGGTCACCAAATCCCATTGCTTTTAAAGTTTCACGCATGTACAGCCAGTCTACCCTGTCAAACGCCTTCTCCGCGTCGAGGGAGAGGAAAAAACCTGGTTTAGATGTACTATTCAACCAGTGGTGGATGTTATTGGCTTTTTGGGTGTTGTCCCTGGCTTCCCTTCCGGGAACGAAACCCACTTGGTCCAGGGAGATTAGGCTAGGAAGTAAGGGTAGAATACGGTTAGCTATTATTTTTGCATATAATTTTAGATCTACATTGAGTAGGGAAATGGGCCTATAATTAGATACTAATAAGTCATCTTTACCTGGTTTTGGTATCATTGTGATATGGGCTTCAAGGAGATCATTGACATTACAAAGGGATTGGTCGGGAATAGAATTAAAAGCCTTTAGAAAATATTTCACCGTGATTTCAGTGAAAGAATTATAATAGCTAACAGACAAACCATCTGGACCTGGGCATTTTGCAGTTTTAAGTTGTTTAAGTGCCCTGGTCGTTTCATCCCAGTCAAATGGTCTATCTAGATGTTCTGCTTCTTCTTTGGTGATAGGCTTAGGACCATAGGTCGCTAAAAATTCAGTAATTATTCTTTTCCTTTGATTCTCTTTGTCAGGAAGTGTATTTCCCTGAATATTATATAATTTAGAATAGAAATTCATGAATTGCTTAGCGATTTCGGAGGAGGAAGAGATTTTTTTTACCAGTGGGATCTAAAATTGAATGAATGGTAGATGTAGATTTTTTTGTCTGTATAGCCCTGGCAAGTAATTTACCAGCCTTATTACCAAATTCATAGTATAGCTTGCGTGACAGAATGAATTTTCGTTTAGTAGTTTTTTCGAGTTCTTCAAGTAGGAGTTCCCTTGCCTTAAGGAGTTCAACGTGGGTCTCTCTAGCCAAGGATAATTTATGTTTGTTTTCAAGAGTATGAATGAGGTCAGAAAGGGATTTAATATATTTATCACGTATTTTTCTCCTTTTAGAAGCAATCAAAATTAGTTCGCCTCTTACAACACATGTGTGTGCTAACCAGAGCGTCATGGAGTGTGTGTCTGGGGATTCATTTTCCTCAAAGTACTTCGAAAGGATGGAGTTCAAAGACTCAACATCCTTAGGGTTATTAAGGAGTGAACTATCAAGACGCCAAATTGGAGATTTAGTGGGGATCGAAGAGAGTTTGAGTGACATAGAAATTGGATGATGATCCGAAATAACCATGGGTTCTATAGTTGCCAAAACCAGTGACTCTAAGTCTGATTGGGATAAAAAAAAAATCAATTCCAGAGTATTTATCATGTGGTGGAGAGAAAAAAGTATAATCCTTAGTGTTTGGAAATAAGGTGCGCCATGTATCATGTAGATTCAAGTTTTTAAGAAGTGTCTTGACTGCTTTAAGTGCAGAGTAAGGTAACGTGGATGACCCTGATGAAGTATCTACAAGTGGATTAATAGCCAAATTTAAGTTGCCCCCCAGAATCAGTATTCCCGATTGAAAAGAGCAAAGCAAGTCCAGAGTATTCCTGAGAAAGGGAACTTGACCCTTGTTGGGAACATACTGTATATATTAGCCAATGTGATAGTTTTGTTATATAGAGATCCTTTTAAAAAAATAAATCTACCATCAGAGTCAGAAAGGGTGTCTTGAATTTGAATAGGACAATTTTTCGAAATAAGGATAGAGACACCCTTAGATTTAGAGTTGGGGTTGGTGGCATGAAAAACTAAAGGGAACAATTTGTTATTAAAATTAGGGATGTCATTGGTCCGGAAATGAGTTTCTTGCAGAAGTACTATGTCTGCTTTCGCCTTCTTCAATAATAAAAACAATTTAGACCTTTTCTCAGGAATATTCAATCCCTTAATGTTTAAGGAATATAGTTTGACAAATGGGTATGGTGATGAAATATTCCTCCGGTGTGTCATAGTACAATTTAGATGTAAAAGTGAATCAGAAAATGCAAAATTGTCCAAAAATGACGTGGAAAGTTGTAACAGGGGAAAAACAAAATGTGAATGAAAACCAAAAAAAAGGGGGGGGGGGGTAGGGGTAGGGGTACAATAACCTTTGATTAAAAATAAACACGTGGAAAATCAGATAGAATTTCCAAAAAAGATCTTAACTAAGGTGATACGGTACAGAGTAGAGTGGACAGGCGTTGATACAATGTATACAACTCCCAAAACTCTTCTTCCGTGTGGGGGTTGGTAAGTACAAGCTGGGGAAAAAAACAGCAATACAACCGATCCCCGCCGCTACAGTACGATAGACATGTATCAGAAACAGTGAAGGACAAAATCATGTCAGTAAACGAGCGTGCAGTCATAAGAGGATCAATATAAAATTAAAATAATGAATAGCAATATCAATATTATTAAAAAGAGTTAACCTTCAAATAAAAATGCGTCGGCTATAGGATACTCCTCACTGTAGTTGAGAACATAGCACACACTAGAGCCAATGCCTTATTAAAAGACTGTGTACCAATAGTAAAATGAAAGAAAGTATCCATTATGGAAATGTTCTGGTCAAGATTAACAAGCACAGAAAGATCACCAATATAGATACAATGAACTTTTAGAACAGACAAAATAGAAACGAGTTGATTTGAGAAACAATTGCGAAAAAGTTAATCTTTCAGGCAGCAACAAGCAAAGGGATTGAAGACAGAGCATATTAAATTGTGTAAGTGCACATAGGAGAAAGATATATGCATAAGTATAGGAAAAGTTTGATGGGGATCAAATGGATATATATGTGCAAAGTTTCGGGTAGAAAAAGTGCACATATACGTAGAAAAATAAATTATTAATTACCCTATAGTATGACCTTAAGGATTTATTTTTTATTTTTTTTACCCTATGTTTGATCAAACCAGTACACAGGTAAGGATCCACAAAGTGAGTAGTCCCATTTAGATCAAAAGTTGCATCGGAATCGTCTTGGACGTGGTGAGCCTGTTGATTCATTCGGCGAGCAATGGGTTGAAGTAGAAGATTTTTCAGTAGATGGGGATCTTCTTCTGCGAAATCTGGTGGTTTGAGTCTCCATAACATCAGTCGCTTCAGAGTCCTTTTTTTATAGGTTGGGCGAAATTCTGCATACCAATCTGGGACGTCAATCAGAGGGATGTTCATGGTATTACAGAACATTTTAAGGTCCTCAGGGACTCTTAATACAGCAGAGCGTCCTTGAAAAGAGGCTGAAAGTCCAAAGGGGAACTTCAACTTGTATACAATATTCTTATTGCGTAAGACTTCCAGCAATGGCTTGAGATCCCTTCTATTTTGCAGGGTGATGTTAGAAAGATCCTGGAAGATTTGTATAGAAGCACCTTTGTATGATATTTTAGACTTGCCTCTCATTTTTAACAGTTTATAATCAGTTATGCAGCAAATTATATCCCTAGGAGGATCATTTGGTTTGCCTCTAGGTCTAAGTGCACGATGTAAACGCTCCATTTTGATTTTAGATAGTGGGGGTCTTTCCAAAAGGTCATTAAATATATTATCAATGGCAGGTGGGAGTTGCTCATTTTCTATTTCTTCAAGTAAGCCACGATTGCGCAGATTATGACACCTACTTCTATTCTCCAGGTCTTCTGTTTGACGTTGCAAGTCCCTCATTTGAAGCAATTGCATGTCCATTTTATAATCCATTCTGCGTAAAACATTATCATGCTGCACATTTACTTTTTCCACACTTTGTACTCGATGCGCAATATCATGTATATCTATGCGTAGTTCCGCAATGGCCTCTGATAAAGTATTTTTAATATCATTTTTGATATAATTCGCCAGAGCTTGGAGGTCAAACAGGCTGGGTTGTTGGAAGCCCATTATAGTGTGGTTTTCCATCACAACAGCTGACACCTCTGTGTGAACCATCGTTTGTGCTGTCTGCGCGTTTAAGGAATGCTCCTGTGACGCACTTACAAAAGAAGTCCTCATGTCCGCACTGTTAATACCGTCGGATCGGGACGACAGCTAATTTAATAACGATCGGATAGCCGAAATCTCAGACACGGGTGTCCAGAGAGTAAAATCTCAGTTTGTGGGAACCAAAATTAGTGGTGAGTCCTCCAGTGTAGAGAGAAGAGACTGCAGCGGCGGGAGCTTCGGATTCAAGCTGCCATCTTCCTGCGCGCCCAGACCACGCCCCCCTCCTCATGATTTTAGCTAACAGCGTTTCTCCTCACACACACACTGTGTTCTGAGCGCAGGGAGCGGCGCTGAATGGTCTCCTCCTGTGGTTGGTGAATCCCCTGGGTAACCCACGGTCAGCGCAGCAAGGAGGGTGGGCTTTATTCAGGTCTGGAATGGGTCCCTAAGAGCTATCTTGATGGAGTCAGTGTCTGGTTCTTCCTCCCAAACAGGGGGGGTCCTGCACCTGTGTTTCATTTACACTTTGTTGGAGAGGTGTGCGGGCATTAAGGGGAGTTGAAAAGTGCCCCTCCCCCCACCATCCCATGGGGACTGCTCTGACTCAGACCAGGATCTGGCTGTCAGGTTCCTGGTTCTGTGTTGTCTGTGAGCATGAACCAGGACCTTCCTTGTCAGGATGACACCTCACTTGGGTCAGTAACAGGGCTTGTCAGTGCGCTTATTAATTCTGTAAGGGACTCCCTTATGCTGTATAGTGCAGCTGTTGGGGAGGGACTGTGTCTGTGTAATATATGTGTTTGACGAGACCCTTGCTCACTCGGTTCTGCTCTCCCGACACTCCTCTGCTTCTACTGGATCAGATTGCAGATTGCAACTTCTGATGGTCCAGTCATCCAAGGTTCCGGGATCCAAACTACAGCTATGTGCCGTTTGGATCCATTTAGAACATAACACCAGGCAGGCTGTATGTATGTTCAAACAGGACTCATTTATTGAAAGTACACAGCGCACTTTTATACAGAATTTGGAACATCCCGCCCCCAACAACCGCTTTTCTATTGGTCCATTGTAAAGTATGCAGTCTTCTCTCAGGTCCTCCTTAACCATGCAAATGAGGACTTGAAAATGACGCAGCAGAGATTGGTCGGATAGTTTGAATAGAAAGATTGTTATGTGTATTGAGACAAAAGCCCCAGGGGGTAATCAATGTACACAATAGCCAGCCACAGAACAATGGGACCGTCTGGAGAGTGAGTTAGCCTTAAGACAGGGCAGAGACCCTTTCGACTTAATCAGTTGCAACACAGTATTGGCATCACACAATAGAACATGTTATGTCTTTCAATTCATATCTTTAGACAGACGGACTGTCTCAACTCACAGAAGATATTTACACCTGATAATATCCCAAGACATCCTGCAATATGTACTATCCACAATGTCTCATCTTCTGCAATACATGAATTATGATTTATTAGCCACCCTCTCCTGTGTAACAGATGTCAAGTTGAGACACTTTAGTATCTCCAGGTCCATGACAATATGCTATTTACTTGTCCTGAGGGAGGAGTCGAGGTGGAGCTCTATCATTCTCTGTATGCTGCCATGGATAGGCACAAGGAAAAGAAAAAAAACGGTAAGTATGATACAGTTTTCCATTTTTCAGCCCTAAATGTGACAAATCGGAGATAGCCTAATGTAAAGGGACATCAGAGTATGGACCAGATTCAGGTAGGACTTACGGCGACGTATCTCGAGATGCGCCATGTAGGTCAAAATGTGCGCCATCGGCATATCGTGGGCGCATTTTTACACTGGACGCATCTGGCACTACCATTGATTTCCTATTCAAATATGCAAATTAGGGAGATACGCCGATTCAGGAACGCACGTGCGCCCAGCGCAGTCTACGCGCAGTGCGTGTAAGTTGTACGTCCGGCGCAAAGTTACCCCTCATAAAGCAGACGTGCACAGGTCAGCTGGAGAGCAGCTACAGAAGCACTGTTACGGATGAGCTGACCAACCACACTTGCAGGACAACACATCTGTATGCCAACATGCCAGGAGCAGCTGTGGTCATAGCACTACTACTGTGTCCAAGGGCATGGGAGAGGATATACCGAACGTGCATTAACGTCTTTGGCATGGGGGAATCGGAGGTGTATTGCATCTTCATATTCAGCCCTGATGCCATCCTGGAATTAGTCACAGCCCTGCATAATGACCTCACCAGCAAGACAAAACACTCACATGCAGTGCAGCCACTGGTCAAGGTACTGGCAACACTCCATTTCCTCGCCAGTGGTTCGTTCCAGCATAAAAGTGGAGTCGTGTCTGGGATATCACAATCCACAATGAGCAGATGTGTGCACCAGATTGTCCCCGCAATCCTCACACGTATGTCCCACCACATCATCAAACCCACCCATGAGCATCTGCGACAGAAGGCAATGCAGGATTTCTACAGAATTGCAGGATTCCCACACACCATCGGGGCCATTGATTGCACACATGTGGCACTACGCCCCCCCCCCACCCCCCGTGCCACAGAGCACATATACCGCAATCGTAAGCAGTGGCATTCCATCAACGTACAGGTGATAGCCGATGCCAAATGCCTCATATGGCACGTCCGTGCTAAACACCCAGGTTCCAGCCACGACGGCTACATATACCATCAAAGCAACATTCCGACATAATTCGAACAGAACGTGTACAGGGACAGCTGGCTGGTTGAGTGACATGGGAGTCAGGCATGACTGTCCGACCCCATGATGCAGACATCACGAGGGGCACATGCATGGCTAACATCCTCCTGTCTTTTCCCTTCTAGGTGACTCGGCATATGCACTTGGGCCCCATCTCATGACTCCATACCGGGATCCCAAAACCAGAGGAGAAAGAAAATACAATGATGCACACATACGCACCCGTGCAGTGGTGGAGCAAACATTTGGCCTCCTGAAGTCCCGTTTCTGATGCCTGGATACGTCCGGGGGGGCCCTGTTGTATTCCCCAAACTTTGTGTGCCAGATCATCGGTGCATGTTTCGTGCTGTACAACTACACCATGAGAAAGGGCCTGGAGATTGACATATGTGATGACCTGACCCCCCAACCACACAGTCCCCCCCTGAACGAGGAGACCCCGTCTGCTGAGGGAAAAGCAGTCAGGAGGTGCCTCGTGGTAGGCATCTTTGCACGTTAAACACACTCATTCATCATGGCACACGGACAATGCACCCATGCACACCACTGTGGTCCCTAGCTCACACACCACATCCACTTCACATTGGATTAGCCCAAGTCCACCATGCAGGACTTGGGAGCAGCAACGCCACGCCAAGGCCCCAAGAATGTTGCTGTCCATTCATACCACATTCACACGGTCGTGCGGATAACTTCTCCCCAACTACCCAGGGTGACACACCTTACTAGCAGGTGAACCACACATTCACACCCCAGTCACACTGTAGCCTGCACTCCTCACCGTGTGCAGATACTACAAAATAAAATAGCTCATAACCTGAGCACATAAAGAAAATAAAACACTCATAACCTGAGCACATAAAGAAAATAAAACACTCATAACCTGAGCACATAAAGAAAATAAAACTCTCATAACCTAAGCACATAAAGAAAATAAAACGCTCATAACCTGAGCACATATAGAAAATAAAACGCTCATAACCTGAGCACATAAAAAAAAATAAGGCAATCAATTGCCCTGTCGTGGGCCAAGCCTGGTGCCACGGCTCTGGCTCCTTAACTGTCCGTTGGGACCTTAAGGTGGGGGGGTGGGGCATCAGGAGGTGGAGGAGCATCCCCTGGTATCTCCCTGGCTGGCTGCCTGCCCTCCAATGCCAGGGCAATGCGGGTGAGGACCGCATTTGTCTCCACCTGCAGCAGCCTTGTCTGCCTCCCCTCCGCCTCGATGGCAGCAGTATTCGCCTGTACCGCCACTGCCAGGCTCTTTACTTTTGCCACGAGGCCTGCTGTTGTGGCCTGCAGCTCCCCAAGGCAGGTGACCATCGCAGCACAGTTGCCACTGTCATCCTGGATGCTGTAGTTTATCTGGGCCGTGGATGCCAGGCTGTCTGCCACATGACGCATCTCCACGGCGACAGCACCCATATGGTGGGCCTGATCCCTGGCAAGAGTTTCCTGGATGGCCTCAGGAACACCCCTGGTCTTGCAGGTAGCCTTCCTGGGGGCAGGAGAGGCTTGGGGCCGTGTGTACGGGGAGGCCCTTGAGGAGCTTTCCCTGATGATGGAAGAAGGTGTGGGGCTTCCCCTGATGGGGGAGGAGGGTGAGGGGCTTCCCCTGATGGGCGAGGAGGGTTGGGAGGGTGCAGGGATGATGGGATCCTCAACAAGGTATACAACTTCCTCCAGGTCCCCATGCTCCATGCTCCTCCACAACTTCCTCCAGAGGAGAGGTGTGGGCACTCTCCTCATGGGATGGCGTGGGTCGCCCAGCAGCCGACGATGGCCCAGCTCACTCCAGCACATCTGTGGATGACACAAAACATTCACATGTTGATGGACCAACACACATTCACATGTTCCCTTCCACCCCCTCACATGCTACACACTGAATAGGAGATAAAACACACTTACCTGTCCTCAAGACCTGCTCACCGGAGTCATAGCCCTCAATGCCCTCCACCTGCTCCCGCTGCAGATATTGGGCGATGACCTCCTCCTCCTCATCCGTCAAGTGCAGAGATGAGGCTGGTCCTCCTCCCGTGCCCCTGGCATGCCTCCTCATAGCTTCTCTCGGACCTTACATCTCAGGTCATTGATTTCTTTTGCCACATCGTCGGGCTTCCTGGTCTCATTCCCAACGGTATTGACCTGCAGGGTGATCTCCTCCAGAATCTCCCTCTTCCTAACCTTGCTGGTCTGGGGACCATGGGCACCATGGAGGAACTTATCATATTTGGCCATTCCAGCAATAATAATATCCCTCTCCTCCTTGGAGAAGTTTTTCTTCCTCCTCTCCTTGCCTCCATTTTCAACTGCCGCCATTGCTCAGCAAAAGTACCTTGCTTCAGGGGGGGAAACAAGCGGATGTACTTTTGCTCCGGGCAGGCGCATGTCTGGGCGTATTTATGCGCTCAGTGTAAGCCGGTGGGCCGGCGTATCCCAGGAAGTTGTGCTCGCGTATTTGTGAGCATAACAGTACGTCCATGTCACTGCGCATGCGCCGTTTTAGATACGCCGGGCGTAAAGCATTGCACCACACTCAGAACATAATTTGCATAAGGTCACACCCACTTACACTGCCTTACGCCTACGAAATTACGTTACGCCGGCCCAACGTTGGAAGCATTTCCATTGTGAATAGTGTGCTCGCCGCTCTGTGCCTCATCAGAGTAGCGTATATTCGATACCGTATGCCCACTAAAGATGCGCCAATCTACCTGAATCTGGCCCTATGTTTACATCTGGCCACCCACAGAGCTATTACAGATCCACCATGGACCCAAACTGAATGGGTATGGATGTAAAAATGTTTGCTTCTGTTGGACTCCAATTTAGTATGGGATATGCTCACGTATCCCCTGCTGATCAGAGTAGACACTGCTCTACGTTGAAAAGTCCTTAAAGTGATTGTAAGCCCAGGTTCACACTGGGTACGATTTAGTTCGATTTGAGATGCGATTTCACATGTGAAATCACATCTCAAATCGGCGGCAATTGCCGGCAATGACACCGTACTAATCGGTGCGACGCCGCATCTGCAGCGCTGCAACGATTTCAAAAAGTAGTTCCTGTACTACTTTTTGCAATTTCAGGACGGGATTTACATTGACATCTGTGCAGAACCATGCACAGATGTCTCCTAAATCGTGCCCGAAATCGGGACTGCCAGAGGGAGTAAAATCTTGCGAGTTCAGCTGAAATCGCTCGATTTCACTCCCGCAGCCCAGTGTGAACCAGGGCTAAACCTCACACAATAAATATAAAAAAAAGCACATCCTTCTATAATGCGTACTTGTTTCCATCCAAAGCCCTGAGTGTTATTTCTCTCTGCTGCCTCGTTACTCTGTTATCTGTATAAGTCACTACTGACTTTTTCTAGCTCCAAGAAATCATTGGTGATCGGGGAGGAGACCTCAGCAAACAGCCTGGGGTAGATTCACATAGAGATACGACGGTGTATCTACTGATACACCGTCGTATCTGTGAGATCCGACGCTCGGATCTATGCGGCTGATTCCTCGAATCAGGTTCCGCATAGATCTCCCTTAGAGCCGACTGGTGTAAGTGAGTTACACTGTCGGATCTTAGGCTGCAATCTCCCGCCGTCCGCTAGGTGGCGCTTCTATTACTATACGCGACGAATATGCAAATGAGGAGAACCGCCGATTCTGAAACGAACATCCGGCCGTCGTTTTTTTTTTTTACGTCCGGCTTTTTCCGGCGGATCGTTACCCCTGCTATATGCGGGGTAAGTGCGGCGTATCCTATGTTAAGTATGGCCGTCGTTCCCGCGTCGAATTTTGAATTTTTTACGTCATTTACGTAAGTCGTTCGGGAATACGGCCATACGTTAATAGCGTTAACGTCGAAAACAATGACGTCCTTGCGACGTCATTTGAGGCAATGCACGCTGGGAAATTTAGCCGGCGGCGCATGCGCAGTACGATCGGCGCGGGGACGCGCGTGATTTAAATAGTAAACTCCCCCTAGCCGCGGAATTTGCATTCCGCCGGGGGATTTACGATCCGCCAGGGCAACTTAAGAGGCAAGTGCTTTCTGAATACAGCACTTGCCTCAAAAACTGGCGCAGGCGGATCGTAAAAAAGATAGATCACGCGGATCAAAAGATCCGCTGATCTATGTGAATCTACCCCCCTGTGTTTGACAGCCACAGCTGTGTATGTTCCCTGTGTACTAAGAAGGTGGATGTGTCCCTTTCCTCCAATCAGGGCTCAGAGCTCTCCTCACTGAACTCTGCAATGGGAGACCTCAGATCCCTGTCTCCTGCTTTTCAGAGCTCAGAGATGCTGTGTGTAAAATGTGTTTTGGAAGGTTATAGAGCACTGGTTTCCAAACTGTGGCCCTTTTGCTTGCCTTTATCTTGCCCTTGGTGCACCTCTCCTTCCACTGACATCAACAATGGGGCACTATTCCTTCAAATGACACCAATGATGGGGCACTGTTCTCACTGACACTAGTTATAGGACACTATTCCTCCCACTGACACCATGGGGCATTATTCCTCTCACTGACACCAATGATGGGGAACTATTCCTCTCACTGACACCAATGATGGGGTACTATTCCTCCCACTGACACTAATGATGGGGCACTATTCCTACAGCTGACACCAATGATGCAATATTCTTCCTCCACCTACTACCAAAGATGCATTGTCTACTCCCAATGCCAGGACAGTTTCTACTACTAATGGCTACCGTCTGCCCCCCCTCCCCACCAAAGCTTGAAGGACAGTAAACTGGCCCATTGTTTAGAAAGATTGGAGACCCCTGCTATAGAGGGCGGCATATAAACAGGTAGAACTTGTGTAAAAAGGACTTCAGCCCCAGAAAATGTTACCCCCTTCCTGACCAGAGTCTTTTTTACAATTTTGGCACTGCGTCGCTTTAACTGATAATTGAACCATAATTGCACCGAAACCAAATTTGGCGTCCTTTTTTCCCCACAAATAGAGCTTTCTTTGGTGGTATTTGATCACCTCTGCGGTTTTTATTATTTGCGCTATAAACAAAAAAGAACGTCAATTTTGAAAAAGAAACATTGGCGTGATCTGCGGTACTGCGACATTGTGATGGACAGATCGGACACATTTTTGGGACCATTGAAATTTTTATAGCTGCTATATATATATATGCATTGATTACTGTATAATCGTCATTGGCATGGAAGAGGTTAACACTAGGGGCGATCAAAGGGTTAAATGTGTGTTTCCCTAGGTGTGTTCTAACTGTATGGGGATACGACTTACTAGGTGAGGAGACATATTTATTTTCCTACTTCACAGAAACAAAGGACATAGCTCCCCTGACAGAACATGGATTAGTGTGTTTACAAACACAAATCCCTGTGCTTGTTCTTGTGCATGCGACCGTGCGTGGCCGGCGGCGATCGCGACTGCCGGCCTCACACATCGGATCCCCTGCTGTGCAGCGGGCACATGCATGCCTTCTGGCAGCCCTTAAAGGGAATCCCGTACCTGTTTTGTTTCAATATTTGTAGGGCTGTGCAAATTAAAGATTAATCGATTAATTAAAAGTTAATTTTTTTGATAGATCAAAATCTTTTTGATCGATTAAAATTTTTTTGATTGGTACTCACCTCTCCGCCGGCTTCTGGGCCTTCAGGGAGTTCAGTTGGAGATCCGGTAACGTCATGGACACCGGCGGGGCTTGCCGTGTCCATCTGAAGGGCTCCTTTGCTGTGCCTTCATATCTGCATGTCGGCGGGACCTTACTATCTGCCACACACAAGGGCTGTTACACTTCCCTTTATCACTTCCCTCTATCAATCTGGGATTCTACAACCATCCACTTGGAGTTGTGATAGTTCCCTTCATGCCGACCGACTGATGTTAACCTCTCCTCATCTGGATTCAGCAGTGGTATCGTTGTACACATTTTTATACCAGTATCATACTTGGCTGCATGTTTTTATGACTGCTTTTGGTACCGTTTGGTATTACTCGCACCATTTTTACAGTTTATGTAGCTACATCGATTTTATCTCCAGGGCAATTTTTATTTGGTTACCTACTTGAAGACTATAAAAGTTTTAATGCTATTCCCATCGAGCGCTGCCTTTGTGTGTTTTTTGTATCCTGCTATCCATTTTTCCAGTGGTTGGTAGCTGCACTGGGAATCAGCCTGCAAGGAGATCAGCTAAAAGTAGTTGGATCTGTGCGTTAATTAATCGAAATTAGTCGATTAATCGAACACAAAAATTTTGATCAGTAACAGCCCTAAATATTTGTATTCAGTTTTTTTTTTAAACAACAATAAAAAACATATGATGTAACAAGAGAAATTGTAAACTGCATATGACGCTGAGCATGTGCACTCAACTTCTTTGGTCGACCATGGTGAGGCCTGTTCTGAGTGGAACCTGTCTTGTTAAAACGCTGTATGGCCTTGGCCACCTTGCTGCAGCTCAGTTTCAGGGTCTTGGCAATCTTCTTATAGCCTGGGGCATCTTCATGTAGAGCAATAATTCTTTTTTTCAGATCCTCAGAGAGTTCTTTGAGGTGCCATGTTGAACTTCCAGTGACCACTATGAGAGAGCGATAACACCAAATGTAACACACCTGCTCCCTATTTACACCTGTGACCTTGTAACAAATTGAGTCAAATGACACTAGGGAGGGAAAATGGCTAATTTGGCCCAATTTGGACATTTTCTCTTAGGGGTGTACTCACTTTTGTTGCCACCGGTTTAAACATTAATGGCTGTGTTTTGAGTTATTTTGAGAGGACAGCGAATCTACACTGTTATGCAAGCTGTACATGCACTACTTTACATTGTAGCAAAGTGCAATTTCTTCAGTATTGTCACATGAAAACAGAGGTGGCTCTCTAATTAGGCAATTTAGGTAGTTGCCTGAGGCCCCTCACTTCCAGGGGCCTCGTGGCCACCTAATGTGTGTGCAAGACAGTGGTAGGGAATGTCCCTGTTTGGTGTCCCCAGTGCCGTCCATAATGCGGGACTCGCGTCCGCAGTGCCGGTGCATTTCCCTGGCCAGGAGCAGACTGACCACTTCAGCACTGCCCGAGGTCAGTGGGTGGCTCTATGTACTCCCCTCCCCAGCTCCGCCCCTTCTGCCGCGATCCGTGGATCGCTGCCATCTTGCCATGTGCAGAGCTGGTGGGATAATGTGTGCAGCTGCAGCGGCCGAGCGCTCCCTTCTATACTCTCAATGATGGACCTGCCAGAGCTGGCACCGCCACCTCATCGAGGAGCCAGTCTGCCAGTCCGACCCTTAAGGTATTGGATTATGGTGACACTGAGCCTCCAGAGCAAGAGTAACCCTGAAATCACAGCTGCCGGCTGCCTGTGACTTCACACACAGCCAATATTTATGCCACCTACATCATTATCCTGTTCCTGGCATTCCACCACATAACCTTCTGTAATTGTACTTATCTCCCCTGTATCCCACACTGTCAGCATTACCAACATACCCTGTCATCCTCATCATAATCCCCATGTGCCTGGCATCCTACCGCCCCACCCCTTTCATCCTCATCCCCCCTGCACCCCTCTGCTGGCTTTCTACCACCCCACCTCTGTCATCTTTATCCCCCGACACCCTTCTGCCATCTTCCTACCACCCCACCCCTGTCATTTTTATCCCCCCTCACCCCTCTGCCAGAATCCTACCACCCCACCCCTGTCATCTTTATCCCCCCTGCACCCCTCTGCCAGCTTCCTACCACCCCACCATCTGTCATCTTTATCCCCCTGCCAGATTCTTAACAACCCACCCCTGTCATCTTTATCCCCCCTGCACCCCTCTGACAGCTTCCTACCACCCCACCCCCTGTCATCTTTTTCCCCCTCTGCACCCCTCTGACAGCTTCCTACCACCCCCTGTCATCTTTATCCCCCCTGCACCCCTCTGACAGCTTCCTATCACCCCACCCCCTGTCATCTTTATCCCCCCTGTACCCCACTGTCAGCTTCCTACCACTCCACTCCCTATAATCATCATCTCCATCCTCATCATAATCCTCATGTGCCTGGCATCCTACCACCCCACTCCCTGTCATCTTTATCTCCTTGTACCCCACTGTCAGATTCTTACCTCCCCACCCCCTGTCATCTTCAACCTCAATTAGTACCCCTCTGCTAGCTTCCTACCACCTCATCATGTCATCTTTATCCCCCCTGTACTCCACTGCCAGCTTCCTACTACCCCTCCCCCTGTCATCTTTATCCCCCCTGTACCCCACTGCCAGATTCCTACCACTCCACCCCCTGTCATCTTCACTCCCCCAGTACCCCTCTGCTAGCTCCCTTACACCCATCCCCTGTCATCTTCATCCCCCTGTACTCCACTGTCATCTTCCTACCACACACTCCCTGTCATAATCATCTCCATCCTCATCACAATCCCCCTGTGCCTGGCATCCTACCACCCCGCCCTCTGCCATCTTCACCCCCCTACCAGTTGCCTACCAACCCACCCCTCTAATCTTCACCCCCTGTACCCCACTTTTAGCTTCCTGCCACCCCACCCACTATCATTATCATCATCATCATACCTGCACCCTATCTCTGACATCCTACCACCCTGTCCCCTGTCATCAACATTTCCATCATCCCCCTGTATCCCGCCTCTAGCATCCAAACCACCCTATCCCATCATCATCCTTATCTTCACTTCCCCTGTACCCCACTACCAGCTTCCTACCACCCCACCCACTGTCATCATCACCCCCCTCTGCTGATATCCTACCCCCCCACCCATTGTCTTCAACATCCCCATTATTCCTCTCTACCCCACCTCTGGCATCTTACCACCCTGCCTTCTGTCATTATCATGCTCACCCCTCCGGTACCCCACCTCTGGAATCCTATCACACTACCCCCTATCATTATAGGGGAGATATGATCTCAGCCTCTCACCCCAATGATGCCACCATCACCCCAAACTACATTCCTGTCATCCAATTAACTGTACCCCAACAGTTGCACCACACACCACAAAACTGATCTGCCACCCACTGAGAGATAATTATGTACTGTAACCTCTAGCAACCAATCAGTGAGCGGTAAAAATCTGCAGTAATCGCTAGCAACCAATCAGTGAGCGGTAATGAAGTGCAGTAACCTCTAGTAACCAGTGAGCGGTAATGATGTACAGTAAGCTCTAGCAACCAATCAGTGAGCTTGGAGTAATCAGTGTGAACCAGATCTTTATGTTTACATTATTAACGTCTATGTGCGTGTTTGTTTTTTGGGATGTTGGGGGTTGAGCGTGCTATTTCTAGGAGTGTGGGGTGGTGGGGCCCAGAAAAATGTTTGCACACACTGGGGTAAAGCAATGGAGGTTCCAGCCAGCTGTAACACCCCCCTCACATGGAGAAAATCTCATCAGCTAAAGCCAATAGCAAGCTCTACTGCCGTCCTAGCTTTTTCCCAAAGCTGGCACCACATTGCATGGCAGGAGTAGTATTTCTCCAGACCACACACTAGACTTGACCTGCCAGTGCTCGCGCTCTGCAGAGACTACACCTTTTAGAATGCTCTGCAGGGCGCTCAAAGCAAATGTGTCTGCTTCTTTTGCTTGTAGTAGGGGACAGGTGAGTGTATAGAAGGATCTTCTGTCTGTGGCTCTAATATTTGGTGGCTGCTGCAGCAATGTGGTGTTACCATGTTAGCCAGGTGAGAGTTTGCTTGTCATTACCATAATAAGACCATGGGGCCGATTTACTATTGTCTATGCGCCGCGCCGGTTCGTGGCTTAATTAGTGCGCGGGATGAATCCTTAATTAGGCGCATGAACGGCGTAGCAGCGGGCGCAATGCAAGTAATATGTAAAGCCGCTGCCAAACTCCCTGTTGAAGTCTATGGGAGAAATCAAAAGTGTTAATTTTAAAGGTTAATATGCAAGTTTTGCCCTAAAAGTGCTTGGGGACACCTGCCCCAGGGGACATGTATCAATGCTTTTTTTATGTTTTAAAACGGCCGTTTTTTCGGGAGCAGTGAATTTAATAATGCTTAAAGTGAAACAATAAAAGTGAAATATTCCTTTAAATTTCGTACCTAGGGGGGGTGTAAAGTCAGCATGTGAAAAAGCGCATGTTCCCATGGTTAGAACTGTCCCTGCACAAAATGACATTCTGAAAAAAAGGCATTTAAAACTGACTCGCGGCTATAATGAATTGTCGGCTCCCGGCGTGTGGTCCCCCAAATTCAATTACCAGGCCCTGCAGGTCTGGTTTGGATTTTAAGGGAAACTCCACCCCAAATTTAAAAAAAAATGGCGTGGAGTTACCCCAAAAATCCACACCAGACCCTTTATCCGAGCACGTCAACCTGGCCGGACGCAGAAAAGAGGGGGGGACAAAGTGCGGCCCCCCCTCTCCTGAACCGTACCAGGCCACATGCCCTCAACATGGGGAGGGTGCTTTGGGGTCCCCCCCAAAGCACCTTGTCCCCATGTTGCTGGGGACAAGGGCCTCATCCCCTCAACCCTGGCTGGTGGTTGTGGGGGTCTGCAGGCTGGGGGCTTATCGGAATCTGGAAGACCTTTTTAACAAAGGGGACCCCTAGATCCCGGCCCCCCCCTGTGTGAAATGGTAATGGGTACCATTTCACCCCAAAAAAAATTCAAAAGTGTAAAAAAATGACAATAGCCGGTTTTTGACAATTCCTTTATTAATATCTTCTTTCCGCGCTTCTTCTTCCATCTTCTTCTTTTCTTCTTTCAATGGGGTTTCTTCCTCCATCTTCTTCTTCCTCTGCTACTTTCTTGGGTCTTCTCGTCCGCATCTTTACCGGCGTATTCTTCCATCTTCTTCTCCTTCCGCCGGCCTTCTTGTCCGCATCTTCTTCTTCCCCGGATGCTGCGCTGGAAACAGAATTCCCCGCCGTGTGATGCTCCTGTGACCCCGCCCCCCTCTGACGCCACGGGTTATCTTCTAAGAAAGTCCCCGTGTGGTGCATGTGCGTCAGAAGGGCCTGGTAATGGAATTTGGGGGGAACCCCACGCTTTTTTATTTTTATGAATTCTCTCAGAATTGACGCAAGTGAATTTTTCAAACGCCTTTTTTATTTTTGCGGTTTCATGAATTAAAAAATAACAAAGCAGTAAAGTTAGCCCAATTTTTAGGGATAATGTGAAAGATGATGTTATGCCGAGTAAATTGATACCTAACTTGTCAAGCTTTAATATTGCGCACACTCATGGAATGGCGCCAAACTTCGGGACTTAAAAATCTCCATAGGCGACACTTACATTTTTTTTTAGGTTACCAGTTTAGAGTTACAGAGGAGGTCTAGTGCTAAAATGATTGCTCTTGCTCTAACGCACGCGTCAATACCTCACATGTGTGGTTTGAACGGCGTTTACATATGTGGGCGGGACTTACATGTGTGTTCGCTTCTGAGTGCGAGCTACTAGGGACAGGGGCATTTAAATGTATTATTTTTTAACGTAATATTATTCTTTTAGCACTTTTTTGTCCCTTTTTTTTTATTCCTATTACAAGGAATGTAAACATCGCTTGTAATAGAACTAGTGTGTGACAGGTCCTCTTTATGGAGAGAGGCGGGGTCAATAAGACCCCACACCTGTCCTCCAGGCTAAAAAAGCTTGGGATTGAAAAAAAAAAATACACTGATCTCATGCTTTCAGCTGCGAACACGTTCAGCACAGTGGTGAAGTGTATAGCACTTTCACCTAGCAGCAAAAAGGGTTGTTGGTTCGAATCCCGCCCGTGACACCATCTGCCTGGAGTTTGCATGTTCTCCCTGTGCCTGCGTGGGTTTCCTCCCACAATATAAAAACATGCTGTAAATCGGATCCTGTCTAAATAAGCCCTAATATGCAGTAGTTTATGTAGGTTTTGTGCTGCCCTAGGCCTGACTAAATTCCTGCACCTCAAAATGACCCACCCTTCCTGTCAAGGCCACACCCTGTTTTTTTATGACCCGCCCAGGAATTTTCAGGGGACGCACACACACACTAGTTCTGGGGGGGAGGGATTCCCTTAATTTGCATAGTTTTTCTCTCACTTCCTGTTTGGCTATGGGGCAGGAAGTGAAGGCAAATCTCCCCAATTGGACAGGGATGATACAAAATAAACTGACAGGGCCTATAACCCTCCCTCACTCTATCCAAAATGAAAGAAAATAAAAAAGTGTTGATTATAGTTCTAGTTTAAGCACAAATTTCTGAGAATTTTATTGAGAGGCCTAAAAAAATATAACCATGCCAATAGGCCAGGATACAGCGTTGCTAATATGTATTTAAAAGACAATGAATGTGTGTTAGGGACCCCCACAAACACCACCCAATGTTAAATAAACAATTTTCTTAATTTGCAAATAAGTATCATCTGCTCGGGGGGCGTGGCCGGGACTCCATGAGAGAGGCAGCGTGAGTTCCTAGCTCCTGCTTCTCACAGCCATCCTACAGGCATCCTTCACCCGTTTTGACCCCAAAAGGCACCGATCTGATCCTTAGGACGGCGGGCACCCGATCCAGGCATGATGACCAATAAATACGGGCCCCCGGCGCCCCAATCCGCGGCGGAGCAGCGGACCCGGTCACAGAAGCAAGATGGCGCCGATCCTACAGCAGCACACGCGGCCACGCAGCAGCCTGCTCCAACTGCAGCCCAGGACTCCTACAAGGGGGTGAGTGGATCTGTCCCTGCCCTATTCCGCACCAACGGCGGATCCAGGGGGGGGCAACGGGGCAATTGCCCCCCCCGAGGCAATCATGTCACATTTAAAAAAAAATTTTTAGGGGTCCGGAGGTCCCCAGGGGCCCGGAGGCCACCAGGGCCCCAGATGGCAAACCCCTCTTTTTTTATTTATTTTTTTATAAAAAAAAATATTTTTTTTAACATATTTTTCTTTTATTTTTTATTAAAGGGCCAATTTTTTTTCTTTTATTTTTTTCAGAAGTCCGGAGGTCCCCAGGGTCCCGGAGGCCGCCAGGGCCCCGTATGGCAACCCCCCCCCCTTTTTTTATTTATTTTAATAAAAAAAAAATAAAAATTTTTATTTTTTTATCAAAGGGCCATTTTTTTTTTTTAGGGGTCTGGAGGTCCCCAGGGGCCCGGAGATCCCCAGGGCCCCAGATGACCACCCCCTTTTTTTTATTAAATTTGTATATATATATATATTTTAAAATTATTATTATTATTGTTAGTATTATTATTAAAGGGCACAGAGGTCCCCAGGGCCCCCGGAGGACAACCCTCCTTTTTTTATAATTTTTTTTTAATTTTTTTATATTTTATTTATTTTTTTCTCTTTTTTTTATATATAGATATATTTTTATTAAAGGGCTCAGAGGTCCCCAGGGCCCCATGTGTCAAACCCCCTTTTTTTAATAAATGTTTTTTTTAAATTGTTTTATATATTGTTTTATTTATTTTTTATAACTTTTTTTTTTATATTTTTTTTAAACTGCTTTGCGGTGCCTGCAGCTGCTGCTCCCGAGTCTGTCACTCTCTCTCTCTCATCACCAGGGCTGGTAGGCTGCCTGTCCTGAGGCTGCTTTGAGCTGTTGCTGACTGCAGCACTCCCCTCTCTCCTGCTGACATCGGGCATCTCTGGCTGTGTGTGAGAGCTGGATCTGTGTTCGGCTGTGCTGCCTGTGCTAGACCTGCTCGTGTGATAGTAGATGGGGATGGAACACTGATTGAACCAGTGTCAGGGATTCTAAATAGACCAGTACTGTGTGCCTACACAGAGGAGACCAACACTGTATGCAGTGAAATAAAAGGTGTTTATTTACAAGGTGAACAAAACAGGTGAAGACAAACAGTGCACAAATAACAACAAAGCATATATAAGTGAAGGGGAAATGCCGTAATCATAAACCAAAAGCCAAGCCGAGGTCATATACCAGGAGATCACAGAAGAAGCTGCAGACAGGGAATGGGCAGGAAGGGAATGTCCAGGAGAGGGATCAGGTCAGGTCGGATCAGATCAGAAGTCAAGAAAGGGGACAGCAGGCTCAGGGTCAGATATCAGGCTCAGGATCAGGTTAGTAGACAGATACCAGGGCGAGGAGTGATTACACACGCCGGGTATTATAGATGCGTGCTGATTGCATTCAGGTCACACCTGAACGCAGGAAGGGCTGTGTGCTCCATACTGCCAAGACCTTTCCTGACAATCAGTGTTTTGTCTATCACACAAGCCTGTCTAGGAGGGACCTTGCTAGAGCACACTGGCCTACCGAACACAGACCTTCAGCTCCTGTTTGTTCCATGACACACGTCGGGAGAGGAGATGCCTGCTGTGTGTGATCGAGGCAATGCCATGGTGAGTGCCGTGCACAGTGTGGCTGCATTGATAGACAAAAGTGGGGCTGCATTGATAGACAAAAGTGGGGCTGCATTGATAGACAAAAGTGGGGCTGCATTGATAGACAAAAGTGGGGCTGCATTGATAGACAAAAGTGGGACTGCATTGATAGACAAAAGTGGGACTGCATTGATAGACAAAAGTGGGACTGCATTGATAGACAAAAGTGGGACTGCATTGATAGACAAAAGTGGGACTGCATTGATATGCCAAAGTGGGGTTGCATTGATATGCCAAAGTGGGGTTGCATTGATATGCAAAAGTGGGGTTGCATTGATATGCAAAAGTGGGGTTGCATTGATATACAAAAGTGGGACTGCATTGATATACAAAGGTGGGGCTGCGTTCATATACACAGTGAGGATGCAATGATCTCTTGTACCATGTCTTCAGTCTCTGACCATCCCTTGTACCACGTCTGCAGTCTCTGACCATCTCTTGTACCACGTCTGCAGTCTCTGACCATCCCTTGTACCACGTCTGCAGTCTCTGACCATCTTCTGTACCACGTCTGCAATCTCTCACCATCTCTTGTACCACGTCTGCAGTCTCTGACCATCTCCTTGTACCACGTCTGCAGTCTCTGACCATCTCTTGTACCATGCCTGCAATCTCTCACCATCTCCTGTACCACGTCTGCAGTCTCTGACCATCCCTTGTACCACGTCTGCAGTTTTCCTGACCATCTCTTGTACCTCGTCTGCAGTTTTCCTGACCATCTCTTGTACCACGTCTGCAGTCTCTGACCATCTCCTTGTACCACGTCTGCAGTCTCTGACCATCTCCTTGTACCACGTCTGTAGTCTCTGACCATCTCCTTGTACCACATCTGCAGTCTCTGACCATCTCTTGTACCATGCCTGCAGTCTCTGACCATCTCCTGTACCACGTCTGCAGTCTCTGACCATCCCTTGTACCACGTCTGCAGTTTTCCTGACCATCTCTTGTACCACGTCTGCAGTTTCTGACCATCTCTTGTACCATGTCTGCAGTCTCTGACCATCTCTTGTACCATGTCTGCAGTTTCTGACCATCTCTTGTACCATGTCTCCATTCTCTGACCATCTCTTGTATCACGTCTGCAGTCTCTCACCATCTACTGTACCACGTCTGCAGTCTCTCACCATCTCCTGTACCACGTCTGCAGTCTCTCACCATCTTCTGTACCACGTCTGCAGTCTCTCACCATCTCCTGTACCACGTCTACAGTCTCTGACCATCCCTTGTACCACGTCTGCAGTCTCTCACCATCCCTTGTACCACGTCTGCAGTTTCTGACCATGTCTTGTACCACGTCTGCAGTTTCTGACCATCTCTTGTACCACGTCTGCAGTCTCTGACCATCTCTTGTACCATGTCTGCAGTTTCTGACCATCTCTTGTACCATGTCTGCAGTCTCTGACCATCTCTTGTACCACGTCTGCAGTCTCTGACCATTTCCTTGTACCACGTCTGCAATCTCTGACTATCTCCTTGTACCATGTCTGCAGTCTCTGACCATCTCCTGTACCACGTCTGCAGTCTCTGACCATCTCCTTGTACCACGTCTGCAGTCTCTGACCATCTCCTCTACCACGTCTGCAGTCTCTGACCATCCCTTGTACCATGCCTGCAGTCTCTGACAATCCCTTGTACCACTTCTGCAGTCTCTCACCATCTCCTGTACCATGTCTGCAGTCTCTCACCATCTCTTGTACCACGTCTGCAGTCTCTGACCATCTCTTGTACCACGTCTGCAGTCTCTGACCATCTCTTGTACCACGTCTGCAGTCTCTGACCATCTCTTGTACCATGTCTGCAGTCTCTGACCATCTCTTGTACCATATCTGCATTCTCTGACCATTTCTTGTACCATGTCTGCAGTCTCTGACCATCTCTTGTACCACGTCTGCAGTCTCTGACCATCTCCTGTACCATGTCTGCAGTCTCTGACCATCTCTTGTACCACGTCTGCAGTCCCTGACAATCGTCTACAAACCATGGGATAGATTTATGGCATTCATATTTAAATATTTTTTACTAGTAATTGCGGGGATCATTGATTTTTTAGCAGTACTGCAACATTGCAGCGGACACATCGGACACCTAATTGAGTTCTGTAAGCAACACCTTATTTTCTGTCAGTGCCCCCCCCGAGACTAGACTCTGGATCCGCCCTTGTTCCGCACCCAGGCTGAAACATCCAGCTCCTCTGATTCCCTGGGGTACTCGGAGGACCTTGCAGCCTCTAGCCCCCCCTCAGCTGCTGAACCCACACTAGCAGAGATCCTGGTGGCCATTAAAGATGTTAAAACATCCCTTACTGTGCAAATGGAAACTATCCATGTGGACTTTTCCCTCTTGAAACAAGATGTCCAAAATTTAAGGGATAGGGCCGGGGAAGTAGAGGGCCGGGTCAGTTCGCTGGAAGATGTAGTGCATCCCCTGTCTGTCACTATGCACACGGCCACGGATGAGTTGGGGGCCCTAAGGGCCAAGCTGGACGATTTGGAGAACCGTTCCAGAAGGAACAACCTTCGTTTTGTGGGGTTCCCCGAAAAATCTGAGGGGTCCCGTCCAGAAAGGTTCCTACACCAATGGCTGCGGGACGTATTCGGATTGGAGGAATTCTCCAGAACATTTGAAATAGAGAGAGCACACCGCACCCCACCACGTGCTCCTCAGCCGGGGGCCCCCCCAAGATCCCTTATTGCCAAATTTCTAAACTTCAGGGACAAGGTGGCTATTTTACGCCTGGCAAGAGAAAGAGGCCCTCTCAAGTTTAATGGTTACAACATCTCCATCTATCCTGACTTCTCGGCTGAAGTGCAACGTCAGCGTGTATCCTTTGCTGCAGTGAAAGACCGTCTTCGCAACTAAGGTCTCCCCTATGCGATGTTGTTCCCAGCAAAATTGAGAATCATTCATGAAGGAAAGGCTCATTTTTGTTCCTGTCCTAAAGATGCTATGGCCTGGCTGGATGCAAGATTTGGTATACGTCCCCGACATCGCCCCACTTAATCCAACGACCGACGGCTTGGAAGTTCCTATTTACTTCTCCCCACTTCCCCCCCCCCCTCTCTTTTTATTTTTTCTTCCCTCTCTCCCCTTCTTTTTCCAGAAGTGTTACCCTGGGAGCTGGGCTCTGGAGAGCCGGGTCCTGGCTGCTTGGTTGATCCGAAGGGGGAGGATGCCCTTTGCACTTCCCCTATGTCAGAGGTCTGTTACACAGGAGAAACCTGAACCGCTGCTTGACAGTTGATTCTGCTGTGATCCTGGTCGGTAATGCTGGCTGCATTACATGTAAGGTACTGTTACTATACTGCCACAAGAACTGTTTACTGTAGTGCCTTTTAGGAAACGTACTCCTTTTTTTTTTTGGATCCTACCTCAGGGACAATTATAATGCATCTGTGAGCTTATATGGAACTGCCACTCTCCCCATTACCAATAGGTGGCGTGGCCACAGGACTTTCACCTCCCTTCTAGGATGTTTGCTGAAGGGAGTGAGACACTGTTTTGGGATCCAATGCTCGCTATGTTGGGGTTGGCAGAGCTGGGTGGGGGGTGGGTAGGGATGGAGATTGGGGAGGCATTCCCACAGGACTGTCCGGCAGGGAATGTCCGCCCAGAGTGGAAGTTGGAGGATAGGTTTGCTCCGGTTTGTTACTACTGTCATTTTTTACTGTCCTTATGCTGCATATGTCAACCATTTTGCAAGTGTTGCATTTTGTGGGGGGCTGCATTGACTGCTTACTATTGCTATACTCATATGTTACCTGCACATGCTCATGGCTGACACAGTTAAAATTATTTCTTGGAATATTAGAGGGCTGAATTCACCTCACAAGCGGTCCCTGATGTTTTCCTATCTGAAAAAGTATAGGCCTCATATTATCTGTCTTCAGGAGACGCACCTTATGGGCCCTGCGCTTAAATACCTTAAGCGCCCCTGGCTGGCCTCCCTGTACCATGCCACTTACTCCAATTACTCAAGAGGGGTCTCGGTCTTGATAGCTAAGACTCTGGGGGCCGAGACTCTGAGTGTACAAACAGATCCAGCGGGTCGTTTTGTTATACTTACTCTTCGCATAGCTTTTTCAATCTTTACGTTGGTGAATGTATATATCCCTCCACCATTTTCACCAGAGGTCCTTTCTAAATTGTCCCTAATGCTTTTGCCTTGGTCTCCTGGACCCATACTTTTTGTAGGTGACTTTAATGCTGTGCTTGACCCATCTGTGGACCGCCTGCGGGGTGGGGGCAGACCATACCCCTCATTTGTTGATTGGACTCAGGTTTACTCTCTCACGGAACTGTGGCGGTGGAAACACCCAGATGACAGGCAATTTTCCTGTCATTCGGACTCATTCCACACTATGTCACGCATAGATATGGCATTTGCTCCATCAGATGTGCTATCTTTGGTGCATTCGGCCACATACCTACCCAGAGGTATATCAGACCATGCACCCCTGATGGTCGGTCTCCTCCTTTTGCCAAAATCAGGCCCTAGGGTCTGGAGGTTGAATCCCTATTGGCTCGAGGACGAGCTGGTACAGGCTGAGTGCCAAAAGGATATGGTTGACTATTGGACCTTCAATCAGGACTCAACTGGTATCAGCAATGCCTGGGAGGCCTCCAAGGCAGTGCTGAGGGGGTCCTTTATGTCAATTACGGGTATATTGCGTAAGAACAATCAAATACACACTGAAGAACTTGAGCAAGGTATGGTGTTATCTGAGGCTGAATACTCTAAATGTCCCAATGCCGATACACTGGCCTCATGGCTAAATAATCGCAGGAAGTACGAACTTAGGCTGTTAGACCTGACTAAGAAACGCATGCTTTATGTTACACAAAAGACATTTGAACATGGTAACAAGGCGGGTCGCCTGCTCGCGTATATCACAAGAGCAGAGAGTACCCCTATCTCTATCCCTAGGATATTGACTGTAGCAAACCATATAAGTGATGTCCCTCAGGAAATAACAGAGGCCTTTCTTTCCTTTTACCGTGACCTTTACACCTCCAGGGCTGACTACTCGGACGTGCAGCTTGATGACTACTTAACTCAGGTACCTCTTCCAACACTGACAGACAGGGTGCGGGAGGAACTGGATGAGCCGCTGTCTGCGGAGGAACTGTTACTCGCAATCTCACAGATGCCGGCTCATAAATCGCCAGGATTAGACGGGTTTCCAATGGAATGGTATAGGCAGTTCCAAAATCTACTTGCCCCTCTATTACTTAAAACTTATAATGCAGCTTTGAAGGAGGGGGTGCTACCCTCCTCGATGAGGGAAGCATTGATTGTTCTACTCCTTAAGCCCAGAAAAGACCCCTTGAAATGTGACTCCTACCGCCCTATATCCCTTATAAACGTGGATGCAAAGATTCTGGCTAAGGCCCTGGCGAATCGCCTGAACAAAGTGGTTGCTCGCTTAGTGGGGTGTGATCAGGGTGGCTTTATCCCGGGCAGGTCAACTAGAATGAATATACGTAGATTGTTTCATAACTTGTCCTATGTACATGACTGCCTCCCAACTCGGATTGTGGTGTCCCTGGACACTTGCAAGGCCTTTGACAGTGTGGAATGGCCATACCTGTTCCGGGTCTTGCAAATGTATGGTTTTGGCCCCCGTATGGTTGCCTGGATTAGACTCCTCTATACCATGCCGCTTGCTCGTATTCGTATCAACTCGCAAATTACAGAGACCTTCCGAATTACTAGGGGAACCAGGCAGGGGTGTCCGTTGTCACCCCTGCTTTTCGCCCTGGCCATGGAACCTCTCGCTATCAGGATACATATCTCCCCGCTACTCAAAGGGTTGCCCATCAATGGTGTGGAGGAGCGAATCTCGCTATATGCTGACGATACGCTGGTGTATTTAGCAGATGCCCAGGACTCACTAGCTAATGTGTTAAAAATGGTGTCTGACTTTGGGGACTTTTCGGGATTCAGAGTGAATTGGGAGAAATCCATTATCTACCCCATAGATCAATCGCCCACCCCTCAAATCCACCCAGACTCTAAATTGTTAGTGGCCACCTCATTTAGATATTTGGGAGTAGTGGTTCAGTTGCCACTGTCCCTGTACATTACCAACAATCTGAGCCCTGTGCTGCTACAGCTGCAGTCTCAGACTAAGCAGTGGAAAGACTTACCTCTGGATTTGATGGGAAGAGCCAATGTTTTGAAGATGATATACCTACCTAAGTTACTGTATGTCCTAGCTAATGCCCCATGCAAAATCCCAAAAGCATTGTTTAAGAGCATTGACTCGATCTGTATAACATTTCTGTGGAATGGTAAGGCCCCTAGAATAGCTCTGGAAACACTTAGACTACCCTCCCATTTGGCAGGACTGGCTTTTCCTGACTTCTACCTTTATTACCAAGCTTCCCAACTGGTGAATATTCATGACTGGCTACACCCTGACCCCAATAATGCGTGCACCAACACTGAAGGGGCTATGGTCACTTCGTTTGAGACACTACACAACATTATATACCGCGGGCGTACCCCCCCAGGACCGGGAATGACTGTACTGCAGACGTCACTATCCCTGTTTAAAACAGTGACTCTCAAACATGCCCCGGGTTCCTGGGTGACCTCTCCAAATAATCCGTTATGGTTCAACACGTCACTTCCAGAATTTAATTCTTTACCTGACCCTCAGAGATGGATATCCAAGGGGATTAAATACCTATGCCACCTATATACCGCAGGAGGCCTTAAATCCTTTTCCCAGTTGAAAGATGACTTTAATCTGCCCCCCAAATATTTATTCTTTTATTACCAGCTAAGACATGCCGTGCGAGCCCAGTTTGGTTCCTTGGATAGTCCACTTGCGATTCCCGACCTAGAAAAGCTTTTGCGTTCCCCGGACAGAACGAAACTCATCTCTAACTATTATTTAGCCTTAACGGTGAACTCTAATCCTAGATTTAAGGCAGCGCAGAGCAAGTGGGAATCCTTAGACATTACTATGACGGACGATGACTGGACTGAGTTCTGTGACACTTTTAAGACCTCTGTTATAGCCTCTAGAGACAGGGTGATCCAACTAAAGATTTTCCACCAATCACACTTGACCCCGGCCAGGATGCACAGAATGGGCATACTGGCCTCGGCAGATTGCTTCCGCGGCTGCGGGCAGGTGGCTGATTTCATTCACTGCTTTTGGAATTGCCCCATTGTAGAAGACTTCTGGAGAAGTATAGGATCCTTCCTCTCTTCCGCCTTGGGGCTCCCCAATATACTGGACCCCAAAAACTGTCTGCTGGGGGTCTTTGGTGATCTCGCTGTTCCCTCCCAGGTCAAAAAACTACTTTGAATCCTATATTTCTATGCTAAAAAGTCTATCCTCTTGACCTGGAAGGGAGCGGCGACCCCGACAAGGAGCCTATGGTTGAAACTAGTTAATGACGCCCTCCCGCTCTACAAGCTTACCTTTGAAATTAGAAAAAGTAACAAGTCATTTAATAAGATCTGGGGAAGGTGGCTGGCTAGCCCCCTGACCCTATCTCCAGTACAGCCGTAAAATTATGTTGGTGGTGTGGTATCCGCTTGATAGAATAACCTTATTATGCAGTCCCACAAGGTGGTTTTACTGTCTTTCTACCCTGATTATATGCAGCGTTCTACTCTGTCTTATACTTGAAAATATACATATGCTGTTTATAATGGTGTGATGTGATTGAGGAGCAAACAAGTTTGGTTGTCTGTTCTGTGTTGTTTAATTTTTGTATGTGTTGTATTGTTGGTTTTTTGAAAATTTCAATAAAAATATCTTTAAAAAAAAAAAAAAAAAGTATCATCTGCTCATTTTTTGGGGATGCCTGCACCCCTGATAGGGTGAAGACACCTCACAAATGTTGTCACTTTCTACTTCAAATGTTATCACTTCCTGTCACATAGCCAAACAGGAAGTGAGGGTAAAACCTTACTAATGTCTTTTCTTGGGGGACACACAGATCAATCTAAATAGTTTCCCATTATGGCAAATAATAATCCACTTTGCACTACAAGTGGACAAGCAAGGAAGAAAAAAAAAAAAAAAACGTTGCTACTAGAGAATTGTATGTGTAAACAATCAGTACTTCCTTCTGATTTTCAGCGACTACGCTTCTATTGCAGAGGGGCTTTGCCTTTACTGTGAGTGAGGTTTCCCATGCAGTCCCAGTGGCGCCCTCTATAGTTCATTATTTTGCCTTTACTAAACCCCAAGCTAACTAATCATTTGAGGTGTACACAGCAGTGCAATTTGCTTAATGGGGACACTAGTTAGAATTACCTGTGTGTCCCCAAGAAAAGACATTGGTAGGGTTTTAACCTCACTTCCTGTTCAGCTGTGTGACAGGAAGTGAAGCCAATTTTAAGAAAAGGGACACAAAGACCAACCCAAAAACCACATCTAACACTCACTTGGCTTCCCTCAAACACCCACAATTAGAATAGGATTGTCTTGCGCTAGATTTAAGCACAGTGCTAACAGAGAACAAAAAAGGAATGGTGGAAGAGTGTTTCCCAATAATGATTGATGAATACTCACAATCCCAACATGAAAAATAGATAAAAAAGGAATTGAACAAGAAGGGTTGAGGGGGGACCTCTTCCCAACTTTAGGGATCTTTATGTGAGGTATCAATCTTAGTAATAAGGTAAGCACACCAAAACACGTATGTTGATTATCAAAATTAGAAAATTTAATTTACATAAAAACAAAATTATATATACATATAGAACAAGGTGAATAGACGACCACAATATTTACAAACAAGGCACAAACGAGGTTTGATACGCTATTGCCAACTAGTTTCGCATTTATATGCTTCTTCAGGGCTTTGCACCTTGGTCTCTTCTGAAAGATAGTCGTCTGTATGTAATAATAAATGCCATTAGAGAAAAACAGCAAATATAACAAATTTGTATAGAATTTTTCATATAAAGTATCAACATTTCACCAATAGTTAATACTCAATGATAAATGGACATCATGCAGTATAAATAATGACGTGTGCTTACCAATCCTGTTTGTAAGTTAATGTGATTAGACACAAAGTCGCGCCGCCCCTCTCATCCCTGCAGCATAAGACCAAACCCAAAAGGCGGAAAAAGAACCTGTGGAAGCCAGATACACCTGGTCATGCAATGTGGGTGATAGGGTGTTGAGGTTTTGTACCACTCCCAAACTTGAATTCTGAAAATTATCAGAAATGAATATATAAAAGAAAATATCCTAGGTTCATGATAGAATGTTCTTGGTTCATGTTGTTTAATTGTATATCTAGTGCTAACACCAGCATTTAATTTAATTTTTATCAAATCATATATTGTTATTAATTGTATATCAAAAAATATAAATAAAATATTAACATATTTATTAATTGACTGAAGGGAAACTGAAGTCTTAACAAATTAATATACAGTATAATTTATGAAATTAATAGATTTCATGATGGTCATAATACCCCATGGTAAGGATATATTGCCAGGGGAAAAAGTCTAACAACTATGCCCTATTTTACCGCTAGGTGGTGTTCCAAACAATAATGTGATAATATTACTAGTAAGTGCTGTAAGCTGTCTCTTGGACATCCTTGAAAGAATAGCTGTTGTACAATATACAATATATGTATTCATTATATTTGTGTTTTGGTGTGCTTACCTTATTACTAAGATTGATACCTCACATAAAGATCCCTAAAGTTGGGAAGAGGTCCCCCCTCAACCCTTCTTGTTCAATTCCTTTTTTATCTATTAAGCACAGTGCTGTAAATCAGCACTTCAAGCCTGTCCACAAATACCCCCCCCCCCCCCCCCCAACAGGCCATGTTTGCAGGTTTTCCTTTATCTTGCACATGTGCTTTAAAAGACAGTCTGGACAGCAATTCTTGATATGATAAATCTACAAAACATGTCCTTTCGGGTGTACTTGAGGGCTGAGGAACACTGCAGTTAAAAGGAAACAATACTTAACGCTCTGTCTTTTTACTTTCATGGTGATTAAACATGGCAGCAAACCAATTCATGCATACACACCAAGAAAGAAGCTTAGAGACAAATCACACCTAGTTTGTTAGGCCAAAACTATTTCAGCTGCAGCTGTCAAAATCAGTAGCATGAAAAAGTAACAAAAAACAAACTTCAAAATTTGAAAGTAATTTTATTGGTCAACAAAACAAGGAAAGCAAAAAAAATAAAAATAAAAAAAGAACACACACAAACAAACAGAAATACATTTAAAAAATAAAAATATACAAAGGTAAACAGCATATGGTTTATGCTTTGGAAATAACAGGATAGACTCATAGACAGGCTTGAAACAGTCACAACATCTTGATAAATATTTTGCAAAATAATGCAGCACAAATACATCAAAGTCAACATCATTAAAAAAAAAAAAAAACATTGCCAAAAAAAACCCCTTGCTCTAAAACACATATCAACTTCCGGTTCCGGCGCCGTATGAGCTAGCTGCTCCTCTCCTCGGCTCCCGCAGCCCGACCTGTAAAATCGGCTTATTAATCCAGCCTGAGAAGCCCCACGGACTCCCCTCCTCCTCTGGGCACGGCCACCCGCTCCATGGACCGGTTCGTCGAAAAGACGGGCTCCCGCACGCAAACGGCCCAGACGGCGCTACCGGCGCATCCACAAATTGAGGCCCCGGTCTCGGCCTACTCGGACGCGTCCGCACCAGCAGTCTTGGTGGCGATGGAGGTAAGCAGCAGCAGCTCTTCTTCTCCTCCCCCACAACTGCCTGCTCCACAACCAACAAGGGATGACACCACCGATCGCATTGCACAGGCCGTGGCAGCTCTGCTAAACCCCATGATAGCTGCGTCGGTGGAGAAGGCTGTGAATGCAGTTATGGCTCAAATTAAGGCCCAGCTCAGAGAACATGGGACCAGACTAAACGAACTGGAGAATAATTTCTCTAATGTTGAGGAGGAACTCTACCAGGCGCAGGCTACTGAACAGGCCCAAGAAAAAACTAACCAATACATCCTACAAAAGCTGGATGATTTAGAGAACAGATCCAGAATGAGTAACCTAAGGTTTGTGGGGGTCCCGGAATCCCTCCAGGCATCTGCACTCTTGGACTTCTGCGCGGTCCGCATACCAGAGGCCCTGGGCTTCCCAGGTCCCTGCACGGTGGAAAGGGCTCATCGTATAAGTGCCCTGAACTCAGACCGTAAATCGCCCAGACCAATTATAGCCAAGTACCTCAACTACTCTGACAAGTCCCTTATACTGCAAAAGTTCAGACAATCCCGCCAACTTCTGATCGATGGAAGAGGAATCCTGATCTTTGCAGACTACTCAATCAAGGTCTCCAAAAAGAGGAAAGCCTTCCAGCAGGTCTGCACCGAACTTTTCAATCAGCAAATTAAATTCACTTTGGCCTTTCCGGCCATCCTCCGCCTCAAAGCTCCTAATGGCGACCAGTTATCTTTTCAGGATCCCTCTGAAGCAGAGGCCTTCCTAAGGTCACGTGAAGCTGGCTCTCTTCCCCACACCCCTTCTAAAGCTCCTCCTCTCAACCGCTCCTTGGACCAAAGGAGCCCTCGGAAGGACTCCCCCAAACGTTTCAGATCAGTGTTTCCTGATTCCTCCCGATCAACCCCAAGATGATCAGTCACTCTACTTGCCACCCACCTCCCCTTAGGCTTTCGCCTGTGCCTGCCTTTCCTCAACACCTCTGATCTCCTTGCTCCCCCTGAGCATGCAGGCTTCCCCCTTATTCTTCCTCCAGGTCAAGGTAGACATTTCGTTTTGGTTGTCATCACTGTAATTCTTTATGCCTGGTGTATCTGCCTTTGCCTACACCACTTGTTTGATATTGCCATGTTGCTGTATACTTCAGTTAACAATGTTTCGTCACCAATGTGTTGGTTTGTTTTGTATATTTGCCATGTTCTCACCATCTGTCCACTACTAGTGGCCTCTCCTCCCTCACCTCTGCATACCAGCCGCGTGACGCCTTGCCCTCTATCCTGGGCTCCTGGCTCTCTCACCTCCTGGGTCGTGCTAGGGGGTCGGCCCTTGCAGTGCACTCATGCGGAAAAAAGTGAAGTGTTAGCATTTAGCTGTGATGTTTTTTTGTTCAATATTTTTGATTCAGTTTCCCCCAATGCTCTCCTCTCCCTCCCCTGCCTCCCCCCAATCTTCGAGCACCCCAGTACCCCTATGGGCTCTACCACTAGTTCCTTTTGTAAACCACGATGCACCCCCCCAACCCTAAGAAACCCCAGGCATATATCGCTAAGCTGTGACTCTGCTTCTCATGTAACATCTTCTCAGACCCCCTTCCCTAGCCCTATTATATGAAGATAGTTTCCTGGAATGTAAAGGGACTCAGATCCCCTAATAAGAGAATGAAGGTCCTCCGACACCTCAAAAGACTTAAAACGGAAATTGCACTGCTTCAGGAAACCCATTTGTCGTCTCCTGACTATGTGCGCATGCAGAAACTCTGGGTGGGCACGGCCCTGGGCTCTGCAGCTGTTGGCCGTAAAGCAGGAGTTCTTCTCCTGATCCACAAAAACCTCCCGTGCTCGATCCTCGCAGTTAATTCGGATACCCAAGGAAGGCTATTATCGGTACATCTTAAATTAGGGTCCAAAGAATTGGTTATCTCCAACGTGTATGCCCCAAACAGTCCCGGTAAATCTTTTTATAGTGAACTTTCCTCTTGGTTGCTCCAAAACACCCTCCTCCCCCATCTAGTTGGCGGTGATTTCAATGATACCTTGCACCAGTTAGACGACAGGTCCTCCCCTAAACGCCTTAAATTAAGCCCTGACCCCCACAATCCTTCACTTTTTGCGTCCACTATGGACTCCCTCCATCTCCTTGACCTATGGCGCCTAAACCACCCTGCAGAAAGGGAATTTACCTTCTATTCCAACCCTCACGCCATTTTCACTAGGATCGACAATTTTTTCTGCTCAGACAATTTGATCCCTCTATTGTCCAGCGCTGACATCCTCGACATTGCCGTTTCAGACCACGCTCCGATGCTGGTCCAACTCGACAATCTCGACTTACCTCCACAACCCAGGATCTGGCGTTTCCCCTCCTATCTACATAACAATGTTGACTTTCAACTTTTCATGGAAAAGTTGTGGTCAGAGTACTCCTTGGCCAATGCCCCACACTCGGATGATCCGAACCTTTTCTGGGATGCCGGTAAGGCTTTTCTCCGGGGACAAATCATCTCCTATGCCACCTCCTTCAAACGCCACACGCTAACCAACTACAAACTAGCCAGTTCCCGACTATACCAGGCACAAAGGGCCCTATACTCCTCTAACTCCCCCGGTACCAGAGACGAATGGCATGCTGTCAAGAGATCATTTGATACTTGGGCAGACACCCTAGAAAATGTCAAAAAAGCTCATTTAGATGCCTCCCTCGACAAATTTGGAAATAAATCGGACAAGCTACTCGCTAAACTCTGTAAGGGTCCGTTCCGCCTCACTCATATCACGTCCCTGAGAGACTCCAATGGTACCGTGCATTCTACACCCCCAGCGATAAATAAGGCCATGTTGCGCTACTACTCGGCTCTCTACGCTCCAGATCCCATTGATAGACAAACAGCAGACGCTTTTCTAGCAAACCTAATCCTTCCCAAAGTCACCCCATCTCAACTGGAGGCGCTTAATGCTCCCATCTCCTTGTCCGAAATATCAGACACCATCCGTCATCTTACCCCGTCAAAGGCCCCTGGTCCTGATGGATTCACGGGTGAATTTTATAGGACCCTCCAAAACTTAGTGGAACCCACCCTTCATAAAGTTTATAGCAATCTATGGTCCGGCGGCCCCTACCTCCCGTCGGGAAACCAGGCCACTATCAAGCTACTCTCCAAAAAGGGCAAGGACCCCTCGACCCCGGTTCATACAGGCCAATCTCCCTACTGAACCTAGATATTAAAATTCTATCCAAAATCGTTGCAAATAGGCTATCAGCCATTATCCCCTCCCTGATCCACCCGGCACAATCTGGCTTTGTGAAGGGCAGGACGGCTACTTTAAACATACGCAAGGTGATGATAGCCTTGGAGCATGCTAGGCAGCACCCTGACAGAGACTTTGCCATCATCTCCCTACATGCGGAGAAAGCCTTCGACAATGTCAGCTTTGAATGGCTCTCCCTAGCTATGGAAAAAATGGGTTTCTCCGGCCCCTTTTGCCACCTAGTGAACGCCATGTACACCGCCCCATCGGCTCAACTGGTAGCTGCAGGTCTTCTCTCGGACACCTTCCGTCTTCATAAAGGCACACGTCAGGGGTGCCCCCTCTCCCCACTTCTCTTTAATATTGCCCTAGAACCCCTTTCCAGACACCTTACTCAGATTGCCCCCCTCCACGGTATTAGGATAGGCCCACACGAACTGCGCCCCTCTCTCTTTGCGGATGATGTTCTAATTTTCTCGTCAGACCCCTCCTCTGATATGTCCACCATTAAAGACGTGTTTGATATATTTCGTTCCTGCACAGGCCTCCGGATTAACTATGGCAAAAGCAAAATCCTCCCCCTAGGTGCCCTGCCTGTCCCCCTCTGGACCCGCCACTCCATTTTCTCTGTAGCTAAATCCCATATCACGTACTTAGGCATCAAAATTGGAAGACTACCCTCCTCTCTCTAACACTTAAATTATGCTTCCTTGATTGCTAAGATATCCCAGGAACTGTTAACTGGTTGGATCTCCCCCTTTCGCTTCTGGGCAGATGTCACCTTGTCAAAATGGTCAGCTTTGCCCAGGTCTTGTATCCGATGCAAACCATACCTTTACTCCTCCGCCATAAAGATGTGAAACGTATTGAATCGGCTATCTCCAATTTTATATGGCAGGGCAGGAGACCTCGCATAGCTTTAAAGAAATTGTTTCTTCCCAGGAGCGAAGGGGGGGTAAATCTCCCCAATGTCAGGACTTACAATTTAGCTTGTTTACTTAGAATAGGCCTAGATTGGATCTCGCAGTCCTCAAGGTATTCAAACTATTTACTGGAATCTGCTATGGCACACCCCTTCTCGTTGACGGCCCGGCTACACTGCAGGTGGAAATCGATCACCACCCCACTCCAACACAACCTACTACTCAGAGACACAGTCATCGCCTGGAGGGAAATCAGGTAGAACCTTAAACTATCCCCTTTCATGTCAAAGCACCTCCCGATACAAGGAAACCCGAGTTTCACGCCGGGTATGGACCATAGGCCCTTTAAAATCTGGCAGGACAAAGGCCTTACTTGATTTGCCTCTCTGTGTGAAGTCTCAACGGGGCGGCCTTTACCCTTCTCAACTGTGGCTTTAACCTTCTCGTTACCCCAATCCCATGCCTTTCATTTCTGGCAATGTATCAACTATCTGAAAGCCACTTGCTACGAGGCTGATAAACAATATACACGCAACTTCGCCGACCAACTACTTCTGGAGGGCTCCTACAAAATCTCAGACATCTACAAACCTTTGATTCTGAAGACTACCCTCCCTCTGAAAAATTCATCCGCTGCCAACTGGGGAAAAGACTTCCCGGATGATGACCTGATAGACAAAATGTTCCAGGGCTTGAACAAGGTAAACCGTCTGACCCCGAACGAAATCTGGAGGGAAACCCAACTAAAAATCCTGCATCGTGCTCATATATCTTTTCTGCATTCCTCCTCCGACCAATCGGTGCCACCAACCGAAACCATCTTTGACTCACCGCTTTTGGTCGTGCTCCTTTATTTCGACTTTTTGGGACCAGGTCTTAGCCGACATATTCACTATTAAACTGCTGAACTTACCCAAAGACCCTTTGCTTATTATTTTTGGTTACTGGGACCCTCTTCTGCTTCCATGGTCGCGAAAAGCGGACTCTACCACATCTACTACCCCAAACCCCCCACCTCCTCTTCACAAAGACTGGCCTCTGCTCTGTCTCGTGGCTGCACGAAGAGCCATCTTGAAGTCCTGGACCTCGTCACACCCCCCCTCTGTCACCCAAATCCAACGAGAGCTCCTTCTCATCCTATTCAAAGAACGCGCCAATACAGATTTTAAGCATACGTCTTCCAGAACCCGTTTTCTTTCCACCTGGGAATCCTTCATGAACTCAACTCTATCTCGGGAAGACTTAGCTAACTTGGAACATTTCTCCTTCTATTACTTTAAACTTCTCCCTTCTGCAGACTCAGGTGAAGAAACCTCATTTGATACTCGACTAGTTGTCAGTACTGGATCCCTCTAGGACCCAGCGCACTCACCTGACACAGCCTTGGCTGGGAAACACTGATTGGCCAGCTCTCCTTTAAAACACCTGTGTTTTCACCCAATCAGTGCTCGTGATAGAGTTACTCTGCTTGCCTTGTGTGATCCAGCCTGACCTGTTAATCTGTAAATTTTGTGTATGACCCGGCTTGTTTGACCCTGCTTGTTGCTTCCGATTTGGTACCTTTCGAACTCTGATCCATCCGAGCATGACCCGGCTTGCCTAGACCACGCTTTGCCTGACTCCTGTAAGCAACATCCATTGCAGCGGTGCACTACTAGCACCAGCAACACCACCAACATCCACACCTGCGGTGAACTACAAGTTCCAGCTTTCCTGCTCATCATAACACCTACTTCAGCAGTGAACTACAAGTGCCAGCTGTCCCGTTCGTCTCAACCCTGCATCCGTGGTGAACTACAAGTCCCAGCACTGACCTGCTTCTCAAGACCTGCTCATGGTATGTGCTCTTGTTATTGAACTATAGGCATATTAGCACACCTGAACTGTTGTCTGCTCCTAGCCTGATACTAAACCTGACATTATCACGAGCCATACATAAAAAGGGAAAACCCATCATGGATTCTGAGCAGGCTCAGATGTTTGCACAAGAACTTTGCCGTTTATCCCATCAAGTTCAGCAAATGGCCACAGAGCTCACCAAGGTGCAATCCCCTACTACAACTGTTACAAAAACTTTATCTGAACCGAAAATTCCTTTGCCTGACCGTTTTTCTGGCGACCGTAAGGGATTCTGCAACTTTAAAAACAGCTGCAAATTATATTTCAAATTAAGGCCATCCTCTTCTGGCTCTGAAACTCAGCGAGTTCAGATCATTATCTCTCTGCTACAGGGTGACCCCCAGGCTTGGGCCTTTAACCTTGAACCAAACCATCCAGCCCTGCTAACTGTAGATGCCTTCTTTGAAGCCCTTGGATTGCTGTACGATGATCTAGATCGTATGGCTAGTGCAGAATCAACCCTGCGTAACTTAAAGCAAGGAACCACCACAGCTGAAAGGTACTGCTCAGAGTTTCGCAGGTGGGCCCCAGAATCTGGCTGGAATGATGCAGCTCTCCGCAGCCAGTTCAGAATAGGTCTTTCAGATGCAATTAAGGATGCTCTGGTCAACTTCTCCTATCTAGCCTCACTGGAGGAAGCTATGTGTCTAGCCATTAGAATTGATCGCCGTCAGCGAGAGAGGGGGCGAGAAAAAAATATGGCTGTGGCAAACTGTATACCTCCCTTACCACCTGACCATCCCACCTCCAGTGCCAGTTCAGTGGAAGAACCTATGCAGTTAGGCTCCACCCGGCTATCTGCCCAAACACACACGCCGGCGTAATATGGGACTTTGCCTGTATTGTGGCCTCAGGGGTCACATGCTCCGTTCGTGCCCTACACGTCCGGGAAACTCCAGGACCTAGGTGATTATGGGGAGGTCACCTTAGGTCTGCTTTCATCTCCCCAGGGGGACATTCGTATACTTCTACCCAGTGTTATTCACTTTGGGACAGGTACTCATGAACTGCTGGCCTTGGTAGATTCTGGAGCTGCCGAGAATTTTATTGATAAGACTCTGATTACCTCCTTGTCCCTGGAAACTCATACGCTAGATTGCCCAGTCCGCCTAATTTCTGTGGATAACCGGCCTATCTCACAAGACCTTGTGCTTCAGTCCACCAATCCCTTCCAGTTACAATTGGGGGCCCTGCACTGGGAGAAGATTTCATGTCTTGTTATTGACTCTCCATCCACTCCTTTGATCCTAGGCCTTCCTTGGCTTCAGAAGCACAATCCTGTAATTGACTGGCGAACAGGAAATATTCTGGCTTGGTCCAATCAGTGTAAAGAAAGTTGCATCCAGCACCCTGTTCGACTTGCTACTTGTCAAGTGGGAATGGAACAGATTCCGCTTTGTTATAAGGACTTTCAGGATGTGTTTTCTAAAGGGAGTGCTGACACCTTACCACCTCATCGCAGTTATGACTGTCCCATTGACCTCTTGCCTGACACTTACACCTCCGCGAGGGAGAGTCTTTCCATTGTCCGAACCAGAGAACCTTGCTTTGCAAGAATACATCCAGGAAAACCTAGCTAAAAGTTTCATCCGTCCCTCTACTTCTCCCGCAGGTGCAGGTTGCTTCTTTGTTCCAAAGAAGGATGGGGGTCTAAGACTTTGTGTTGACTACAGAGGTCTACATAAAATAACCGTTCCCAATCGGTACCCTCTCCCTCTCATCACAGAGTTGTTCTCCCAAATCTAGGGAGCAAAGATTTTCTCCAAACTAGACCTAAGGGGAGCCTATAATCTAGTGCGCATCCGTGAAGGAGATGAGTGGAAGACAGCCTTTAACACCAAGGATGGCCACTACGAATGTCTTGTCATGCCTTTCGGTCTCAGGAATGCACCAGCTGTCTTTCAAAACTTTATGAATGACATTTTCCGTGACCTGTTGGGTCGCTTCATGCTTGTATACTTGGATGATATTTTGATATATTCTCCCAATCTTGAAACGCATCAGTGGCACGTCCGCTCAGTGTTGGCCCGATTAAAGGCTCATTCCCTTTTTGTTAAGCCTGAAAAATGTTCATTTCATGTCAAACAAGTACCTTTCCTGGGCTACCTAATCTCTGACACAGGCCTAACCATGGATCCAGCCAAGATTCAGGCCATTCTAGACTGGGCATCGCCTTCAGACCTGAAAGCAGTTCAGCGCTTCCTGGGCTTTGCAAATTTCTATCGGAAATTCATTAAGAATTTTGCCACCATTGCACATCCCATCACCTCTCTCACCAGGAAGTCTCAGGCTAAGTTTAAATGGACTACTGAAGCCCAGACAGCCTTCACTCAGTTGAAGAAAGCCTTTACCTCTGCACCAATTCTATGCCATCCTGTTCCTGAGCTGCCTTTTATTGTGGAGATAGATGCATCCGAAGTAGGGGTGGGGGCGCTTCTGTCACAAAAGGACCCTGTAACTGCTGCCATCCACCCCTGTGCCTTCCTGTCCCGTAAATATTCCTCAGCAGAGCGCAACTATGATATAGGCAACAGAGAACTGTTAGCCATAAAGCTAGCGTTGGAGGAATGGAGACATTGGCTGGAGGGAGCTCGCTATCCATTCATAGTTCTGACTGACCACAAAAACCTTGAATACATCCGTTCTGCTAAAAGACTGAACTCACGTTAGGCCAGGTGGTCATTGTTCTTCTCCAGATTTGACTTTACAATTTCTTATTTACCAGGGCCAAAAAATGTTAAGGCCGATGCCTTGTCTCGCAGTTTTTTATCAGAATCCCCACCTCCGCTTCCTCCACAATCCATTATCTCTGAGGACAGGATTTTGGCTTTCACCCAGACTGACATCTCTGAGGCCTTGTTACCTGCACAGGCTGAAGCCCCTACCTCCACTCCCTCTGGTATGCTTTTTGTGCCCTTGGCTCTTCGTTTGTAGGTTTTGCAGCAGGTACATGCATCAAAGCCTGCAGCGCATCCGGGGTTTAGACAAACTTATGAGATTATCTCTTGCAACCTCTGGTGGCCATCGATTAGGCAGGATGTGTTAGCCTTTGTCCACGCTTGTGAGGTTTGTGCCAGAAGCAAGGGCAGTACCTCTAAGCCCTCCGGTCTTCTACGTCCTCTACCTATACCTACTTGTCCCTGGACCCATTTATCTATGGACTTTATCACTGACTTGCCTCTGTCCCAGGGATGTTCCACGATCTGGGTGGTGGTAGACAGGTTCAGTAAGATGGCCCACTTTGTTCCACTTCCGAAACTGCCGTCTGCTAGAGATCTGGCATCTTTATTCATTAAACATGTTTTCAGGCTCCATGGGGCACCAATTAACATTGTCTCAGACCGTGGCTCTCAGTTTATAGCCCAGTTTTGGAAGGCCCTTTGTTCTCAGCTAGGGATTAAGTTATCATATTCTTCAGCCTATCATCCCGAGACTAATGGCCAAACAGAAAGAACTAACCAGACTCTAGAGAAGATGGTACTTTGTCTGATGGCCAATGATGAGGTGGAGTGGGTCAACATCCTTCCATGGGCAGAGTTTGCCTTTAATAATTGTGCCAGCACTTCTACAGGGACCTCTCCCTTCTTCTGTGTTTACGGGTTGCATCCTCGTGTGTGCTCCTTTGATCTTTCACCCTCTGATGTTCCAGATGCCAACACCACGATTGAAAATGTCTCCAAAATCTGGTCTGACGTCAATCGTGCTATTTCTCGTTCGATGCAGGCTTTTAAGAAAACGGCTGATAAGAGGCGCTCAAAGGCCCCTGGATATAAAGTTGGTGACAAAGTGTGGCTATCATCCAAGAATCTGTCCCTGCATGTTCCATCCAAAAAACTTGGCCCAAAATTCATCGGGCCCTATGAGATTTCGGAGATTGTTAATCCAGTGTCCTATAGATTAAAACTCCCCCTGTCCATGCGCATTCCTAATGTCTTCCATGTTTCTTTGTTGAAACCTGTTCACTCTAGTCTCCAAGTAAATGAACCAGAACCTGTAGATGTGTCGGATAGCCAGGAATATGAAGTGGCATATATTCTTGACTCCAGACAAGTACGCGATTCCTTACAATATCTAGTTCATTGGAAAGGTTTTGGCCCAGAGGATCGATCCTGGATCCCAGCTCGCGATCTTCATGCTGATCCCCTTAAGAAGAAGTTCCACCTTCGATATCCAAGTAAGCCTGGGGGTGCAGGAGCAACCCCTCGAGAAGGGGGGGTACTGTCAGTACTGGATCCCTCTAGGACCCAGCGCACTCACCTGACACAGCCTTGGCTGGGAAACACTGACTGGCCAGCTCTCCTTTAAAACACCTGTGTTTTCACCCAATCAGTGCTCGTGATAGAGTTACTCTGCTTGCCTTGTGTGATCCAGCCTGACCTGTTAATCTGTAAACTTTGTGTATGACCCGGCCTGTTTGACCCTGCTTGTTGCTTCCGATTTGGTACCTTTCGAACTCTGATCCATCCGAGCATGACCCGGCTTGCCTAGACCACGCTTTGCCTGACTCCTGTAAGCAACATCCATTGCAGCGGTGCACTACTAGCACCAGCAACACCACCAACATCCACACCTGCGGTGAACTACAAGTTCCAGCTTTCCTGCTCGTCTCAACCCTGTATCCGTGGTGAACTACAAGTCCCAGCACTGACCTGCTTCTCAAGACCTGCTCATGGTATGTGCTCTTGTTATTGAACTATAGGCATATTAGCACACCTGAACTGTTGTCTGCTCCTAGCCTGATACTAAACCTGACACTAGTCTCTTCTAACTGATTAACGCCTGGACTATGATTATCCTCACCTTTTTTCATTATTACTTTTGGTGTAGTACTGTCATTGTCAGTTGCCTCCCTATTATCCACCTTTACCTAACCTGGTGCCTCCCTCTACCCCCTCCTTTTCCCCCCTCCCCATTCTTGTTAGTCGTTCCTCATGTGCTCCAGGGCGGCGTTTACTCCCTGTTACGTCACATTACTGTTATTAGTTGGTAGTCTCCTTTTTGCTCACATGAGCTTAGGGTAATGGCAGATTTCGAGATCCTACCAGTTTTCACCATCTAGTGTATTTCATGGCCTGCGCTAGCTGCTAGCGGGTTCTGTAATACTCGCTGCCAACACAATTATACTGTGTTTTTTTAACAATTAATTCCTTTTACCCTTACTCTACATGGTAGTGCTACGAATCTGGTGTTCAAACAATTATCTCCGTTATTCTTACTCCGCCTTTTGTACTTCTGTGTTGTGCACCGTTTATCTTTTCTTATCTCTTGTATGTATCTTTTGTTATCCTTTGTATGCCTCTTAAAATTTCAATAAATACTTTTTGAAAAAAATAAATAAAAATATCTGTTTAGCAACGACAAAGGGCTCAAAGTTTCAAGTCCTGAGCTACTAGCCAGGCCTCAAGAGTTACTCGCCACTAGTTGCCCCACCTAATTCATACACTGCCCTGCGCCTAATCTCATAGAATGACACTGTTAAATGTTTTAGGTAGAATCAAGTTACACAATTAAATATTACCAACAACAACTTTAACAAAATGGAACAGGGTACTGGGGGCAGACCAGAGGGACAGGGCACTGGGGGCAGACCAGAGGGACAGGGCACTAGAACTTGGTCTCTTCCCCATTCTCTTGCTGTCTCCTCTGCAACTCCCATCCATCCTCTCTCTCTCTCTCTCTCTCTCTCCCTCTCCTATTCATCTCATCATCAGGAGCCTGTGTGTGCGGCTCCACACTTGCATGTCCCCACTTCCCCCTTTTATTCAGGCTCGTAGTGAGGAGAGGAGCTGCAGCACAGCGGGAGGGAGTACAATCCAGCGCTGAGATCCACACAACTGCACAGCCATTGACACCATAGCACAACGCACACTGACACTGCACAGCACACATTGAGACCAGTCTGTTCACAGTGCTCAGGCTGAACTGTTGGACACTTACATGGAGCACAAGGAGAAGAAAACTGCACAAACTGGAAGGCTGCCGCTCTCATGTCAGGGCAACTTTCAATGAGTGGTAATTTTCTCAATCCTCCACCTCACTCATTACTTCCTGCTCCCTGCTCTCTGCTCTCCAGCTACATTGGTCAGGGGTTGGGGGCAGGCTCAGAGAGGTCATACTGTTAGGTCCCATGGCTTAATGAGGATTGTAAGGAGAGCATTGGTGTACTGCTCTGCCTGTGCACGGCTCACCAGACTATTTTTCCCGAGCATGCACCTTTCCTCTTCAGCCGCCAATCTCATCGGGACTCTAAGCGTAGGCACAGATTGGAGGGAGATTGGTCATGCATCTCTGTCATCACTCGCCCCCAGCTTAAATCCACTCGCCAAATGCTAGTAGGTGAGTGGAAATTTTGAGGGCTGTTCTTGGCAGCCTGCCCCCTCTCAGGGCAGCTGACAAGTGCTCTATCCACACTTTATATAACATGTGTGCTAATGAAGCAATTGAAAACACATGGACAAAGTTCAGTCTCTAGTTTGGGTGAACTTGTAACTGCTTACACCTGTTAAGGATGTCCTTAAATTACTAGCCCAAAAACCATGCTGTATGAGCATGCTCAGAGACATCCAAGTGATTTTCACCCACAAAAAGCAACATCAAAATTTCTAAGTGCCTGGGCATGCTCAGTTCAGCAGACATGCAGAAACATAAACAAAGCTGCAATCGCGGCTGAAAGCATGAGATCTGTGTTTTTTCCCCCCTGAACTCATGCTTTCCAGCCTGAAGGGGAGGGCTTATTGAATTATTACGTAACAAAAATAAATAATAATAATTAAAAACGCCCCTGTCCCTAGTAGCTCGCACTCAGAAGCGAACACGCATGTAAGTCCCGCCCACATATGTAAACACCGTTCAAACCACACATGTGAGGTATTGACGCGTGCGTTAGAGCGAGAGCAATACTTTTAGCACTTTTTAGACCTCCTCTGTAACTCTAAACTGGTAACCTGTAAAAAAAAAAAACAAGTATCGCCTATGGAGATTTTAACCACTTCCGGTCCGCGCTATTGACATAATACGTCAGCAGCGCGGACCTGAGGCGCCAGGGTCACGTCTTTGGACGTGATTTGCTTGTAATTCCCCTGTGGCGCGCGGCGGGGAAAAACAGTCCCGACGCATCACCGAGGATTCGATGCGTGTACCCGGCGGCGGCGATGTCCGTCAGGTACACGAGGTGACAGAGCAGGGACGTGGAGTAAACACAGAGCTCCATGTCCTGTCAGGGAGAGGTGACAGATGCTGTTTCCCTTGTACATAGGGAGACATCATCGATCACCTCCCCCAGTCACCCCCCTCCCCCCACACAGTTAGAACACACCCAGGCAATACATTTAACCCCTTCCTCACCCCCCTAGTGTTAACCCATTCAATGCCAGTCACATTTATACAGTAATTGGTGCATATTTATAGCACTGGTCGCTGTATAAATGTGAATGGCGCCAAAATTGTGTCAAAAGTGTCCGATGTGTCCGCCGCAATATCGCAGTCAAAATAAAAATCGCAGATCGCCGCCATTACTAGTAAAAAAAAAAGTATTAAAAAAAAATCATAATTCTGTCCCCTATTTTGTAGGTGCTATAACTTTTGCGCAAAGCAGTCACTTATTGTGATTTTTTTTTTTTTTTTTTTTTACAAAAATACGTAGAATATGTATCGGCCTTAACTGAGAAAAAAAAATATTAAAAAAAAAAAAAAAAAATTGGGATATTTATTATAGCAACAAGTAAAAAATATATATATTTTTTTAAATTGTCGCTATTTTTTTGTTTATAACGCAAAAAATAAAAACCGCACGGGCGATCAAATGCCACCAAAAGAAAGCTCTATTTGTGGGACGCCAATTTTGTTTGGGTGCCACGTCGCACGACCGCGCAATTGTCAGTTAAAGCGACGCAGTGCCGCAAGCTGAAATTTCGCCTGGGCACGAAGGGGGTTTATGTGCCCAGTAAGCAAGTGGTTAAAGTCCTGAATTTTGGCGCCATTCCATGAGTATGTGCAATATTAAAGGGTGACAAGTTAGGTTCTATTTACTCGGTGTAACATCATCTTTCACATTATCACAAAATTGGGCTAACTTTACTGTTTTGTTATTTTGTAACCACTTGAGCCCCGGACCATATTGCTGGTCAATGACCGGGCCAGTTTTTGCGATTTGGCACTGCGTTAATTGCCGACCTTTTTTTCCCACAAAGAGAGCTTTTTTTTGGTGGTATTTGATCACCTCTGCGTTTTTTTTTGCGCTATAAACAAAAATAGAGCGACAATTAAAAAAAAAAAAGAATATTTTTTACTTTTTGCTATAATAAATATCCCCAAAAATATATTACAAAAACGTATTTTTTTTCTCAGTTTAGGCCGATACGTATTCTTCTACATATTTTTGGTTCCAAAAAATCCCAATAAGTATTTATTGATTGGTTTGCGCAAAATGTATAGCGTCTACAAAATAGGGGTTAGTTTTATGGCATTTTTATTACTATTTTTTTTCTAGTAATGGTGGCGTTCAGCGATTTTTATCGGTACTGCGACATTATGGCGGACACTTTTGACACATTTTTGGGACCACTGGCATTTTTATAATGATCAGTGCTATAAAAATGCATTGCTTACTATAAAAATGCCACTAGCATGGAAGGGGTTAACACTAGGGGTGAGGGAGGGGTTAATTATGTTCCCTGGGTGTGTTCTAACTGAAGGGAGGTGGGACTGACATGGGGAAATGACAGATCGCTGAGCATGAAGGGGAACTCGAGACCAAACTAGGGTGTCACCCGTTCCAGCTCCTCCCACAGTGTTCAGTTTGCTTCCGGAGAGGAGAGAAGACCTGTCTTCCAGAGCTCCCGAGTTCCAGAGACCAGCCACCAGGACCAGCCTCCAGCCCCAGCCCCAGCCCCTGGCCCCGGAAGAGGGGAGGGATGGCCTCCCTCAGCCCAGGAGAAGGACCAGCATCCGGCCTCCGGAGGAGCCAGCAGCACCTGCCCTCCTCCAGCCAGACCACCATCAGCAGGGATAACCGCCTCTTCCTGGGCACCCAGGAAGAACTCTCAGACTGGACCACCATATTACCAGGTGAGACTGAGGCCAAAGCCAGGAAGGGGTGTGATAAGATCAAGTCCCTGCTGGTTAGGATATAGCCCAGGCCTGCGTGGAAAAAACGACAACTCTCGCAGGCCTGAGGGAAAGGTGCTCTAGCAGTAAGAGGTCGGAATTTAGGGGGCCATCAATACCCTCAGACTTGAAGTGAAAGAGATTTGGGATTACCTGGGGGCATTTTCGAGCTTGGGGCTGGAGAGGTGAGCTTTGAGGAGCTCCGGAAGACCCTCCAGCAGGCCAACCAGGAAAGAAGTCAGGCGGCGAGTAGGAGCAGCGGGCAGTCGGAGTCCCAATCCTCCAAGCAGCCGGGGAAGCCAGGAGAGCCTGGGTGCAGTAGGGGGGGTGTGAGTGCCGGTGTTGCAGGGCCCAGTAAGGCCTGGGGAGGGTTCCCGAGAGCCAATCCCTCGGTCCGTAAAGGGGGCTGGGGGATTGGCTAAGCCTGGGGAGCCCAGTGATCCAGGAGGTCGCCGGGCCTAGGAGCTGATCGTGGTGCCCCCCCGGCGTCTGCAGGTGAGCATGCCCAGGATCCCACAGGATAGTGACACTGCCACTGCTGAGCCCCACCATGTGTCAGCCTCCATGACCCCTCAGCTAGGGTTGCCACCTCATCCCTTTAAAACGGAACACATATGAATTACACAGGTTCTGAGGCTCAGGCTAATGCAGATTAGGCACCGAGTGAGTTTAATTACCACCATAATCAGCCACAGAACCTGTGTAATTCATATGTGTTCTGTTTTAAAGGGATGAGGTGGCAACCCTACCCTCAGCTTGCAGTAGAGCAGGATGATCTGGCAAAGAAAACGCCAGGGACTGCTCCTGCAGCTGCTAAGACACCGGGAGAGAGGCAGGTGCATGGTGGAGGTCTAGAAATGGTGTCAGCTTCAGGCAGAAAGCTTGTGTGCAGTGTGGCCAAGATGGCGCAGGCTGCTGGGGAAGGAGCAGCTGAGGCCACATTCCGCAGTGGGAACCAGCCCCTTTTCAGGGAAGGGGGATGTGGCCAGCTCCCATCCAGCATCAAGGACCCCCCCCCCCCCCCGGGAACCGGAAGTGCCACCAGTCCGACTCATGTGGGAAAATATGTTGCAATCTGTATGGCGAGATGGAGCACCCTTTTAGTAGGTGCCCCAAAGCATATCAGGGTCCTTCCTCAGGGGGGGAGACCTCCTGGGCTGGGACCGGCCGAAGCTCCCCCGGCGAGTGATGGCTGGGGGGTGGTGATCCTGGAGCTCCTAATGCCCCTCCGGAGGGACCAACAGGCCCACAGCCTCAAAGAAGGCAGAGCAGGCATGGGCGAGGGGCTCCCCCCCCCGGGAGACACAGGCTCAGTTGGCCAGGAGGCTCCCGCTCCTCCGGAAGGCGGAGCCGGTGGGGAGGAGTCTGGGAGACCTGGGGGTCCCGGGCCTGAGGGTCCGGGGCCCTGGCCTTCCCCTCCTTTTATTGCAGGTCAGACTCCGAGGAGGAGGGAGTGTAAATATGTAAATATGTTTTGGTGTTTGTAGTATAAAGGAGAACGTGACCACTTTCAATTATTTTGATGGCGGTACCCTCTCCAATACAGCTTGCGGCCATTAATGTCGCAAGTATTCGTTCTGCAGGAGCTCGTTTTATGGCCTTTAATTTTCTCAGCCATGTTGAAGCTGACATTTTGTTTTTGCAGGAGACCTGGCTGGCATCTATGGCAGAGATGCATCTAGCAAAGAGGCAGTGGAGATGTGGGCCCTCCCTCTGGTCTCTTGAGGCCGAGCCCTGCAGTGGGGTTGCGCACCTTTTTAAGACTAGTGCGGTGGCTTGCCGGCGAGTGATTGAAGTGGAGATTGGTAGATGTCTGGTGGTGGACACCGTCGTAAGGGGGCAATTCCTCCGGCTCATTAATATTTATGAGCCTCAAACTAAGAGGGAGAGGAAGAGCCTCCTTACGGTGGTTAAGCCTTATCTTTTTACGTCCCAGCAGGTGATCTTTGGTGGTGATTTCAATATGATCACTAGGCCCAAAGACCGGGCAGGTGACGCCAACCCTCTGGGATATGATAGTACTTTTTTGAATAGCTTAGTGAGGGAGGCCGGGTTGGTGGATGTGCACGTTCGTCACCTCCCCAACCTCACTGGTTTCACATTTGCCCGAGGTAGTAGTAAGAGTAGATTAGATAGTTTTTTTTTTAAAGGAGGACTCTGCCTGCTCGGCTCCCGAGCTGCAGTCGGTAGAGTTTTCCGATCACTGTATGGTATCTGTGGCCCTAAATGTCGCTGACACTCCTTTCCTGATCCCTACAATAGCTGTGGTGAGAGGGCGAGTTCGAAGGTCGTACACGGCCTGAAGGATGCCTCGGGATCTCTGGTCCGGTCCAGATCGGGGATCCTGGGTGTCGTCAGAGACCACTTTTCGGACCTCCTGAAGAAGCGGCCTCTAGACATGGAGAAAGTCAGGGAATTCCTTGATGAGACCCCGCTGGAAGTGGGGTCTGACCTTCCTGACTCTCTGACAGAAGAGATCTCAGTAGCTGAAGTCAAGCAGGCTATTAGCTCTTTAGCTTCTAAAAAGTCGCCTGGGCCCGATGGGCTCACGGCCGAGTTCTACAAAACCTTTTAGAGCCTCTTGGCTTCTCATCTGAGGGACGTGTTTAGTAAATGTTTGGCCTATGGCCTGCTGCCTCCCTCAATGAGAAGGTCAGCTCTGATCCTTCTGTCAAAGGGGAAAGATCTGTCTGTGGTGGAGAATTGGCGTCCGATCACCCTTCTTACCACAGATAGGAAGATACTGGCAAAGATCTTGTTTACGCGTCTGTCTGCTTTTGCGGGCAGGATGCTGTCTCTCTCTCAGCACTGCACAATTCCTGGCCGAGCACTTTTAGTGCCATCCTGAACGTCCGGGAGGCTGTGGAAAGGTGCAGGGCTGATGGCAGCGAGCGGTATCTGCTTGCACTGGATCAGGCTAAGGCGTTTGATCGGGTGAATCACGAGTACCTTTGGCTGCTTCTGAGGAGATACGATCTGCCTGATCAATTCGTTGATTGGCTACAGGTATTATATAGGAGAGCTGAGAGCTTCCCTCCTGTCAACGGTTGGGTGGGTCGGGCCTTTGCTGTGGACTCAGGCGTCCAGCAGGGGTGCCCGTTGAGCCCCCTCCTGTACGTCTTTGCGGTCGACCCCTTTGTAAGGAGGCTAGACTGCGGGCGTCTGGTGGGGTTCCAGTGGGACCTGTCGGGGGTCCGGTTTCGGCGGTGAGGGTCGTGGCCTACGCGGATGACGCCTCGGTGGTGGTATCTGGTCGTGAGGAGGCCCATTATGTGGAATCCCAGATCGGGTGCTACTCTGAGGCGTCGGGCTCGCTGGTCAATTGGGACAAGAGTGAAGTTTTCTGGATGGGGAAGGAGGGGGAGCAGTTCCCCCTTCCGGACGTGTTCCCCACGCCCGTACCAGAGATTCGAGTCCTTGGCATTCATTTCGGCCTGGGTGATTATCCCAAGCTAAATTGGGAAAACAGGCTGGTGAGTGCCACTAGGAAGGTGAAGGCATGGAAAGGTTGGAGACTTTCCCTGAGGGAAAGGGTACGCGTGGTCAAGACGTTGTAATATTGGGGGTTGTTTAGCTCAAGTGGGATAAGCGTTTCAGTGATCCACGCCAGTCAGGAACTGTCTTTAAGGGCTTGTTGGCCCACTTTTATTGAAAAGGCAAAAATAAACAAAAGTCCAAACATAGGTTTCCCACGCAGGGGTTTTCACTATCCACACAAAATGATAGCTTCAGCCTCCTGGCTTATACGTGCAAAGAAAATACCAAGCCACCTGGCTCTCCTCAGCAGTAGCCCAACTGCTTAGGCTCCAGCATGGAACCTTCCTGACTCCTGTCAGCAACCTCACTCAGGTATCTGGGGTTTCTCACAGTGCAGCCTGCACTCTCCAGCTTATTCCATGCACACCTGCA